>CM074556.1:145761-606309 GCA_037305995.1 Sclerodermus sp. 'alternatusi'
TAAATTTATTATTATATAATAAAATATCAAAATCTATTTTTTAAAGAAGATTAATTTTAAATAGAGATAATAGTATATCAAATAATAATATTAAATTTAAATGTTTAAACTTAGGAATTATTTAAGCTGTTATATTCTGCGTAGATGGTAGTAATAATTATACCACTCTATGCGATGTAAATAAGAGACATATAAGAGATATACATAAATTCGATATACGTATATCGATAAAATCGGTATATCGAGTTTTCCTGAAATCGAGAGCCGTCATTGGTTAGTCGAAAAATAGTGGTGATCTTCGGTCAAGAACTATCATTGTGTTAGTTATATATCTGTGAGAAGATCTAGTGAAGCTTTATAGTTTGGTAAAATGTTGGCGTGAGTCAGAAAAAATTTAAGAACAGAACTCGAAGCTTCAATATTCGAAGGGTGAAAGCCGTTTTAATTTGTGATAACTATTTTGAGGTACATTAGCTTACTTTGTTTAACTTTTAATTTATTTTGTGTCTTATATATGAGCCGTTATTAAATATAAGTGAAAAATACCTTTATTTGATAGAAACTAATGAGTGATATTTACACAGGTACGTTATTAAATAATCGGTGGCAAACAAAATAAAAAATATTTCATTTTTAAAGAAAAAAAAAATAAAACATATTGAGTTCAATGTTCTCGCTACAGCAAATTGTTTTAATCAAGATGCTTAAAGGCTATACCAAATTTAGTAGAGAAACAAAAAAGAAATTATCTCTTTGTGTGAAAAATGTTGGATGTGGAGATCTTCTAATACCTTATACAGAAAAGCCAGTGATAAATATTATGAATTACACGTGGCAATTAATATTTCTCGATGAAATATTATTAATGACTTACGGCGGTTTAATTTCTTTTAATAAATTACTCGATCCAAGAACAGAAATTGATCATTTTACTTTTTATGAAAATTATGATTGTAATGATGTTTTTCAATTTTTAAAACACAAACTCATAAAATTGTGGAAAAGTTGGATTCCACACAAATTTAATTATTACTTTAAACAAGATAGATACCCTGTTAATGTAGAAGAAGAATATAGAATATCTATTAAAGAAATAACTCGATTTAGTGCAGAACCTTTGGAGTATAAACAAATTTGTATCTTAAGAGTTGTCAATAATATGATAGAAGAGATAGAAGCGACCGAAACGCTTATTCCAAACCCAGATCATAATTACATAGCGTGTTATAGAAATGCATATAATTATTATATAACTGATATTTTAGAAGCATATATAACTTATTAATACGTTGAATGCCATAGATGCCATCAGTGACCGACGCGAAACCAAGATTACTAAATAACTCAAGTAAATTTAAATCTTTTAAAAGTTTCGTCTAAGTTTTTCTTATTTAAAACATTTATTAAATTTATTTAAAATTATTAAAAACTTTCATTTATATGAATCATTAATATTTCTAATGAATAAGACATTCATAGATGTGGACAAGCCATGTAAAATTAGCGTAATATTCAACTTGTTAATAATTTCTTAGTACTGTAAGAAAAGTTTTTATACATTAAATTTGTGTATAATTTGTAATATTGTAAAAATTATATTATTACAATAAAAGTATATTTCCTATTCATTGTTATTTTGTCAACATACATGATTTTAATAAATTACAAATTTCTTACAAGTAAAATGTAAATAAATAAATAAAATGTTTATTTATTCTATTTCATTATAATGATAACTATTAGTTATAATATTTTATTTAAATTAATTAAATTAATACATTAGAAAAACATTTGAATTTTTTGTCTCGCATGAAAACATAATTTATTATTAGTAGCATTATAATAAAATTAGATTTTTTATTTATCTGAGTGTCGAAAAGTCCTATATAATTTTTCAATCCAAAGTTTAGTTTTCGAGGTATTCAAAAATAAATTTACTATTAGTTAGACAGAGATAGACAATTAGTTAAAGTGAGACAGAGTTGCGTTATCTCATCTTAACTATCTACCTGTCTCAAACTAAACGTACCCTTATTATTAAATGCTTCGAAAACTAAGTTTCAGGTAGAAAAACGATACATTTGAAGTCGGCTTGCCTTCAGAAGTAACGTCATTGTAGAAAGTAGATGGGTTTTGGGATACTCTTTATTTATAGAATGTAACAATGATCTCCTTCGAAAATTTTAAGAGGTTTTAAAGAAGGGGATTCTAAGACGATTTTTTATTTATTATTTTTTTATTTGAAGCTTAGTTTTCAAAACATTCAATGACAAAGATGCTATTAGCTAGACAGAGACTGTCAACTAATTGAAGTGAGATAACATTACTCTTCTTTACCTCCACTAACTCTAAATCGAAAAGCAATAAAGGATTTTCGATTCCCTTAATCCAATAGAAATAACTCTTTAAAAGAAGTACAGTAATTTTTAAATACTCTGTGTTCTTCAATATGATTTAAATTATTTAATTTAAAGCGCTTGCGCATAGATTTATGGATAGAAATAAATAGTTATCCACTTGGCACATTAAATGTAACTTGTAATAAAAAAAATATGGTCGAGATATTTTTTTAACCTTCTGATATGATTTTTAATGGGTTCTCAGTGGAATGATTCTAATACTGTGGTAGGTCACATAAATAATTTTAAAGATGGAAAAATATGTAAATCTAGAGAGAATTAACAATTAATAATAATGATTCAATTATTTAATCTGAACGAGTATACTTTATTTCATGAGTTATTTACAATCTTTTATATTCAAACATACAAGGTATCCGGAAAATGATGGATACTTTTCTCAGGGGTGATTCTTGACACAATTCTAAGAACTTTTTCCCTCTTGGCATTTTTTGATTTGAAGCTATATTTTCAAGATATTCAATAATAAAGATATCATTAGCAAGACAGAGGCACTCCGATAGTTGAAGTGAGGTAGCGCCATTCTGTCTTGCTTTAATTATCGGAGTTTCTCTATCTTGCTAATGACATCTTTATTATTGAAGATCATGAAAATAAAGCTTCAAATCGAAAACTGCCAAGAGCGAAAAAGTTCTTAGAATTATGTCAGGAATCACCCATGAGAAAAGTGTCCATTATTTTCCGGACACCCTGTATAAAATATTCCTTATACGAGTAATGATAAGATACAGGATGTTACAAAACAATCGCAATGATACTATTTTAAGAATTTTTTTCTTTTGGAATTTCTCAATTTGAAACTTCATTTTCAAACTATTCAAGGATAAAGACGTCACTAGTTAGACAGAGACACTCTGATAGTTGAAGCGACATGGCATTCCTTTGTCTCGCTTTAACTATCGGAGAGTCTCTGTCTAACCAGAGGTATCTTTATTCTTGAATATCTTGAAAAATAGCTTCAAATCAAGAAATGCTAGGAGGACAAAGTTCTTAGAATAGCGTTCGGAACCACTCCTCAAAAAATTCCACTTTTTTTCTAGACGTCTTGTAGATAAAATTTAAGGGGTTGTAAGGAGGTTGAATCAGATGAATTGTTATTTGTCATTGTTAGATTTGAAGCATCGTTCGCAAAATATTTAATGATAAATCTAGTTTTAGTTACATAGAAACAGTCAAATAATTGAAGTAAAATAGTATAGCGTTATTTCACTTTGACTAATTGACTGTCTCTGTTTAACTAATTGTACCTTTAATGTAGAATATCTTGAAAACGGAATTCCAAATCAAAAAGGGATAAATGAAAAATTATGTATTGTTTCTTCCTCTAAAACTACTTGAAATTGTTTTGTTTCATTATTACGTTTTATGTACAATAAGAGTTAATTTTTAAAAGACTGAATTTATTTATCATAAATTTATAGTGTGTGCTGTTTGCTTGCATATTTACAAGTAAATCATTCTCCCTGCAATACTAATATCGGTATTAAGACATAGCGTGATGTTATTTTATTTCATGTATCCTACTGTTCTCCTTGTCTAAAAATAACGATTTTATTATTGAATATTTTTAAAATGAAACTGCAGATTGAAAAATCATAAAAGACATTTCGACTTAATTTGATGACAGGAATTACTCCTTAACTTAGGATGGTTTTTTTTTTAAATAGATTATTTAAATTGATTAAGAACTTTAAAAATTGTTTCGAAAATCCAAAGTGATTTGAGTAATTAATTATTGAACTTTTATGACAATCAATCAAGCATTAAGTTGCAAAGTATGTATGTAATTATTTTAAGTAATGAATTTAGCAAATAATACTAATCTAAATTCAATATAAGTTAAATATGAATTTGTTATTTTCTTGCAATAACTATTTTTATACAGGGTGTAACAATGATTCCCTTCGACATTTTAAGGAGTTGTAAAGGGAGTGATTCTAAGACGACTTTTCATTTACCACGTTTTAATCTGAAACTTGGTTTTTGAGATTTTTAGTAATAAAAGTACTATTAATTAGATAGAGACAGTCAATTGTTTGAAGTGAGATGACACCATTCTGTCTCACTTCAACTATATATCTGTCTCTGTCAAACTAATATAGTACGTTTATCATTAAATATCTCAAAAACCAAGCCTCAGATTAAAATGTGGTAAAGAAAAATCGTCTTAGAATCACCCCCCCCCCCCAGCCTCTTAAAATTTCGAAGGGGACCATTGTTACACCCTGTATACACACTTGAATATCACGTTATTTAATATAACGCAGTTTATATTTACATGATTTCGTGAAGAGATATTGGTATGTGATTTTGGTAAATGGTACATAATATTTTTCAATATACGTTTTACTTACAATGAATTCCTTATTGTTTGTGAAATTTAAGTATAAAATTTTAATGTGTTCTGGCTCCGCAAAATTTTTGAACTGGGTCTCGCAAAAATTCAGGCCGGCCTTGAACATAGAAAATAAATTTTATAGCTTTTGCGGGTAAAACTAATTTTTATTTAGCTATTATATATTACTTCTTTTATTATAATTACTTATTAAATATTGGTTAATAATATCATAAAATATCATACTATTAAAACATATTATACTAAATAAAACATTATATTATAAAATATATACGCATTATAGGAATATCAATTCTCCATTCATTCATTCATTGGATGAAATAATCTTTCCCATTTATTTCCCACATTACCCCTTTCCTCGATATAATCCCTTCTTCTCCTTCCCTACCTTGACACCTTCACACCCCTCCTTTCCCCTCTCGTTTATCTTCCTCAGGCATATTCGCCCACTTACTTTTCTCGTCCTCCTTTTCTTTAACCTCTCCTCAAATCTCCATGCAATCCTTGCCGCTCTATTATTTTCCCATTCTTTAATCCCATAGTCAACCTTATAAATCTTTCATGAAAACCTCTCCATCTTATCCCTTTCCTCTCATTCCCATATTTCCGCTCCATATCTCAACACCGACCACTCCAAGCTATCACCCTCTTCAAATCCCTATTATCTAAGCCCCATATTCTTCTAATTACTCCTGTCACCCTCCTTACCCTATCCTCTATACATATGTCCCATTTTTGACCCATTCCTTCTAAAACTATATCCCAAATATGTCATTTCCCTTACTTCCCCTATACATTGATGAAATTTTATTTCTAAAATTCTACACATACCTTTTTTATATTTATATTATTTTCTCATTTATATTTCTCAATTAATATCTTATGTCATTAACAGAATATTATTCTACATAATATATATTATTACGATAGATTATTTCTTTTTATTATCATTCGTAAATAGGGGAAAGTTGCCTAATTTGGACAACCGCCTAAATTAGACCACCATTATACAGGGTGTCCAGAAATTGGCGCACTTCCTCTGAGGGGTAATTTTTTGAGGGCAAACCGAGTCGAAAAATCCTATATCATTTTTTAATCTAAAGCTTACTTTTTGAGATATTTAATAATAAAGGTACTATATATATTAGTTAGACAAAGACAGATAGATAGTTGAAGTGAGACAGAGAAATGCTATCTCGCTTCAACCAATTGACTATCTTTGTCTAACTAATATATATATAGTACCTTTATTATTAAATATCTCAAAAACTACGCTCCGGATTGAAAAGTGGCCAAGGACTTTTCGACTTAGTTTACCCTCAGAAAACTACTCCTCAGAGGAAGTGCGCCAATTTCCAGACACCCTGTATATATAGCTCGTATAAATCATATATATCCTAATGTAGGCAATAATATGTTCAAAAAATAAAATAGCTATGTTTACTTAAAGATAGCAATAATATAATTCATTTTCAACTAAACATTTTTATTAAAAATTTTTATACAAGCTTATATTACAAAATGCGTAAGTGGTCCAAATTCGGCTACTTTACCCTAATTGTTCATAGTTATTGTTCTTTTATACGCCAAACTTTTAAGTATACTTTTTTTTAATTTAAGTAAAAAATTGAAATATTTTTCTTATTAATTCCTCTTTATATTTTGTAATGGCGACGTCATAAAGTTTGAAAGTAACAGTACGTTCGCGATGCCGTCGGGAAAATCAAAATTAAGTAATCAATTAAGAATAATATGGGCGTTAGTTCTAGAGACCACTTTTCACAAAGCTTTTATTCTTCTTTCCTGGTTATCGATAGTACGCTATAATTTTACAATTAATCTGTAATTTAATCTGACGATTATACGAACACATTATACGCAAATTCAATCAAATTTATATACAGGATGTCCGGAAAAAAGAGGCATTTTGAGGGGTGGTTTCTGACGTTATTCTAAGAACATTCTTCTGTTGATATTTTTTTATTTAAAGCTTCATTTTCAAGATATTCAACGATAAAGATGTCATTAGTTAGAGAGAAACACTCCGATAGTTGAAGTGAGATGGCGCCACTCTGTCTCGCTTCAGCTCTCGGAGTGTCTCTATCTTACTAGTGACATCTTTATTATTGAATATCTTGAAAATCAAGCTTTAAATAAAAAAATACTAAAAGGAAAATGTTTTTAGAATAGTCTCAGAAATTACTCTTCAAAAAATGTCTCCTTTTTTTCTGGGCACTCTGTAGAAAATGACCTAATGAAATCCCAAAACCATCATATAAAACCTAAATAAAATGTCCGACATTTGCCAACAGGAAATGAACGCCCGCTCATAATATGTTTCAAATGAATATATTTCCCGAAGAAATATTGCGCCTATTCAATTTAACTATTTACAATTTACCCGAATGACGGTACAATAATAAAATGAAGGACTAAGCTCGATGGAGTCAAGCTCACTAACGCAAAGTTCGATAGCTTCTTCAAGGTTCCTGTAATAACTCTCCTCTTGTCTCTGTACTCTTGTCGGGTACAAATCCGTTTGACAGTGAATGGTTCAGAAACGGACGCTCATATAACCTTGGTTATTCACAAGAGGCACCAGATACTTCAACCAATAGGTCAGGCGTCCAGAGATACGAGATCTTGATGCAATTACTATCACCAAGGCAATGAGGGATCCTCGATCGACATCTTGCTCGATAGGCGAATTCCAGGAGTGTTGCAATCCACAGGACTCTCTTTATCATGATTTCAATTTGCAGGATTTGAACTTTAGATCGAGAGCATTAAGAATTAGCCGTTAGGCTTCAGGAATTCGATATCTAGATCTATTTGTCTATTGGCTCAGCTGGAATTCCTCCCTTTTTCTGACTATTTCCTCCAATAAAAGTAAGAAATAGCAAGATTGAGGTAATCGATTATTGTGACGGCTTTGATTTCCTTCGACATCCTAGCGTAATTAAAATACAAGATGTGAGATAGCATTCCCAGTATCATATCTGGATTTTTGTGGCAAATTCTTCCCGTATAATCTCGCTTCCATGCGGAGAGGTAAAGGTCAGAAGCCTCATTGGCTCCAGGTCAATAAGTCAAATGAAAAAAACACAATTTTATTCTTAGATTTCTTAAAGATGAAGAACTGCTTAAATATTGGATGAAATCATATAAATTAGAGGAAGGTATCAATAATGTAAGTATATTAAAATTGTCCTCTAATAAGTTAAAAAATGAGGATTTTTTGAATTGAAAAACAGGTGAAAGGCCTGCAACTCCAAGTGGAAAGGTCATGGGCTACAAGTATGTTAATAAAAATTGTTCTGATAGACTAAAATTTGTTGATACACTTTTAGAGTAGCTAGGAATACTTAATAGGTCAATCATCAAAAATAATTCGATAAAACTTTTTTTCACAGAATCATTGGAATCCGCTGTATATCTTACTTTAGAAGACCAGTAAAGAGTGGTGAGAGGAATTTCCATCCTAAACAGGATAATTGGAAGTACTGGGAAGATCCAAAGGTATGATTACATTAAAAGACCGCTAGTTTTAAACTCTTCTCAAACACGGGAATCTCCTGCATTTTTTTACCTTACGTTGGTAGTTCGCCTTGGATAATTCTATACTTCACCTAAAAGAGTGTCTTTTATTTAATTAAGCCTTAACTTTTTAAAACAATTTAAATAATTTGGTTTTATATTTAATTTTACATTACTAGGCTTTATTTTATTAATACGCTTTACATGCTAAATGTTTTACATGTGTTAGGTCATTTACGAAGATTTAAGGCAATTTTTGTGCACGTTTCTTGTCGCGTGTCTAGATTATATGTATTTCTTAATGTTAATAAAATCTTGTAAATTTTATCCTTTATTGTTGTTATTTACTATTTGTAAAATATTATTAGAGCAATATACATACAGTCCCTGGTCATATTATTAGACGCACAAAATTTTTTAAAAATTGTTTTTATAATTACATGTTTTATTTTTAAACTGATAAGATTTAACTTTATAAATATCTATTACTAAATGAGACACTTATTATAGAACCGAATTTTCTTCATATTTGTTTTGTTTAGTACCACTAAATAATAGTAATTAATTTTGAGCATGAAGATCATTGTGCATCTAATAATATGGCCAGACACTGTACATATGTAAGAATCGCGAATTTCTATCTTTTCATCCGTAAAAATCGACTTTGAGCTTCTGAAATTTGCAGAATTAGATAAGAATGAAATTGAGAAAGTGTACAGTCCCTGGTCAAATTATTCGACGCACAATGATTTTTATGCTCAAAAATTAATTACTACTATTTAATAGTATTAAACAAAACAAATATGAAGAATATTTGACTGTATAATAAGTGTCTCATTTAATAATAGTCATTTATAAAGCTAAATCGTATAAATGGAAAAGTAAAACATGAAAATATAAAAATAATTTAAAACAAATTTTGTGCGTCTAATAATATGGCCAGGGACTGTATGTGCATGCTTTCCTACCCGAACAAAATTACTTTTTATAATTTATAAGAAAATATTTCCTGGAACATGCTGAGGTTGTGCAGCAAGACAAAAAAATCTCTGCACACGACTCTCCTAATTATCAAGAAAATATGTATGCTAATCAGACATTTTCGAAGAAATTGCTGCTTAATTGTAGTAACTTAAAATAGAAAAATTTTAACAATAAAAATGAAAATATTAATTGTTAAATATTATAAAATGTGAACGCTAAAAATGTAAATAAATATAAATATGTAATATTTATAATAAATTTTAAATAATAAAAATTATACTCTTACGTTATAATAAACATATATCCTTTTTTAACAATTAATATTGTTTTTCTTAAGACTTGTTATTAAATAAAAAATATATCATTCCCAACAATTATAATTTGGCCTGTCTCGTTTCCTTCAAAAATATGAAGCTATTAAAAAAAAAATATTAAATTCGAATATCAAATTATTTTTTTCTTACATACTGGAAATCATTATTCATCAATAGCAAAATTATTTTTAGATATAAATTGTATTGGCAATCAATAACAACTTTAATTTATATTCAGATAAAATTTGTTTGATCATGCTCTATCTGTCAAAATTCTTCCATTTAATTCAGACACGATTATGTAATGCATATAACATCGAGGTGCGTTATAGCGAATGTCTCTTTTGTAACTTACAGTAATTTAAATAATATTTGTTCTGTCTGATGTCTGTCGTGATGCCGTCAGTACGCGAGACCTGATCTCTCATAATAGTGTGTCAAATAACTGTCTATCGGTAATGTAATGCGTTGTTTCTAAACGCGATATACATCATTGTATTAGCATCATTTTTTATATCTTCTGGATTCCTTTTGGTTTTGACTCAGAATTTGACTATTTTATTATGATGCGGAAATTGCATCTTATGATTTATAATCGCTGCGCATATAAAGCAGCTAATAGACAACAAATTACAAACTGCGGACATCGTTATATTTTAGATAATGCAATAATAATATTACAAGAAAAGGTATGTTTAATATTCTATTATTGAATTTTGAATTAACCTAGTATTATAAAGGTGTGTTCGTAATACCTAAAGTGAAAAGCAAGTTTTTATATGGTTTATCCTCAGAAATAATCCTCGAGGGTTAAAGGATGTACGTCAATTTTGGAACGCTCAGTGTTTATGAACTATAGGCTAGCTTTAATTATATGGTATATTAAGCTATTTTTCTCAGATTAATTAGTTTTATTTTGTAACAGGTTTCCCTGCACTCCTGCCTGAATGCAGGGAAGGGGTGTTACCTTCGGCCTATCCCTCCTCGGTATCGTCCTTCAGGGCGCCAGCTGGTTAGGTCGGGTAACCAGCAACCCTTCCTGGAACATTCTGTCCTTCGGGAACCCTGCCTAGTTCCCGAAGTCCAGACATGAGTCTATCCTCCTCTCGGGCTCGCCAGAGGGACAGGGCGGCCTATCCCGGCCACTCAGTTTCCCCTCAGGGCTGGCTCCATTCGGTCACAGGAGTCTTGGGAATCGGTTCCAGCCCCCTCAGGCCTGGAACATAACCTCCCCTCTTCCCGTCAACCCGCTTAGGGTTTTGGGTAAAGGGCGAGAGCGTTCGATATTCCAGGAGAGCACTCCCAGATCCCGATTCGGGTCGCCTCGCCTGGTCGATCCCGGCGTCCCGCTTTGGCCCTACGGCCTCTCCGGGTCTACGCCGAGTCGACCAGTCCCCGCTCCCCTCACGGACTGGTTACTCCTCCTGCGATACCTCGGCCTGGATCCAGGATGCCTTCCGCACCTCCTGGACTCCTACCGTCGGCCGGGAAAATCGGTGGATCCCTACGGACTCCCTCGATTTCCCCGTCTGAACGTCGGCGGCCTCGTTTCTCCAACACACGCAGGCCAGCGCCTCGCGTTGTTGTCGACTCGACGGCTCACGCACGACTCGATAACAGGATCTTCTCCCGTTATCCCGTCTTGCGGATCATCCCGTGTAGGCTGTCTCTCCCGTCTTAGGGTATCCGTCAGGATACCCCACGACTTCCTGGGAGCGCCGGAACTCTCATCCGGACTTCCACCAGTCCTACAGGGACTCACTCAGGTTCCGCTTCCCCAGGGATACACAGCCCTGGCAGTCGGCTACTGCATCCCGGTTCCGCTTCACCTCGCAAGCCAGGGTTCACAGGTCGAAACCCCGTTACTGCATTTCATTTCCGAAATGCAGTCCCTTTCGTGATCTCGATCTATCGTGATTCCCTTGAATCACGACAGATGTCGCCACTCACACCTTTGTGAGGCGATTCCTATTCTTGTTTTTAGAATTTTTATTTACGATAGCACATGCAACAGGAATTCCTGTTACAATTTGTACACCTCCTTTTTTAACCAACCGTTAATTGCTAGACTTTGAGAGAAATTTCTTTGGAAATTTTGCAATCCTTCATATCCTATATTGGATCTATTGCATCAATATTGATCAATTTGCTAATGTTTATAGAAATTGATCTGTATCTTTATCAGACAGTAAATTCGGGATTTCTTTAAAAAAATTCAACTATTGTTTCTGTCGACAACTATGATTCATGCTAAATGCTATATTATATTTATATAATGTCATATAAAAGCTATACCTTCCTTTAGACCTTTTAATTTTTTTATTTTTATAAGAAGAAACTTTCTTTCATTAAATAACTACGACTTTTAAAAGATTCAAATTCATACAAATAAATTGTATTGTTATTGTAATAGAATGCATCTATTTCATTTAATAACTTGATGCAATCGATTATGAATCGAATTTAAATTAATTTTCTAATCCAATGTTTAGAATTTTAATTAAATTCGAGTTAGAAAACGGAGGTGGCTTATCATCCTAATCACTTACGTGACTTGTATGAAATGTGAAAGATGAAATCCATCTTAGAAAAATCATTGGCATTACTCGATTAATTAATCGATACGGTTATTCATGATCCAACGTCACACATACTTCAAACAGACCGATGAGTCTTCACAATGTAATTGGTATCCAATTTGAAATCACCTAGCCTATGCACATTCATATTGTGTTTAACGAATGATATGAAATTTACCTTCTGCTCTTAATGAAAAGAAGTAAGTGGAATTTTATGAGTTGGATGATGGTAAAAGATGCTAACTTTGTCTAAATGACGCTATGAGGTACATATAAAGACCAAAAAATCAATTGTTTAAAATTGCAGACGAAATAGCAAATATCTTTAAAAGAATTTACTTGCATGCGTTGCAGAAGCATTTGAATCTGCTCAGTAGTAGTGAATCTTTCGCCATTACTAGAAAAATCATGACAAAAGATCATGCAAAGCATGATCATCGCCTTTTTAATAGTGTGAGATTCACCTCCTCACAATTTTTCGACTTCTAGCTTTCTTACAATCGGATTTTTGTAAATGAGAAAAGATACTGATTGTTCTAAAGAGAAATAACTTTCATCCTGTTCTTAAAAATTTAAAAATTTTATAAGACTTATTTTCAAACAATCAATTCCCTTAGGGGCATCAAATACTTTATTAAAAAAATATAAAAAAACAGACTTTTCGTATCTAAGAATTAATATTCTAAAATCAAAAAGTATATAATTTTAACATACACAAAAACATACTTATTTTCCACAATTAACATTATAAATAATGTACATTTTACGCAATTCATAGTTGAATGTGTGATGCATAAGCTATGTCATTCGATAAACTGCCGTCGATATCTTTATAAATAAAAAGAATATGTCAATATTTTTAGAGAAATACTTGATTGACTACCCGACAAAATATCTGTAAGAATGCTATAATGTCCTTAAAAATTGGCATTTAACGAAAAACTATTTTTATCACTTAGCATATACAGGGTGTCCGAAAATTTGCAAACTTCTTTAAAGGGTAACTTCCTTAGGATAAACCGAATCGAAAAATCATTTATTATTTTTTGATGCAGGGAGCTTAGTTTTTGAGATATTTAATAATAAATGCACTATATTAGTTAAAA
This sequence comes from Sclerodermus sp. 'alternatusi', assembly GCA_037305995.1. NCBI lineage: Eukaryota > Metazoa > Arthropoda > Insecta > Hymenoptera > Bethylidae > Sclerodermus > Sclerodermus sp. 'alternatusi'. The sequence continues at coordinate 159,058 of CM074556.1, forward strand.
GAACAAACAGGTAGTCAAAGGGAAATAACATCACTCTCTCTCTTCTATCTATCTTACCTATTTATATTATCTATATTTCCTGGTTACCGGATGGACACCACATTCGGAAATATTATCTAATTGTCCTGTATCTACGGGGTATTTCAGTGAGGTACGGTCAAATTTTAAGAGATTGTAAAGGGGTAATTCTAAGACGATTTTTCATTTACCCCATTTTAATCCGAAGCTTAATTTTTGAGATATTTAATGATAAAGGTATTAATTAAACAGAAGCAGTCAATTAGTTGAAGCGAGACAGAGTGGTTCTATCTCGCCTCAACTGTCATCTGTCTCTTTCTAACTAGTGGTATCTTTATCGTTGAATATCTCAAAAATGAAGCTTGAAATCAAAAAATACTGAGAGAAAAAAGTTCTTAGGATCGCCTCAGGAACCACCCTTCAAAATATGTCTCCTTTTTTTTCGGACACCCTGTATAACAAGCGGTAAAGTGTCACATTCGCGCCGCTCCGCGTCTGCAAATGCAATCCTTTAAGCAGCGTCTCAGCGCGATGGTAGGCTCTTATATAAAGAACTTTACGCGGATATGAATGAATACTCACGACAACAATAACATTTTATTAATTAATAATCTACTTCTGTATGGTAAATTTTAAAACATTTTAGAATAGGTAATGCCACAAGGCATTTCTTACACTCCCAAGTAGTCTCGTTGCGTTTTTTATGTTTGGCACACACTTTACACCTTCTTTAAGGATTTTTTTAGCTTCTATGAGTAGAATATTCCTTGGAAAATGACCCCAATGTTTTGATTGTAAACGCAGTGATATGTCACCAGCAGAGAGAAAATTTGTTGCGCGACATCTAATCGAAATTTGGAAAACGTATATTTTTTACTTTTTGATATATTCAATTTTTTTGAAAATAAAACGTAAGCAATGAAAAACGCAATATCCATTAAGCAAAAAAATATTTTTTATAACTTTTTATATATTTTCCCATAAATGAAAAAGAAGATAAGTAGTTAATTTGGAGATCTATCCCACCCATGCCATCATTGTACTCCAAAACGATATTGGGCTCTGTAACGATGTTATTAGTTTTCCATCTCTTCTTGTGCCATCCAGGTGCATAACACAAAATAAGCATGAATTTCATCAATAATCAGACGGAATCATTCCAACAGTTGAAATAAAGTAGCACCGACTAATAGCATCTTAATCATTGAATATCTTAAAAATAAAGCTTAGAACCAAATAATATCAATCAAAAAAGTTCTTAGAATATTAAAGGTAGTTCCATTTTAAAGTTCATAGAAAATTCTTTTAAAGTTATTAGATATTTATAAGAATATTTCTAATATTCTTGATAAATATTCACTGAACACTTTATGAATATACTTGTATTATCTGGGACTTCAACTAACTATCTTTGTCTAACTAATAGTATATTTATTATTGAATATCTTTAAAACTAAGCATCAGATCCAAAATAGTAAAAAAATATCATTTTAGAGTCACCTCCTTTATAACCCTTTAAAGTTTAGCCTTATTTTTTATCGAAATAATAAAAAATACTGTATATTATTTCATATTTTAAAACTAGATTTCTCCCTCTTAGTCTCATTCAATTCATTTATATTTATTTATGCATTTTTCTGTTAACCTTAACAGTACAAACATAAATAATATATTTAAAATAAATTGCATAAGTCCAATATGCATTAACTTTGTTTTTATTTATTTATTTTTTTTAATTTTTTTGGATAAGATATGATAACTAAAATAACGACTTTGCATTACTTTCATCAGGACATTCTGAGGTATATATATCGGACAAAAACTAGATTTAAATTATAGTACTTGATTCTTTCAAATACGCAACACCAACACTTTTCAACATGCAATTCAATCTCTTTTACATTACTTTTGCGTTAATCGCTATTCTTTCTGTTGCTTATGCTGCACCAGAAGCAGCACCAGAAGCTGCGCCTGAAGCTAACCCTGACCCAGAAGCCGTAAGTTTTTTTTAATAACATTAAGTATTATTTCTTTTAATCTGATATATATTTAATATTTGGTTTATTATAATGTGTTGTGAAATTAATATATTTAATTATTTCCTATTATATTCTTCTAATATTATTATTTATTTTATAGTTCCTTGGCGGTCTTGTTAAAACTTTGTGGAACGCTATCAAGGGTTAAATATAATAATAAATGTAAGTAAAGTAACTCTCCTTAGACGTCTAGATGTAAAATAGAATTTAATCGAGAATATTGATAAATTCATATATACAGCTGTATATATTTATTGTTATATTTAATTATTGGTTTTTATTTAATATATTCTAGAATGATAGAGCAGCCTGGATAAAAAGAGTAATTAAAATTCAACAAGGAAAAAAATATCAAGGATAAAAATATGTCAAAATATCCTCAGAATAATAAAATAGAAAATTTAGAAGTCATAAATAAAGTATAATATATCAATAATTTTTTGTTTGATTATTTCCCCCTTAATATATTATTAAAGTTTCTTTTTTTTCTTATTCATTAAAGAGTAAATTTATTAATTAAATGTTTGGAATAATTCTAAAATAATAGTGATTTAACTGGATCTGTTAATAGATTTGTAGATGAACTTTGAGGTGTTCATGATAATAGAAATATAATTTTAAACAATAGTATTCTATAAGCTATATTGAATTAAAAATTACAATTTTTGCATAAACTTGTAAGGAATTCTAAATTCACACTTTAATGTATAGAATTAAAATATTTACTTTTAATATATGATTATAAAGGATTTACAAACAGGATGTTTATAAATAAACATACATTCATTGTGTGAATTACTTATGAGAGTAAGCCAAATCGAAAAGTTATTTGTCATTTAATGACAAATTTAATGACTCACGAAATTTAATAAATAGATAGATTTGTTTTTAGTTAGCCAGAGATAAACAAAAGAATAAAACATATTATCATCATTGCAACTCTCTATCTCTGAATAATTAAAAGTATCTTTATTATTAAATATTTAAAAATTAAAGGTCTGAATAGAAAAATAGTCAACTCAGGATTAACCTTCGCAAAGAATGTATTTTTTTTTTGGTGACAATCTGTATATAATTTTATTATTATTATTATATATGGAGTTTGGAAAATAAATAAAAATATAACATTATCATTTAGTATCAGGAGTTAGAAGATAATCTTTATTAAATTTCATTTAAAATGAAATTCTTCAAACAATTTAAATCGATTAGCAGATTTATTTATTAAAACTAATTAAAGATATTTACTACAAATATTAATGAATTCCGTAAAATATTATAGAAATTCATCAAAATCCAGTAATTTAATAAGTATTTAAAATATAATAAAATGCAATAATTACAAATTACAGTAATTAATTAAGGAAGTAAAGTGTAAATTAAGAGTAAATTAATTGTATCTAATACATAGAAACCATACAATTACTTTCTTTGTATCATCTACTAAATGCCACAAAAAATTGACTTAATTATTTATTTTTAAACCATCAGATGAATAATAAATATATAAATCTACAGGATGTAACAAAGACAGGCTCCACTAATTTAAGGATTTGTAGCTCACTTCAGCTATCTATCTATCTCTGATTAACTAATAGTACCTTTATCATTAAATATCTTGAAAATTATGCTTTGAACCTAAAAGTGGTAAATAAAAAATCATCTCAGAATCACCCTTTTACAACCTTTTAACTATATGGAATATATCATTGTTATACCATGCATAAAATGTTATCCGAAAAAACAATGTTGCCTAATTTTTTTTTTATTAATAATAATATTCACTGTAGAAATGACATATTTCATAAATTTTAAATATTCATTAAAAAGAGATGCATTATTGTTATTACGATTCAATTAATTGAATGTTTTTGTCACCTTAGAATCACCAGTATTGCAAAATATAATTAATAATATATATTTCATCTACAGAGTGTTCAGTGAGGTACGACTAAATTTTAAGAGTCTGTAGAGGGAGTGATTCTAAGATGATTTTTCATTTACCACATTTTGGTACTATTAGACGAAGACAGATAGATAGTTGAAGCAAAACAAACTGACTGTATCTCACTTTACCTAATTAAATCTCTGTCTAATTAATATAGTACCTTTATCATTAAATATCTCAAAAACAAAGCATCGGATGAAAATGTGGTAAATGAATGGTAATCGTCTTAGAATCACTCCCTTTACAATCCCTTAAAATTTGGCCGTATCTCATTGAAACATCCTGTATATCCTTCATTTTGTAATAAAATTTTACTTTTTCTTATTTCTTATGTTTTGTTTTTACCCCCAATAAAAGATAAATATTAATGCTGAAATAAAGAATTTATATATATTTCTTAAATGAAAAGTAATATAAATTTTATTATTTTGACAAGTTTACTTGATAAGATATGATAAGTAAAATAATGACTTTATATTACTTTCTTCAAGATATTCTGAGGTATATATATCGGACAAAAATTAAATTTAAATCATAGTACTTGATTCTTTCAAATACACAACACTAATATTTCAACATGCAATTCAATCTCTTTTATATTGCTTTTGCGTTAATCGCAGTTCTTTCTGTTGCTTATGCTGCACCAGAAGCAGCACCAGAAGCAGCACCAGAAGCTAATCCCGATCCAGAAGCCGTAAGACTTTTTAATAAAATTTAATATTATATTTTTCATTTATACAATATTTATTATTTGGGTTCTTATAATATGATATAGAATTAATACATTCCATTATTTTCTATTAAATTCTCCTAATGTTATTATTTCTCTTGCAGTTCCTTGGCGGTCTTATTAAAACTGTATGGAACGCTATCAAGGGCTAAAGATAATAATATATGTAAGTAAAGTGAAACTCATTAAACGTCTATATGTTAAATCGAATTTAATTAAGAATATTGATAAATTCATATATTTTGCTGTATATATTTATTGTCATGTTTTAATTATTGATTTTTATTTAATATATTCTAGAATGATAGAGCAGCCTGGATAAAAAGAGTAATTAAAATTCGATAAGGAAAATAAATCCTGATATATTTCCATCATGTCAAAATATCTGAAAAATAAAAAAATAGAAAATTTAGAAGTTATAAATAAAGTATAATGCATCTATAATTTTTTGTTTGATTATTTCCCCCTTAATATATTATTAAATTTATTTATTTTTTTATTCACTTAAGTGTAAATTTATTAATTAAATATTTGGAATAGCTCTAAAATATTAATTATTTAACTGGGATTATTAATAGACTTGTAGATGAACTTTGAGGTTTTCGTGATAATGTAGAACTAGAATTTTTTAAAATAATATTTTTTTAATAATAATATTTTCAATAATAATATTGAATTCAACATTAAAAATTTTGTGTCAACTTGTAAAGAATTCTAAATTTACACGTTCATGTATAGAATTAAAAGATTTACTTTTAATATCTGATTAAGAATTTATATACATGCTGTTGACAAACTATTTCCTTTGAGGAGTAAGAGAAGTAACTTTTATAGGCTAAAATGAATCGAAAAGTCTTGCATCACTTTCTTATACTTTCTTATATTTATGAAAATAAAGATGCTATTAGGTAGAGAAAGACAAACGAATAATTAAAGTTAGATTCTCCTTGAATAATATAGCAATTTTATAATTAAAAGTATCAGAAATTAAGATGTAGATTGAAAAATGGTAAAGGATTTTTTTGTCGCTGATTATCTTCAAGAGCATTCTTTTGGAAAGCAGTTCGACAATGTTGTAACTCTTTATAAAGAGTGTAATAATGATCCCCTTCGAAATTTTAAGGGGTTGTAGAGGGTGTGATTCTAAGACGAATTTTCTATTACCACATTTTAATCTAAAGCTTAGTTTATGAGATATTTTTTGATAAATGTACTATTATTTTGACAGAGACAAATAGATAGTTGAAGTGAGGCAGAGAAGTGCTATCTCGCTTATGTATCTGTCAGACTTTGTCTAATTAATGATACATTGATAAATTATTAAATTTTTGTTAGTATCAAGGGTTAGACGATGTTCTTTAATTAAAATTTGTTTTAAGTATAATTCTTCAAATGATTTAAACGTGTTAACAAATTATTTTGCAAACTAATTAAAAAATGTTATTATAAATGTTAATACATTAAGGCATTAATGAAATTTAACAAAACCAGTATCGTAATAAATACTTAAAATATAATAAAATTATATATTTTAAATATATTATATGGTTCAGGGACCCAACCTCGAATCCTTAACCTCGAAAGACAGAACCTAGAAAGACAGAACCTCGAAAAGACAGAATCTCGAATAGACAGAACCTCGATTTAACAAAACCTCGAAAAGACAGAACCTCGAAAGACAGAACCTCGAATTGAAAAAACCTCGAAAGATAAAACCTCGAATCCAAAACAATACAATACAGACTTTTTGTACACGACCGATTAGCAGTTTCTTCTTGTTGAAAATTGATAGTTATTGTTTAATAAGTTATAACCTAAGTTAAAATTATAAAATAAAAATTAGGTTGTAAGTAGTTATCACCTGGTGGTGTGTGTTTCAACCCCTATATATTATATAATTTTTAAAATATAAAATTTATAAATAAATATTTCACAATTGAGATATAAAAATGTATAAATAATTTAAGAAAATGAACAAATTTATGATAAAAAAATAATTGTGTACATTTTGTTCGTGTACAAATATATAAGAGTACAATACAGCCGTGCGCATTTAAATTATGTTTATCTCGGCTCTTCCCTTAATTAACAAAAACCATAATAAATATTAAAAAATAATAAAAAATTATTTTTAATATAAAAATCTGTTAAATTATTTTCGAAGAACAAATGATTCAAATTAATAATTTTTCAAAAACAAGTTCATTCGAGATTCTGTCTTTCGAGGTTTTTTCAATTCGAGGTTCTGTCTTTCGAGGTTCTGTCTTTTCGAGGTTTTGTTAAATCGAGGTTCTGTCTATTCGAGATTCTGTCTTTTCGAGGTTCTGTCTTTCTAGGTTCTGTCTTTCGAGGTTAAGGATTCGAGTTTCCGTCTTGATACCATATTATATATGTTATTAATAAAATTACTAATAATAAGAAAGAATGAAGTGTAATTAAAAGTAAATTAAATACATATAAAGCACAGAATCCATAGAACTATTTTCTTTATATCATCTATTAAATGCCACGCAAAAATCGACGTAGTCATTTATTTTAAACCATCAGTTAAATAATAAATGCATAAACATACACTACCGACCATAAGTTTGAGGCCACTTTCAAAAATTATATAGAAAACAGGCTTCGCTTTAAATGCGCGTAACTTCATAACTAGAAGGGCTAGGAAGACGTTTAAAAATGCAATGCAAAACTCGTTAAATTTTGCATCTGACATTGCCAGTTTGATTAATGAAAGTTTTATGGAAGCTAAAATACAGTGAGGGGAAAATGGTCTTAGATTTTCTATTTAGTTTATGCTTGTTTTTTTCAATTCAATTCGATGCCCTATTTAAGAAACTGGTCGTAAATATTTAAAAATTTGGTGGTATAAAGCTTGAATCTTTGGCTTTAATTTGGTGTAAGGAACGTCAAAAAATTCATAGTTTTACGGTAATTTACATTAGAATTTATTAGGCAGCGTCAAAAAAATTTGAATACCTTTATACATCTGCATTGCGAGACTCGGCAAGCAATCTCAGGTCGGAAAAAACTATTGGTACCAAATGGGGCTCCAACAAATTTTTCTCGTAACTTTTTTAAAATTTAAATTAATGATTTTTCAAATTAAATTAACAAAAGCGCAATTAATTAAAAATTAACATATATAATTTGTATTCTTAGCTATTTTTCAATCCAGAGCTTGCTATTCAAGATATTCAATAATAAAGATATTATTAGTAAGACAGAGATAGACAGATAGTTGAAGTGAGATAGCACCACTCTGTCTCGCTTCATCTATTATTAGTGTCTCTGTCTAACTAATGGCATCTTTATCATTGAATATCTTGAAAGCCAAGCTCCGGATTAAAAAATGGCTGAAGACTTTTCTATTGGATTTTGTGTCAGGAATCATCTCTCAACAGGACGTACGGTTGTTTTGGAACACCCAGTATAATACTATCTGACAAAATAATAAAGCCTAATAATTTTTTTAGTAATAAGTTTAATAAATTTATACATACTGCACAAATGATGATGTTTCATAAATTTAAGGGTCTCAAAGAGAAAGATTCTTTGTCGATTGTTAAAGATATTCATTAATGAAGTTACTATTATAAATACAGTTAAATAGTTCAAGTAAGGCAACATGGTGTTATCACATTTCAACTAATTGAATGTCTTTGTCTCACTAACAGTACCGTTATCTTTTAATATTTTAAGAACTAATCATCAAAGACAAAAGCTATAAGTGAAAAATTGCCGTAAAATCTGTAACACTGTTACATACTGTTAACAGTGTATATTTCCTGTTCATTTTTTGTATTATATCTATATTTATGCATTTCATTTTATAACATTATTTATAATATTATTATATTTATTTAATATTATATTATATATTACTATAAATATAATAATATTTATAATATTATAATATTATTTTTATAAAGAATTTTACATTTTCTTATTTATTTTGTTTGTTTTTACAATAAATATTAATGCTACAATAAAGAATTCATATATATTTCTTAAATAAAAAGAAATATAAATTTTATTCTTTTTTACAAGTTTATTTGCATAAGATATGATAAGTAAAATAATGACTTTACATTACTTTCTTCAGGACATTTTGAGGTATATATATCGGACAAAAATTAAATTTAAATCATAGTAATTGATTCTTTCAAATACGCAACACTAACATTTCAACATGCAATTCAATCTCTTTTATATTGCTTTTGCGTTAATCGCAGTTCTTTCTGTTGTTTATGCTGCACCAGAAGCAGCACCAGAAGCAGCACCAGAAGCTAATCCCGATCCAGAAGCCGTAAGATTTTTAATAAAATTTAATATTATTTTATATATTATAAGATCATTTTAATCTTTGCATATTAATCTTATTTCAAAATCATTTTAATAGCAGATATAATACTCTTTTATGGTATTTTTCATTTACCATTTCATTATTTAGTTGTATTATATAAACACTTATATATAATAATCAATTACTTTCTTCTTTACAGTTTCTTGGAAGTATAGCTAAGGCTATTTGGAGTGCTATTAAAGGTTAAAAATTAACTTCAATGTAAGTAAAATTGATGGTTTTTTAAAGTATCTTTAAAATAAGTGTGAATAAAAATCACAATATAAAAATAGTTAAACTTTTTTCTTGCAAAACAATATGCAGGGTTTTCGGAAACTGGCGCACTTCCTCTAAGGGGTAGTTTTTCAAGGGTAAATTGAGTCAAAAAGTCCTATATTATTTTTTAATCTAGAGCTTAGTTTTTGAGATATTTAATAATAAAGGTACTATATATATATTAGTTAGACAAAGATAGATATATAGTGGAAGTGAGACCTTCACCTTTATCAATAAGTATCTAAAAAACTAAGTTCCGAATTGGAAAGTGGCTAAGAACTTTTCGACTCAGTTTACTCTTAGAAAACTACCCCTCAGAGGAAGTGCACCAATTTCCGGATATCCTGTATGTCTTTATAAAAATATTAAAAATTGTATAATTTAATATTTATACTGTTTTATATATTTATTAATAATCTTGTTTTTTGTTGTTCCAGAAAGAAATAAACAAGGAAATTAAAAGATCTCTCCAGAAAATCAATAAATAAAATAAATTTTGAAATATTCCCATCGGGTTAAAATTTTCTTATGAATAAAAAAATGAAATTATATATCATTTAATTATTCTAACGATATGAGAAATATTTAGGCAGAATATCAATAAAGGAAAAGAATCATAATTATTTAATTGATTTCTTTTATTATCTCCTGTCCATTAATAGATATTGATAAAATATTATTAATTTTATACATTTCTCTTATTTTTTATGACATTATGCAGTTAATGCGTTAAATAATAGTTTATATACATGTTATTTAATTAAAAATATTAGTTGAAGTGAGACAGAGAAATGCTATCTCACTTCAACTATCGGAGTGTCTCTGTCTAACTAATGGCATCTTTACCATTGAATATCTGGAAAACTAAGCTTTAGATTAAAAAATGGCAAAAGGAAAAAGTTCTTAGAATAACGTCAGGAATCGACCCCTTTAAGGAAATGCGGTTATTTTATTACACCCTGTATAATTTCGTTTTAAAGCTTATTTCTCGGCATTTTCCAATTTTTCCAATTTTCATTTCGAGACTCCTATTATATTTTATAATACCTTTTTTATATTTCTACATTGTTTTTTAAACATCAAGAAAAGTTTATTTCTGTTTAATACTTTTTTTCTTCAAATTTTGTAAGTGCTTCCAAACTATTGGAAAGATTCTTAAAAGTGTGTTGAAAGTATTTGATATCTCAAAATATATTTTTTATTTTTTATATATTTTTTTTAAATTTAAGATAAACCATTTTTTATGTGGTAAGATTGTTCCAAAGTACCCATTTTCATTACTCTTTTTATGTTATTTGCAAGTTCTATTAATTTATTTTGAAAGGGGTGTTAAAAACATAAAAGATGTCTGTTTATATCAAATTAAAAATAGTAATCCTTTATTTTTATATCCTATATATATGTATGCATACACAATGTCCACATATTATAATAGTTTAATTCTAAAATTAATAACATTTAATTTAATAACAATATTTGTTAGCTGATCTGCCATAGCTACTGCAATAATTACTTATTGTTTCCTGTCATATCGTAACTTAGCTTATACAAGCCATTTTACTGTAATCTAAGATAAAGATATATCTGTAGCGTCTTCATATTTTTTTTGTACAGCTTCCATAAAGTAAAAATATTAGTTAGAATAATAATTACAGTCATAGCATAAATAGTCATGGGAAATGTTGAAACTTACGTCTTATTGCCAGAAATAAATTTAAATTTTTAAAGGATCTTTTATTTTTTTTCCTTTAAAACTGAAATGCAATGCCAGTCCATTCGTCAAAGTCTTTTTCATTAAATTAATTAATGTGGAATGATGATTATGTTCTTCTATCTTAATTGAAAATTTTACCTGAAATTTTTTATGAAATTCTATTGGAATGCTATTATCTATAATAATTATTAGCCTTAACATATTTTAAACATACATTGTTACTGTATAATATATTATAAAGGCACTTATTAATTCTAATGAAAAGTGTATAAATTAAACATAGAATAAATTATAAAAGCATTTAGTATTACATTAAATTTATTAATTTATGCTGTAATGTTTTAATGAAAAATTGTATTTTTTTCAAGAAAAGCTTCATTATATACAGGGTGTCCGGAAAAAAAGGAGACATTTTTGAGGGGTGATTCCTGAGGCTATTCTAAGAACTTTTTTATCTTGGCATTTTTTGATTTAAAGCTTTATTTCTGAGATATTCAACTATAAATTTGCCATTGGTTAGACAAAGACGTTTGGATAGTTAACGTGAGATGACGCCACTCTGTCTCGCTTCAGCTACCGGAGTGTCTCTGTCTAACTAATGGCATCTTTATCGTTGAATATCTAAAAAATGAAGCTTTAAATCAAAAAATACCAAGATTAAAAAAGTTCTTAGAATTGCGTCAGGAACCACCCCCTCAAAATATGTCTCCTTTATTTCCGGACACCCTGTATAAACAAAAGTATTTAGATGTTATCAGCATTTCAAAGTTTCATGTATACATAATTATTTTTTGTCAAATTTTATATATACTATCGTCTGGAAAATGTCCATCATTTTCCGGACACCCTGTATAAATGCTAACTGTAATCATTATGTCTTTAATGGTTATTATTTATTTAATAATTTAATATTTTTAAACTAATTAATAATAGTTATATATAAATTTATATTTATAAAGATTATAATGAAATTGAATTAATTGAGTGTGTTGTATGTACAATTTACAAAGTGTTAATAAATAAGCACATATCTTTTGATGGAGTTAGTTCTAAGGATAATTTAAAACAAATTTTCCTGTATCAGTTTTCAATTTGAAGCTTAGTTTTCATGATATTTAATAACATTGACACTATTGGTAGGAAAAACACAGATAAATAATTCAGGTGAAACAGACAAAAGATAGATTACTAATATTATATTGATACTATTATTGAATTAAATTGTTCAATAATAATATTCTTTAATACACAGATTACCTTTATTATTGAATATCCTAAAAACTAAATTCCGAATCACAAAATAATACAGGACTTGTTGGTTTAGTTTACTCTCAGAAATAACTTCCTAAAAGATGTGCATTTATTTTGTAATACCCTTTATACTAGACGTTAATACTACTATTTCAATCATAAGATAAATCTTAAATAAATTTATTGGTATAATAATATATTTCTATTAATATCGATCTATATTAATCCGAATTAATATTCAATTCATGATATCTTCAAGTAAATTATAAGATTCATTTTTTTTACCATTACTAATCAAGTACTATGTAAAAGTTTCTATAATCATGTTACCTTGAAATTAGTCGAATAGCAAATTTAGTTATAAAACTCAATCTAACAAAACAATAATGTTTTATCACATGTTTAAAAATAGATTTAGTTACTTCCTGTTTATACTTTTGAGTTTTTATGTGTGTCTAATATCACTCTTTCAAATAGTTGTTATTTTTTTTAATAGTTATGTATATATTTGAAAATAAAAAATAAATATTAAAATAAAAATAAAGCATTTGTAATAGTTGAAGAACAATATGAATATTATTTATGATACTCCTATTTAGATAAGATATGAGTAAAGTAATGACTTTATATTGCTTTCATCAGAACATTTTGATGTATATATATCGGACAAAAATTAAATTTAAATCATAGTAATTGATTCTTTCAAATACGCAACACTAATATTTCAACATGCAATTCAATCTCTTTTATATTGCTTTTGCGTTAATCGCAGTTCTTTCTGTTGCTTATGCTGCACCAGAAGCAGCACCAGAAGCAGCACCAGAAGCTAATCCCGATCCAGAAGCTGTAAGACTTTTTAATAAAATTTAATATTATATTTTTCATTTATACAATATTTATTATTTGGGTTCTTATAATATGATATAGAATTAATACATCCCATTATTTTCTATTAAATTCTCCTAATGTTATTATTTCTCTTGCAGTTCCTTGGCGGTCTTGTTAAAACTTTGTGGAACGCTATCAAGGGTTAAAGATAATAATATATGTAAGTAAAGTAAAGCTCATTAGACTTCTAGATGTAAAATAGAATTTAATCGGGAATATTGATAAAATTCATATATTCAGCTATCTATATTTGTTGACATTTTTGATTCTTGGTTTTTATTTAATATATTCTAGAATGAGAGAGCAGCCTGGATAGGAATAAATAAAATTCAACAAGGAAAATAAATTCTAAAGTATCTCCATCATGTCAAAATATCCTAAGAATAAAAAAATAGAAAATTTATAGAAGTCAAATAAAACTTGATACATCTATAATTTATCCTTTATTGATTTTCTCCTTTAATATATTACATTAATATATTACTAAAGTTTTAAATATTTCTATTCACTTAACTAAAATTATTAATCAAATTTTTTAAATAATTTTGAAATAATGGTGATTTAGCTGGGTCTGTTAATTGTTTTGGAGAAGAATCTTGAGTATCTCTTTAACATAATAAAAATATAACTATTAACAGTAGTGTAATTTAGCTTATATAGGATGTCCAGTAAAAAAGGAGACATTTTTAAGGGGTGATTTCTGACACTTCTAAGAACTTTTTTTCCTTGACATTTTTTGATTTAAAACTTTATTTTTAAGATATTCCACGATAAAGATGCCATTAGTTAAACAGAGACTTTCCAATAGTTAAAACGAGACAGAATAGTGCCATCTCAGTTTAACTATCAGAGTGTCTCTGTCTAACTATTGATATTTTTATCATTGAATATCTTGAAAATGAAGCTTCAAATAAAAAAATGTCAATAGAAGAGATATTCAATAATAGAAGTACTAATAGTTAGAAAAAGACAGATAGATAGTAGAAAAGTGAGACAGTGAAATGCTATCTCACTTCAAATATCGGAATGTCTCTGTCTAACTAATGGCGTCTTTACCATTGAATACCTGGAAGACTAAGCTTTAGATTAAAAAATAGCAACAGGAAAAAGTTCTTAGAATAGCGTTAGGAATCACCCCCTTTAAGGAATGCGGTTGTTTGGTTACATCCTGTATAGAATTTTATATATAATTTTATGAAATAAAACCTGTACTCACTATTTTGTGAAGACATTTAAAAGAATTTTTTTTTTAATCTGTATATATTATATTCTGTAACCAAAAAAGGTTAATTACTTTAATTAAATTTAAACAGTATGAATAAAAAATATAGATAGTTTATAAACAATATGCATCAAATACAAATAGTTTAATTTAAATTTAAATATTGAACAGATAGTTTAATTTAAAATTTAACTATTGATGCTTACCTTTACATTTCAAGAGAGATCAGAGTTCTCCTAATGAAAGCTAGTTAATAAGTGATTCTATTCCGCCGATCGAGTAATCGACTTTATTTGTAATTGCTCTTTCATATTACATTTCAATAATCTATACGATTATACACATATAATTATACTTTGATTCTCTTTGATTATACTTTGATTCTCACTTTCGGATTCATCAAATACAGAATATAAACACTAGACATTTACATATACGTATTAATATATACATATATTATAGGTCTGCAACTAAGTTTTCGCTGTTGGTAAATAGATAGCTCCAGCAGTAAGTACTGGTCGATTTTGACATATCCAAAACGTCATGAACCAAGCTTAGACATATGGTAAACAAACTGCTTTGACACATTAGTGATTTTTTGTTTGCGTTATATACTTTTGGTTGTGTAAAAATGTCTAATTTTGTGCCAAATAATTGTTATTTGCGGGAAGTGTTGATTTTCTTCTTTAATTCGAAGAAAACGGCGACTGAAGCGCATCGAGAGCTCCAGAAAGTTTACGGAGATGCTGCTCTAAGCGAAACAACGTGCCGTGATTGGTTCCGTCGCTTCAAAGACGGTGATTTTGATGTTATCGACCGTCCGCGTGAAGGAAGGCCAAAAACTTTCGAAAACGCTGAATTGGAAGCATTGCTCGATGAGGATCCGTGCCAAACGCAAGAAGAGCTTGCTTCAACATTATTAGTTACCCGTCAAGTCATTTCCAAGCGATTGCATGCGTGGGGAATGATTCAAAAGCAAGGAATTTGGATTCCTTATGATTTGAAACCAAGAGACGTTGAGCGTCGTTTTTTCGCCTGTGAACAACTGCTCCAGCGGCAAAAAAGGAAGGGCTTTCTTCATCGCATCGTGACGGGTGATGAAAAATGGATCTATTACAGCAATCCAAAGAGAAAAAAATCTTGGGGACTACCCGGTCATGCTTCTACATTGTCGGCTCGACCAAATATTCATACTGCGAAGGTTATGCTGTGTATTTGGTGGGACCAGGTCGGAGTTATTTATTATGAGCTGTTGAAACCGAACGAAACCATCACTGGGGAACTGTATCGAACCCAATTGATGCGATTGAGCCGAGCACTGCCACAATATGAGCAGTGACACGAAAAAATGATTCTACTGCATGACAACGCTCGTCCTCACGTTGCCAAACCCGTTAAAACCTACTTGGAAACGCTGGGAAGTCCTACCCCACCCGCCATATTCCCCAAATATTGCGCCGACCGATTATCACTTGTTCCGTTCGATGTCACATGGTCTGGCTGATCGGCCGCTCATATAAAGACATCACAAAATGGCTTAATTCGTGGGTAGCCTCAAAAGATGAACACTTCTACCGTCAAGGTATTCGCACTCTGCCAGAAAGATGGAAAAAAGTTGTAACTAGCGATGGACAATTCTTTGAATGATTCATTTTTAACCATTTTTTCACATTAAAGTTACATTTTCATCAAAAAAACAGCGAAAACTTAGTTGCGGACCTAATATATATTTTAATTATTAATATTAATATTAATATTTCAATAAATGGTCGTAAGGGTGGTGTTAAGGGAATGGCGGTTAAGGGGTGACGAGAAAAGGGGTGTAGTGGGATTGTTAATAACGATTTAAATAAAAATTTAATTTAATTAATTAATTTTAATAACTAGAAATGCTTAATAATCATTTAGTAATTAAATAAGTGCAGGTGACGACGTAAGTGGGGTGGAGCGAAGGGGTGATCAGAAAAGGGTGTTAGGGTGGTTAATAAATTAATTTTTAAGTTAAATTAATTTAATTTAAATTAGAAATGTGTCATAATCATTTCATATATAACATATGTGAGCTGTGACGTCATCGCCACGTTTTCGTGTAAAGCGAAGAAAAGATATAGATGGAGACTACGACGACGACGGAATTGAACATGCACTTTTCAAAAATTGAAAAATTAAAAATTTATGCAGATGCACTTTTTATGCATTTTGGTGGATTTAATAAAAAACATTTTTTTTTTCGTTATTTAGCTTCAGAATGTCTTAAAACATATTTTGACGTAAAATTTTCTTTAAAAAATTGACCTAAATTTTTCGATGTTTCGGCAAAAAGATACTTGGTGTCTCGCGTACTATAGCACATGACTTCACTGTAAGGCTAAACTACTTGGCGTACACTAACCGGCACGGATGGTGTCCCTACCCGACGTAGAGTATAGCATTTACCAGGCTGGACAAATTTGCCCTCTCACTCATACGTGACGTCAAATGCTTGTTGGTGGGGTGGTAGGAGAAGGGCGATGCTGGTCTAAATACATGAACTATAGGCATCTAATTTTGCATTAGATTTTGCACTAAATTTTGCATTATTTCTCATATTTTGTATGGAAAATAATATATAATTATTTTGTGCATACTTATTGATGATCTTTAGGATAAATACTTTTTTTATATAAAAATAGCTGTTCCTGTATAATAATAATAAGAAGAAGAACAAGAAGAAGAAATAATGCAAAATTTAGTGCTTATCATATTTGCACGTGGGACGTTTGACGTTTCACGCCGAGCTGTCAATGGCGGTCTGCCGTAGCCCGCTCCTTAGTCGAAAAAGGATAGTTTAATGGTTTTACAGGCATGCTGCAGCGGCTGCTAAACAAGGACGCCGATAGGGACACCATCGTTGTCCGCAGAAATTTCGTCCCATATAAAGCTATCCTTATCATTTAGCGTGCGTAAGACGAGGATGAGGAATCGAAACACCTCCCACCACGTTCTCCTTTGCCCCCGCCAGACAACCTATAGCTAAAGAAAAAGAAAAGGAAACCCTCGGCCGTGCATTTGAGAGAGATAGCATGGTATAGTGTATTGCCATATACTGGCCTATACTTCATATATTTAGCCAGCATCGCGCTTCTCCTACCACCCCACCATCAAGCATTTGACGTCACGTACGAGTGAGAGGGCAAATTTGTCCAGCCTAGTAAATGCTATACTCTATGTCGGGTAGGGACACCATCCGTGCCGGTCTGTGTAAGACTCTACCGAGTCTCCTGATACCTGTGCAAATGCTATGATTATTATTAACATTCAAACTTTATTCTAACTTTATAATTATTCAACTATTGTGATATAATTTATGTTTCCAGTAAGTTTCCAATATTATGAACATTATTATGCAACATTTTTTAAAGAAAAGTTATTGCTTTAAACATATTATTTTACTTTATATGAATTGCATTTTTATTATATTTTCAAATAAATATTTATTTTATTATATATTCTAATAAATATTTAAATTATTATATTTTAAAATGATTTACGGACAATGTGACATGTCACCGCAACTCGTTGCAGTGGCATACGCGGTGGCTTTTCCGAATCGGAGGAAACCGGATAAAAATATTATTAGCCGATTAATAAAAAGAGTCCGTGATACTGGTAAAGTTCAACCAAGGCTTGCTGGCACAGGAAGAACACGCACAAGAAGTTGTCCTGTTCCCTCGATGATCCAGGAATTAGCAGACAGGTTGTCGGACGAGATTCCTTCCTTCGTGATGGTCAACATCCCACAAAGCACGTGCAGCGATGTAACATTTGGATAAGGAAGAAGCAGAAAAGGATGAGAGCAAATCCGACCAGTATGTGTTAACATACTACTGGTCGACCGGAAATCAGGCTTAGAGCATCAACCTTCGGATTGGTGGTCTGAAGTGATGCCTTAATGGTCATTTTTATGCAGATATTATTAAAGAGGAATTTCCGGATTTGCTGGAAGTTTTACCGCTAGCACCAAACTTAGTGATATCAGTAAAATGGAGAAGATCCGCATTATAGTGTAGTGGCAAAAAACATAAACAAAAAGGTTCAAGAATTGTAATATAGGAAAAGTAGGAGGACGTAGGACATTGCATATGAGAGAGAAATTAAGGTTCAGGATATCATCATTAGACACCAACACAGAGGAAATGCTAGTGAATGCAGGAGACAATCTGTAACAAGAAATAAGGTATTAATAATTTAAGTGATTTAGAAAAATGTATTTAAATCTTGCTTATAATACTCACAACTTATAATAGATGTTCGAACTGCCTACCGCCCTCTTGTATGCATAATCGGGCTCTCTTTAGTAGATTGTTTTGCATTCGATCTAGCATTTTCTCCATGATAGTGGCTAATGACGCATCTAACCTTGCGGCTAGATCTTTAGATGACCCCAAAAAAAGAAATTTATCAGATTTAGATTCGGAGATCTCGGAAATCACGTCTTATCCACTTCTACTTGAACACTTTATTTAATGTATCTCGAGCCACTGCAAAATAATGCGGACCAGCTTCGTCATGCTGATACCACATATGTAGTCTGGTGACTAGCGGTAAATCTTCCAGCAAATCCGGAAATTCTTCTTTAATGATATCTGCCTAAATTTCCCCAGTAAGGCGACCTGGAATCAATATAGGTCCAATTTGTAAAAAAAAAACTTAATTTCATTAATACTAATATTTAATTAATAACTTAATAAATTAGCTAATTAATTTGGTATTTATTCAATAACATTTCTATCGGTTTAATTAGAAGGTCACATTAAGAGACAATATTTGCGGAACAAAATAATAGTATAACCGATAGTACTAAGTACGGTAGGCTTCAAAATTTCACGTCAAATAATATTATTTGAAATGACAATAAATTAATTTTTAATTTATATAAAAAAAAATTAAACTTACAACTTTGTTACCAATAATTCCGGCCCAAAGGTTAATGCTCCACCTGGTTTGGTGCCCACGTTCTCTTATGGCAAAAGGGTTTCCGGTCGACCAGTAATGTGTGTTGTGTGTATTATACACACCTTCTCTCTCTCTCTCTCCTGCTCGAATTTGCTCTCATCGGTAAAAAGTATTGTTCTGGTTCTGCTTCTTCCTTATACAACAGCCAGTGGCAGAAATTGAGTCTTTTTATACTATCGCAAGGCTTTAATTGCTGCATATGTGTGTATTTATATGGATACTGGCTATCATCTTTCAATATCCAATGGACGGTGACATTGTCCATCTCTAGTTCTCGTCCAACACTTCTGGTGCTAGTTTCAGGTTTTTCTTTAAATCTGTGCAGCACAGCTTCCTCCATTTCCACACTTTTTCTTGTGCGTGTTCTTCCTGTGTCAGAAGGTCTTGGTTGCACTTCGCCAGTATCACTCTTTATATTAGCCGGCTAATAACATTTTTATCCGGTTTCCTCCGATTCGGAAAAGTCACCGCTATGCCACTGCAGCGAGTTGCGGTGGCATGTCACACTGCCCGTAAATCATTATCATATCAAGGTACTCTTGATTAGAGTAACTCATTTTGAATAATACTACTTTTTACCTGATTTTCTACTTAAATATGACAGACATGATCAAATCTTTGGAAAGAGAGGAGGACAAATAAATCAAATTTGAATTGTTGATGGAGACAATTTTGTTTGATTTCAAAACAAAATTTTCCTTATCACTTTTCAAAATCAAACACATTGACATAATATTTATTATAATGAAATTATAATTAAAAATACAATTCATATAGCATTATAATTAATATTAATGATATAAAATAAAAAATATTTGTAATATTAAAATGCAATTAATATAAATTAAAATAATATGTTTAAAGCAATAACTTTTCTTCAAAAAATGTTACATAATAATATTCATAATATTAAAATAACATGTTTGTTTAAAATATGAATATTGTTTACATAAATAAATATATACATATAGAAAGAACATTCTTGTTATTTCCTTACTGAAAACATAAATTATGCCACAATAGTTGAATAATTATAAAGTTAGAATAATGTTTGAATGTTAATAATAAACATAGCATTTGTACAAGTATTTGTCCTTAGCTGAACAGCTCATCAGGCAGCAATCTCTTTGTATCCTTGTCTAACCACATGTAGTGGGTCGTCGCAATTATTATTTCATAATAATTACTAAAATTATTTGAAAAAATAAACGAATTTTTCAGCTCCACATGGACTTATACCACTTTCAAAAATAACATATTAGAAGAAATAAAAACAGGAGCAAATATAAGTCCATATTTTTTCATATACATAAGCTTTACTGAAATAAATTTTTATGTAAAAAGTAATAGTTAAAATGAAGACATTTAAATACACAAATAACCAAATTTATTAAGAGTTTATTTCAGTTATATTAAAAATATTAAAATGAAAATTACTTCGTTAAAATCTTTAAATAAAATAAAGATATTTTAAACTTAGTTTTCTTTTACAGTTAGCATATTGAAGTATTTATGGTAAATAGGTGGTATATAAGGTAATAAACTTATCATATCGTTATATTTCTCTTTTGTTATGCTCCTTGAAGTTTTATAAAATGGTAACATATTAATTTTGCTGAGGTTTTTTGGTCTTCCCTTTTTTCCAAATAAAAAAATTGTTTTAAATGGAGCATTTTCTTCCATACTAATTTTATAAAAAATTTTGTAAGGTTCATTCCTTTTGAACCTCATCCAACATATTTTAAGCCAGTTTACAATTTCTCCGACCGTATTTTTTGTTTTGTTTGATATTGCCTCTTCTAGAGATTTGGTTGAGACAAAGTCTTCATTTTTCATTTCATACAAAAGGAAGCTGTTTTTTTTTCGGCAAGCCTTTATTGCATTATAATAGTCTTGGGAAGTGTATAATTGGTCCTTTTTCTTTAATGCTGTTTCCACAACTGCAAAATCTCTGTCGTTTGGAAGAAATGAATGACCCGATAGTAAAAATTTGTGGTCAATAACATTTATGTTATTATCGTCTGATTGAACAATCCTTAACCACATCAGTGCGAGCTTAATATTACGATTTTGTCCGGTACACATGTCACTGTATGCTATGACATGATCTTGAGTTGTTATCGTCTGAATATGCTTCAGATAGCAAGATGCTATTTCTTCCGCACCTCTAGATACGTGTGTGAAGTTAGCCCCGCACTTTACGAAAAACAAAAAAATTTTGATTGTGCTAGATTGTGCTAGGTTTGTGCTAAAGTGTGCCGTTAAACACTTTTAAAAAAAATCGACCGTTTTCGAAAAATGAAAAAAAAAACGATTTTTTTGCCAGCCCCGCACTTTTGAGATATCTTAATTTTGTTAATAGCATTTATTTGTGCTAGAGCCCTATAAAGGTGTGCCGTAAAAAGAAATTTGAAAAAATTAATTTTTCATTCAAAACAAAAATCAAAATGAAAAAAATCCAGCCACGCACTTTTCGCGAAAATCAATGAAATTTGGCACACAAGTAGTTGTCAAAGTGTGCTATTCTGTGCCGTTAAAAAAATTTTAATATCTGAAACCGTTTAAAAGTTACAGGGCCTGAAAAGTACTGCGCTGAATGCAAAAATTAGCCATTTATCAAGAATAAACTATCTTTCCCTTGCTGGATTTTGAAAAAAGAGCAATTGTGCTGTATTGTGCTATCGTAGCACAACTCAGATATAAAATATTAACAAAATCTAGCAACCGGAAGTGGTAGTTTTATCAGTTTTTGTCATGCGTTTCAGGCTTCTGACACGAGTAAAGTACCCTTCCGTTGTCAGATTTTGGAAAACGAACAATTGTGCCGTATTGTGCTATCATAGCACAACTCAGATATAAAGTATTAACAAAATCTAACAAGGGAAGGTTACTTTACTCTTGTCAGAAGCCTGAAACGCGCGACAAAAACTGATAAAACTACCACTTCCAGTTGCTAAATTTTGTTAATACTTTATATCTGAGTTGTGCTATGATAGCACAATACGGCACAATTGTCCATTTTCCAAAATCTGACAAGGGAAGGGCACTTTACTCTTGTCAGAAACCTGAAACGCGCGACAAAAACTGATAAAACTACCACTTCCGGTTGCTAAATTTTGTTAATACTTTATATCTGAGTTGTGCTACGATAGCACAATACAGCACAATTGCTCTTTTTTCAAAATCCAGCAAGGAAAGGATAGTTTATTCTTGATAAATGGTTAATTTTTGCATCCAGCGCAGTACTTTTCAGGCCCTGTAACTTTTAAACGGTTTCAGATATCAACATTTTTTTAACGGCACAGAATAGCACACTTTGACAACTACTTGTGTGCCAAATTTCATTGATTTTCGCGAAAAGTGCGGGGCTGGATTTTTTTCATTTTGATTTTTTTTTAATGAAAAATTCATTTTTTCAAATTTCTTTTTACGGCACACCTTTATAGAGCTCTAGCACAATTAAATGCTATTAACAAAATTAAGATATCTCAAAAGTGCGGGGCTGGCAAAAAAATCGTTTTTTTTTTCATTTTTTCGAAAACGGTCGATTTTTTTCAAAAGTGTTTAACGGCACACTTTAGCACAAACCTAGCACAATCAAAATTTTTTTGTTTTTCGAAAAGTGCGGGGCTAACTTCACAGACATCCTGCAGATAGGATATAATAGTGGTGTTACACAAAAACTCAAGGGGCTGATGTAGACAGGGTGATTCTCAGATAAATTTTCAGTTACGGCTTTCTATTCGGAATTTAGTTTTATGATATTCAATTTTGAATATACATTTAGTTAAACATAAACAAATAAATAATTAAAATGAGACAGATTGATGTTATCTCAGTTCAACTAGTAAACTGTCTTTATCTAGCTCAAAGTATAGTTTTATTGTTAAATATCTTAAAACCCCTTAAATTTTCGAGTAACACCATTTTTTCATAATCTCTTTCTCTTTTTTAATTGTATTTACTTAAATCATAATAAGCAATTTCAGAATAACATCTCTTCAAAAAATTTATAAATTTTTATAATTGATATTTATTCTTTTAACTTTTTATATATAAGCATAATTTTTAATTGTATAAATTAAATTAGCAAGTTTTCAGATGCTAATAATGTTTATGTGTAGATCTCAAAAAACTGAATAAAAATATGAAAATGAATAACTATTGAACAATGTGATTTATTTAGGTATTTGAACTAAGGATTCATTCGAAAAGCTGAGAAGTTCTCACGACCCATTAGAAATGTTAAAAAATATTTAACACATGGAATATTAATAATAAATAAGCAATGAAATTATATAATAGAATCATGTAATCAAAATAAAAAACTTTTTTAATTTAACACTTATTTTTATTATACTCATATAATATTGTACTATTAAATATGTAACAGGAATTCCTGTTGCTTTTGCTCTCGAAATTAGAAATTCTAGAATAAGAATGGGAATCGCCTCACAAAGGTGTGAGTGGCGACATCTGTCGGGATTTAAGGGAATCGCGATAGAACGCGATCACGAAAGGGACTGCATTTCGGAAAGGAAATGCAGGAACGGGGTTTTGACCCGTGAACTCTGGCTTGTGCGGTGAAGCGGAACCGGGATGCAGCAGCCGACTGCCAGGGCTGTGTCCCTGGGGAAGCGGAACCTACGAGACTCCCTGTAGGACTGGTGAAAGTCCGGATGAAAGTTCCAGCGCTCCCAGGAAGTCGTTGAGTATCCGTCGGGATATTCTAAGACGGGAGAGACAGCCTACAGGGATAATCCACAGGACGGGATTACGGGATTACACCTTGAGGCGTAGGCCTGCGTGAGTCGACAGGGACGTGGCCGCCGACGTCCGGGAGGGGAATTCGGAGGAGTTCGCAGGGATATGCCGATTCCCCTGGGAAGTGGTAGGAGTCCAGGAGCAGATGGAGAGACCCTGGATCCAGGCCAAGATATCGGGGGAGGAATACCCAGTCCGAGAGGGGAGCGGGGACTGGCGAGCAAAAGCGCAGACCCGGAGGGGCCGTAGGGCCGAGGCGGGACGCCGGGTTCGACCAGGCGAAGCGACTCGAACCGGGAGCTGGAAGGATTCTCCCTGGTTTCGAGTGCTCTCGCCCTTTACCCAACACCCTGAGTGGATTGGCGGGAAGACGGGGTCCTCTGTTCCAGGCCTGAGGAGGCTGGAACAGAGTCCCAAAACTCCTAGGACCGGTGGAGCCAGCCCTGAGGGGAGACTGAGTGGTCGGGATATGCCGCTCTGTACCTCTGATGAGCCCGAGAGGAGGAAGAGATGGATGTCTGGACTTCGGAGACTTGGCAGGGTTCCGGAGGACAGAAAGTTTCAGGAAGGGTTGCTGGTTACCCGATACAATCAGCTGGCGCCCTGAAGCATGCTATCAAGAGGGGACAGGCCGAAGGTGACAAACCTTCCCTGCATTCAGGCAGGAGTGCAGGGAAACGAGTTACAAATAATACAAATATTATATTTATAATAATTTTATTTTTCTGAATTAATTTAAATACTATAATTTAAAATTTTCCTCATTTTCTGAATATTTAATAATAAAGGTATACAGATAAAGTGATGCTATCTTATTTTAACTATTTATCTATTTTTGTCTAGCTAATGGTACCTTAATTATTAATTATCTAGAAAATTATGCTATTAAAAAGAGGCAAAGGATGTTTCAACCCTGTCTAGTGTCATTAAACCACTTCTTAAATGGAAATGCGTTTATTTTCTAGTGATAACCTATATATATAAGAATGACAATTGTTTATAGTGCTATAGAATCATCATTACAAATAATTTGCTATTCTTAATTATTTATTTTTATTCTTCTAATATTACTGTTTTACACAAGTAAACAGCAGTAATATTAAATATTAAGTAAAACCATTTTGATATGCTGTTTACTTACTTCGAGCTTTTTTTGGTTTCTCAACAGTTATTTTATTTTCATTTTCATCGTCATCAGTTGTATCTTCGTCGTCAGATTTCACTATAATGAAAATTATAAAAAATAAAGTAAAATAAAATACAGAAGGCATTTAAAAATTCACGGATATCCTTTCAGGAAGAGTTTTGAGAATAACTTGAGCTGAAAAGTTCTTTACCACTTACATTTGAGTTTAGTTTTCGAATTATTCATTAATAAAGACAATATTAGTTAGATAGAAACAAACGGATAGTTGAAGTGAGACAACACCACTATAATTTTTATCAATTTCACTTCAACTATCTCTCTGTCATCATTTAACTTTATTATCTTTATTATTGAATATCTCAAAAACTAAGCTTCGAATTGATAAGTGGTAAAGGATTTTTCAAATTAGTTTAGTGTCAAGAGTTCAAACTTGAAACCTTAAGTTTCTTTAAATCTTTTGAAAATATTTGTAAATTATAATTCTGGTTAAATTTCATCAGCTTATTCTATTTAAGATTTAGAGATTACTAATAAGACATATATTATAAGAAATATTTTTAATAGTCATATAGGTTTTATAAACTTTATAAACTTTTATATATTATAGAAAATATATTAAAAAATTATAATAATTATGAAGTAAAATTTATTACATTATTTTTAGGTTAGTTGTTTTTAATTTGAGTAGAATTATAATTTACTTAGACGACGTTTAATTGAAAGAAAATAGATATAGTTATATTTACATTGGCGCTTTCTTAATCTTTTGGCTCCTTGTTGTTTAGTTTATTTTATTTTTATTTTATTTCTTTTCGGATAAACTGTAAATATATTGTTAAATTTTTGACAATATAAAGAAAGAAATTAAAAAATTAAGGGATGATAATAAATTTGCAAAACGTTTATAAGCATGCGTTCGATTATGATGTATAATATTATAAACAACATAAATATTAAAAAATATATTAAATACCGTGTTGATTATCGATGAGCTGCCTTTTTTGTTTTTTAGTTATATTAGTAGAACTATTATCTATATCTAAAAAAACAAACAATAAAAAATATAAAATAACAATTACTTCGAAAATAAAAATAGTACTTAAAAGTAAATTATATTCTAACCATTAATTTTAGTTTTATATGTGCGTTTTTTTGTGTTGTTAATAATGCTTGAGGCAGATACATTTTCATCTTCAAGAGATTTATCAATTAAATGTGAAATTCATAAAAAAATTAATAAATTAATATCTGCAAAATTCAACAAAAATTTACAACAAATATTGATTGATAATAAACATGGTCTATATGTATGTATGTATGTAGCTTAAGTTAAGCTAGCACCGCCACAAAATAGAACGGAGAAAGATATCAAAATGAAACCACCAGCATATTTTAGGGCTATTTTTGGGATCTTGAATGATATTGATAAAAGTAAAAAAAACCACCCCCCAATTGAAAAAAAATTAAAAATAAAAAATTCTGGGAAATAAAAAAAATGTAATTAAAAAAAGAATACAACTAGATTTTTGGGCTCTTTTTGGGCTTTAAAAAACATTCCAACAATTTCTCCAAAAAAAACAGTTTTACCCCTTAAAAATGAGTTTTTCGTAAAAAAGCCAAGAAACCACACTTTCCAGATGGCAAACCACCTCGAGTGTGCCATGAAAATACTCAGGGAGATCCTGGCATTCTTGGGCTCTGTGTTAGAAAGGAGCCCAAAAATGATAACCACCCCTAAGAGCCAAAAAACTGCAAAATTTGGTTTCAGAGGCCAGAAACCACACTTTCCAGATAGCAAACCACATCGAGTGTGCCATAAAAATACTCAGGGAGATCCTGGCATTTTTGGACTCTGCGTTAGAAAGGAGCCCAAAAATGATAACCACCCCTAAGAGCCAAAAAACTGTATTGTGTTTAAGCATGAAATGGGTCTAATGTAATTCGTATGGCAATTGAAATTGGCTATGATTTGTTGGTATTCTTCTTAGAAAATTTAAGTCAATATATTTTTGTATATTTTGTTTATTTTTTTAATAAAAATTTTTTTGTGTTACATAATTGGTCATTTAGTTTTTCTGTCTTTTTGGCCCATAACATTTAGCACCATAATTTTATTGTATGTGTATAATTAGTTTTCTCTCAATAGTTAAATAATGATATTGTTTTAGCAATTATAATCGTCACTTGCCAATTGCATAAAAAAAAATGATAAATTGAATTTATCTAAATTAAATATCACAGGAGTAAGTATCACAGGATAATTACCAACTTTGTCGTAGATCATTAATTGATTCCTGTCGGTAACTATTTTCACAGATTACAGTAATGAAGGTAAGTCTTTTTGATTATTATCATAAATGGTTATGACATTTCCTTTTATTACGATTATCGACTATCGTCTAAATATTTTATCCCAGATCTGTTTCCTATCGAGGCAATCATATTTTTCTTTTATTCTAACAATAAGAAATGATAGGAATATAAATAGAAAGAAATATTTTGACAGTCTCCTTTATTTTAATATTTTATTCATCTTCTTAAAAATCTAATCTTTTGATATTTCTTTCCTAAACTTTGTAACTGGTTTCCCTGCACTCCTGCCTGAATGCAGGGAAGGGGTGTGACCTTCGGCCTGTTCCCTCTCGATACCGTGCTTCAGGGCGCCAGCTGGTTAGGTCGGATAACCAGCAACCCTTTCTGAAACTTTCCGTCCTCCGGGAACCCTGCCAAGTCCCCGAAGTCCGGACATTCATAGGTTTCTCCTCTCGGGCTCGCCAGAGGGACAGGGCGGCATATTCCGGCCACTCAGTCTCCCCTCAGGGCTGGTTCCGTCGGTCCTAGGAGTTTCGAGAAGCAGTTCCAGCCTCCTCAGGCCTGGAACAGAGCACTCCCTCTTCCCGCCAACCCGCTTAGGGTTTTGGTTAAGGGGCGAGAACGTTCGATAACCGGGGAGAGCCACTCTCAGATCCCGGTTCAGGTCGCCTCACCTGGTCGAGCCCGGCGTCCCGCTTCGGCCCTACGGCCCCTCCGGGTCTACGCTCGTGCTGGCCAGTTCCCGCTCCCCTCACGGACTGGGTCCACCTCCTCCGATATCTCGGCCTGGACCCAGGGTGCCTTCCGCACCTCCTGGACTCCTACCGTCTGCCGGGGGAATTGGAGGAGTCCGTAGGGATCCGCCGATTTCCCCGCCTAGACGTCAGCGGCCTCGTTCCTTCGACTCACGCAGGCCTACGCCTCACGGTGTTGTCAGTCCGACGGCTCACGCACGACTCCTCGATACCAGGATCTTCTCCCGTAATCCCGTCTTGCGGATCATCCCTGTAGGCTGTCGCTCCCGTCTTAGAGTATCCTGACGGATACTCAACGACTTCCTAGGAGCGCCGGAACTCTCATCCGAACTTCCACCAGTCCTACAGGGAGTCTCGTAGGCTCCGCTTCCCCAGGGATACACAGCCATGGCAGTCGGCTGCTGCATCCCGGTTCCGCTTCACCGCACAAGCTAGGGTTCACGGGTCGAAACCCCGTTCTTGCATTTCCTTTCCGAAATGCAGTCCCTTTCGTGATCTTGATCTATCGTGATTCCCTTGAATCCCGACAGATATCGCCACTCACACCTTTGTGAGGCGATTCCTATTCTTATTTCAGCATTTTTACTTGCGAGAGCAAATGCAACAGGAATTCGTGTTACACTGTATACCTAGGAAATATCTCATCGTTTTTACATTCTGTACGAATGTCTTCTTTTTTTCCGGAAACCCTGTATATCGCTCAAGGGTATTTATATTGTAGGGATTGCCGATACCCACTGGAATTCATTCAAAATCTACATAATAAAAAACCCACGTTTTAAACTTCTTTGGAATTTAGCAGCAGTTAGTTCAGAAGGTTAGTCAACCAACCCAACAGTTGTGCTTGGTTAATGACGCTACTTTCACTGGTGGTCGTGCCCATCTAATGTATGTGAAGTTAGCCCCGCACTTTTCGAAAAACAAAAAAAGTTTGATTGTGCTAGGCTTGTGCTAAAGTGTGCCGTTAAACACTTTTGAAAAAAATCGACCGTTTTCGAAAAAATGAAAAAAAAACGATTTTTTTGCAAGCCTCTCAATTTTGAGATATCTTAATTTTTTTAATTGCATTTAATTGTGCTAGAGTCCTATAAAATTGTGCCGTAAAAAGAAATTTGAAAAAATTAATTTTTCATTAGAAAAAAAATGCAGCCCCACACATTTTGCGAAAATCAATGAAATTTGGCACTCAAGTAGTTGTCAAAGTGTGCTATACTGTGCCGTTAAAAAAATGTTGATATCTGAAACCGTTTAAAAGTTACAGGGCCTGAAAAGTACTGCGCTGAATGCAAAAATTAGCCATTTATCAAGAATAAACTACCCTTCCCTTGCTGGATTTTGGAAAATGAACAATTTTGCTGTATTGTGCTATCACAGCACAACTCAGATATAAAATATTGACAAAATCTAGCAAGTGAAGGGACTTTACTCTTGTCAGAAGCCTAAAACGAGAGACAAAAACTGATAAAACTACCACTTCCGGTTGCTAGATTTTGTTAATATTTTATATCTGAGTTGTGCTACGATAGCACAATACAGCACAATTGCTCTTTTTTCAAAATCCAGCAAGGGAAAGGTAGTTTATTCTTGATAAATGGCTAATTTTTGCATTCAGCGCAGTACTTTTCAGGCCCTGTAACTTTTAAACGGTTTCAGATATCAACATTTTTTTAACGGCACAGTATAGCACACTTTGACAACTACTTGTGTGCCATATTTTATTGATTTTCACGAAATGTGCGGGGCTGGATTTTTCTTCATTTTGATTTTTTTTTTAATGAAAAATTAATTTTTTCAAATTTCTTTTTCTGGCAAAAAAAATCGTTTTTTTTTTTCCTTTTTTCGAAAACGGTCGATTTTTTTTTTCAAAAGTGTTTAACGGCACACTTTAGCACAAGCCTAGCACATTCCAGCACAATCAAAATTTTATTGTTTTTCGAAAAGTGCGGGGTTAACTTCACATACATGCGTATCTACCTTCTGCAATGGGCTCAACATTACTTTTCTACAGTGCCCTTGTAGAGTTTTTAAACGTGAATATGCGGAGGTTTGTTGAGGCAAGATTCGTGTACTCTGTTTGTGTTACGTTCATGGCGTTTTTATTTTATTACTTTTTTCTTTCTAACATCTGTGTGTGGGTTTTTGACTCTTATGCAGGGTGTCCGGAAAAAATGAGCCATTTTCTGAGGGGTGATTCCTGACACTATTCTAAAAAGTTTTTCCTGTTGGCATTTTTTGATTTGAAGTTTGATTTTCAAGATATCAACGATAAAGATGCCATTAGTTAGACAGAGACACTCCGATAGTTGAAGTGAGGTGGTACCATTCTGACTCACTTCAACTATCGAAGTGTCTCTATCTAACTAATGGCATCTTTATTTAATTAACAATTTAAAAATTAAGCTTCAAATCAAAAAATGCTAATATGAAAAAGTTCTTAGAGTAGTGTCAGGAATCACCCCTCAAAAATGTCTCCTTTTTTTCCAGACACCCTGTAGTAATTTTCACAGAGACCTTCGCAAATATGTGCTGCTTAAATAACTTATTAGATTTCCTGATCTTCAAGGTAAACGCATAGATTACTACCCCCACATAGTATAAAATTAAAATGCGTTTTTATTTATCGTATTTTTTTGATAATAATGTAGAAATGTTAACCTGTTAATGTTTTACAAAAATTTAGTTTATCTTATCCAACGAAACAACTTTGTTTTAAGATTCCATCATAAGATATTTCCTCAGATAGATTTAAAAAATTTAAGCAAATTTGCCAACAAACACTGACAATGTAAACAACTAATCATAATATCCTACAGAAAACTGATAAAATTAATATTATATGTACCCTCAGATATTAAGGCAAGTCAGAAGTTAGTATAAAATATAGAACAAAGTTAATTCAAAGTTTTCTAAAAGAAAAAACATTAACACTTTCACGTCCGCATGTAAATTCTGCATTCATTTAATATTTCCATTTTTAATGGTAGGTAGCAAAACAGTTCCCCAAATGTAACGCAACTTTGCAACTTTTACAGATTAAATTTGTTGTTGATGTCACCATAAATAACAAACAGGTTGCCAATGACCACGTTGGTGTCATCAGACGTGAAGGTGTTAATTGCTTTCTTGTACAAATCTTATACGTTTTATTAATAGGTTTATAATTATAATTATTTAAAATTAAACAATAAAAAAGTTTATATAACTTGATAAATATTTAAGTTATTAATTAAATAATTAAACAATTTTTTAAAACGTTATAAACGTTTAATCCTTATGGAGTCCCAAGTAGTATAATGAATCTACATTAATTTACACATTAAACATTTAAATGACTTAAATGATCCATTCATATCTAAACTCTTGAATATTATTATTTTTTTTTTACAGGATATAACAATGATTCTCTTCAAACTTTAAGAAGTTGTAGATGAGGAGATTCTACGATGATTTTTCATTTATAATTTTTCGATCTGAAGCTTCATTTTAAAGATATTTAATCCTTTCGCTATGGGCGGGTTCTTCTCCGCGGTACTCCCGCTGAACGGACCGGTTCTCCACCGTAGTATTTCCGCTGAACGGGCCACAACAAAACTGTACACTATGCGAGATCGATCGTCAGCGATCGTTCTCATGCATCACTACATCTGTGCTTCTTTGACAGTGTTTTTAAAAAATGCGACTATAGTCGTCCGTAGTACTGAGAGGGACCCGTTTCGACAGGGACTCCTTCGATGTGCGTGCTTTCAACTAGCTGATAACACACACCATCAAACGTTAACTACTTAGAACCTCATTTTCTTATTCTAATTTCAATACGAAATGTCGAAAAATGTCGCATCACAAAACCCGTGTCGAATCTGAACGCATCGAAAATACGCGTGTCGAAATGGGTCCCACTCGTAATACTTCAGTGGTATCTTACGTAGAGCGACTATAGTCCATCATAGTAACAAGAGGGTTAACAATATAAATATTAGATAGGGACAGTCAACTATTTGAAGTGAGATAACATCATTATCTCCTACTTCATTCAACTAATTGTCTCTATTGAACTAATAATATTTTTGTCAATGAATATTTTGCAAACTAACAAGGAGACACTACTCTATGCAAATCGAGTTTTGAGCTCAGTTTTCTTGTGGTAGTAAAAAGGTTAAAGAAAGATGATACGTGTCCGAGGGTTTCTTCGAATAGGCCTTACAAGGAGACATTACTTTATGCGAATCGAGTTTTGAGCTCAGCTTTCTTGTGATAGTAAAGAAGTTAAGAAAAGGTGATCCTAGTTTATAAGAAAAATAAAAATTCAGTCTCTAACCACTAAGCCTTAAATAATGTTATATTTGAAAGGGAACCGAGGGTCAGTGAATAGAGGAGCGCGCTAGCCGCTGTACTCTCAACCAGCAGTCCTGAGTTCGATTCCCACACTCTAGTATATTCTTAAATTTTAATTTTTTTTTTCAACAGTTTGATATTATTCGAAATTTATAATAGATAACAGTTTATATTAAATAATACTCAATCACAAGTAAATAAGAACAAGGTGAATATTCGTTTGAAATATATAGGAAATTCGTATAAAAGTCTTTTTTTGTTATATTCTTCAATAACTATTAGAAGAAGGCCTTACCTGAAGAACTATTAGAACGTTCGCCTCGCTTGAACGCAATAAATTATACGTGCGGTATTATCAAATACATTTGATCGTGTGATATTTTTTTAATAGACTTCAGGATGGAAATTCTTGGGTAGGAGATAACCAGCGACGACGACCAATCTCTCCGTTTAACACAAATTTATTTGATCTGACGAAAATGATACAGTGAGGAACCGGTAACAAGATTTCACAATTCGGATCGCTTCCAGAGGTCTAACACGTGGTCCACACCTACCGCGCGTTTGTTTAACACTCTAGCACTCGACTCGAACCGTCTCCACCCCATCCCATCGACGCATTAATATCTAGGTATCCTAGGAGCGCGAAACACAAATTTAGATTTAACCCTACACTTTTGAAAAATGGATCCTATCCCTGGAACAAGTACTAGTGCTGGCAGTGAAGACAAAGATACAACTGTTTTTCTCTCTTCATATAAGAAACAGGACATTACAGATGGTTTTGCATGATGAGTCTAAATGATATGGGCATAATAGGAGACCAACCATCACAATTGTAAGATCATATTACTATATATAATAAATAAATTATATTATATATAATATAATAAAGAAAGAATATCATAAAAAAAGACTTATCAAAAATACTTTTTTGGTGATGTGTGTTGTAATATGCTTACGATGCCTATATAATAAGAATAAAAATTATTATATACAAAGGCAACGGTATCTAATTTAGCGATGCGCAATTGAACGTTGCGCAATTGTACACTGTCCAATTGAACAGAGGGTATTTTTATGTAAATTATCAAATAATATTTAAAAATAATCCTGAAAAATCTCATTTTCAGATATTCATAAAATTTTTATCTCTCTCCAAGTGGAACCGTGTCCAATTGCACCGTGTCTAATTATACCGTGTACAATCGTACAAGGTGTAAATTCTGTGTCCAATTGTACCGTGTCTGATTGAATCTCTCCCATAAGAAAGTATAACAAATAAGGAAATGAGAAAGATGAATAAAAGCTATCAGTGACAAAGAGGAAGAATTCAATTGGTAATAACTGGGCCTAGTGATTAATGATCATAAATCAGAAACTGGGTATAAAGAAAAACAGATTTTATATACCACGTTTTCTACTAAGGTTCCTTTGGTAGATAACTGAAATTCATTTTTTTAAGTAAAAGACTTTAAAGAATTGTTCAAAAATGATAACTTTGCTTCAAGGCTACAAAGAAAATCGAAAGAATGTTAAGGTTTTCAGTAAAAACTATTCTTTAACTTGAAGTTAATCATCGCTTGGTGAATGTTGATATCGCTCACTACTGCGTTTTCCAGTCTAACAGTATCACCTAGATCTAGATAAATACTAGATAATTACTTAAATAAATCCCTTGCGAATAAGATAATTTAACAGGATCCTTCTGTTGTTAAAGCAACAACAATCCAAGTGATCAACTTCCCTCTTTTTGTGCTGAGGTTAACATTGCCTTTATTTAAAGTTACAGAATTAGCCTATATATTCTAACATCAAGTTTTGAATACAGAAATTGGCTATATATATATAGATTATCTAATATGATATATATCTACTATCTATATCAAGATATCTCTAATATGGAATTGTACGCTTGATATTTTATAAGGAAGCCTAAATCAATGGGCAAAATAAGAAAAATAAAGTTTTAATAAAGTATGTAGTTTTCTTGAAGTATTCATTATATTTGCACACAAATTCCAAGGTTCATCTAACTTTATCTATCACTTAAATA
Source organism: Sclerodermus sp. 'alternatusi' (assembly GCA_037305995.1). NCBI lineage: Eukaryota > Metazoa > Arthropoda > Insecta > Hymenoptera > Bethylidae > Sclerodermus > Sclerodermus sp. 'alternatusi'. The sequence continues at coordinate 193,851 of CM074556.1, forward strand.
TTTTCTGAAGGACAAGGCATCGCTATGGAAGACATCAGAATATTTAAGATAGCCAGAAGTTGAAAAAACACATATTTGTAAATGCAATAAAAAAGTATCATGAAGCATTTAGTTCCACACTATTTTTTCTATATCATATCTCTAGTTCACTGACAAGGGGAACCCCTCACATCTGGAACACCAATTTTGATGAAATTTGGTACAGACCTTTAGGGACCCTAAAAATGAAAAGTCATTTTAGCATTTAGTTAGATACCTCTTTATTTTTGAGAAATTTGACTTTTTAGGTCATCGCATTAAACTTGTTTTGGATCACCTTAAATCGTTTTTAATTGAGGAAACAAACATTTTTTATTAATATATTTATGGTTCTAAAATTAATAATTATAAAGATATTAACAATTTTATTATATAGCGCTATGACTTAATATAGAGAAATAATAACACTGGTTACTTACACCGCGAGTGGTTTAGTGGCGCAAGTATCTGATCGTACTTTGTCTAAATCTGACGTTTAGTCTATGGATCGAATCCTCAGTTTCAGAGACATTTTTTTTACTTCCTTTTGGCATAAAATGGAAAATATTATGAATTTGAAAAATTATAGATTTGATGCGAACCGAATAGAAAAAAAAGGGGTAAATAAATATATGTTTATAAGACGGTTGAAATTTAAATCAAATAGGGTAATTATTGAAAAACAGGATGAAGAAATTGGATTGTATTGAACAGGAATATAAATAATTGAAATTAATGAATGCTGATTGTGAACAAAAATATAAAGTAAATATAAATAATTTTAGTTATGAAACATTTAATTTTTATTTGGAACAAGTAGATAGGTGATATTTATCATAAAAACATGGAAAACATATATATAATCGTTACATAATGCACATTTAATAAATGCTATTTGACCACATGAACGTTTAGATTTCAAAAGTTCAGGAGGAAAACAAATTTGATTTAAATTGAAGAAGAACTCTTGTTCTGTAATTAATTTTGAGACAAACCAAGCGTAACGCAACATGTTATTGAACATCGGAGATGACAATTAGTGTATAATAAGTGCATGTATTGTAATAGCATCTTCACGTGAGTGCAATTCACGTTTAGCTTGAATAACATAAGCATTATTTTGTAACTTTGAAATAAAGTTCTTCACTTGTCTAAAAAAGTAGACATCCCAGGGTTGACATAGTGGTGTGCATTTAGGCGAAATTATTTTGACAGAACAAGTAGTTTCATCATCATCATTTGTAAAAATTCTGTCATAACGACTTATGTCAGTTTGTCCACTCCACGAGTCACAAATTAATAAAAATTTGTTATCTTCTACATAAGGCTTTAAAACTTTATCTAAATAGTCTTCATAAATGTGACTACTTAGTTTTCCAGACTTCGAGCATGTAACATAAATATTTTTGTATTTATTAGTTAAAGCATCTACTTGTTGTTTAACTCGAGGACCCATTAACCCATTTGGTTTTTGAAGACATAAAAAAGTTTTTTCAGTAATATGTCCAGACGCTGTTATAGAATATTGCGCTGTGTATGAGTGAGTAATTTTATTTAAGCTGCCAAAAGCTAGCATCGTCTGTTTCTCTCCTCGGTGTGATAAAATTCTTTTTATATTTGAACGATATTCACATCCTGTTTGATCGGTATTAATAATAAATTTAGGATCGAATTCGATCATTAGCTCCCTCGTTTGTTATTGAAACAATTTTGCTTCTTTTAGGATTTCATCCATTGACGCAACTTCTTTGTGGGATACATATTTAGTCACATGTCGTTGACGATGTTATGCCCTGGGTTCAGACCCTGGCATGGGTAACGCTGCCATCAGGGATCCAGAAGATCCCGACTAACCCTCGAAGGTTAGCGAATAAACATAAGATTTTGGGTGCTTAGTGAGTGTTATAACTCGAGCGATCTAGGAGGGAGGAATCAAACTGGAAATCATTGCTGCCGAAAGCCTGGTTCGAAAGAAAGCCCCTTTAAAAGGTGATTTTTATCAAAGGTCCATACGGTCGGAACCGTTCCTCAAGGACTGGACCAGATACGCGATTAACGTGGCGGTCAAAAATCGCTGGGTCGAAATCCCTCGTTGCCTGGAATTCGTCTTCCAGGTTCCTCAATTGGGTTTTCCGGCCCTTCCTTCTTGTTGGCTGACTTGGACGGAGTGAATCCCTGAGAGAGAGCCTTTGCAGGCGAATGACTTCCGCCCTAGCGACAGATGATTCGATGCCACAGGCTGAGAATATACCGTCCAGAGTGTTCCACTGCAAAACGAGTGCAGAGAGTCTTCTCGATCGGCACTCTTTGACCTTGGCGCCTCCCCTGTTCTTCTCCTGAGGGAAAGCCCGCTTGGACAGGAAGGCAAACAAGCGTTTGGCATCTGGTACGAGCGCGTCAGGCCGCAACCCGAAGGGCGAAAGGATTGAGCAAAGGTGAGGGAGCATACCAAAGCGAAAGCAAGTTTTCGAATAAAGCAAATAAATTTATTACAATGAGAAAATCTTAAAGATTAGACAACGGCACTTAAGATCATCCTGTACCGACCAAAAACGTATTTATAAAAGTATGTCGTTATAAATAAACAGATTTGAGAACGGTTTGACAGGTATACTCTATGAAGTGTAAGGAATGTACGAGATTCTTTCGTTTTCCGAAAATCGATAAAAATTTAACAATAAACAAATGTGTACTAACAATTTTTCCTGTAATAAAAAACGCAGTAGGTATTTTGGAAAAAGAAGAAATCTCGTTCCTAGCCACATATTTAGAGAATCGTTTGAGCCTAGTCTCGATTAAAAATTCCAAGAAATGTGCACATACTTATATAAATACGAAATACTAAAAAATTGCTAAAATATCAGTCCTGTTTTATCTCGAAAATGATAAAATAGAACGAAAAGTAGTTCAGCGTTTTGTTTATAGATGGCCTACTACTTTGTAGCAGTGCACCACTACAAGGAGGCAAGCACATATATTTCACACACACATACATATATATATATAGATATATAGAGGAAAAGGGCGTGGCTAAGTGTTCTCTTGATGGCAGGGAGACAACTATAGTCCTCTCGCTCGCACAATTTCATCTTTACAGCGAATTTAAAATTTTCTGCATTTCTCCCAAAGAACTGAAAGAAAGATGAGTGCTTTCTGCGAATGTTTCTCTAGCGATGTGATTATTTCGATTTTTGATCAAGTGTCAAAAATCGATAATAATTAACATTTGATTCATGCATGCACTGGACGCCTAGACAAGGATGCCATGTGCTCTCCCAACGCTAGCGACCCGGCTATCGCCCTCTCGCTCGGGCGTTTACTTTAAATGAACAATAGCATATTTTTTGCCTTTATCTCAAATCCTATCGGAATGAGACAAAGCGCAATATTTTCTACCTATATTTTCTTTTAGAAACTAGATTTTTTCAATTTTTGATGAACCATCAAAAATCGAGAAAATCTTTTCGTTCATATGATGCAGGGTGTCCGGAAAAAAAGGAGACATTTTTTGAGGGGTGATTTCTGAGGCTATTCTAAGAACTTTTTTCTCTTGGCATTTTTTGATTTGAAGCTATATTTCTAAGATATTCAACAATAAGGATTCCACTAGTTAGACAGAGACACTCCTATAGTTGAAGTGAGGTAGCGCCACTCTGTCTCGCTTCAACTATCTATCTGTCTCTTTCTAACTAATCGTATCTTTATCGTTGAATATCTCAGAAATAAAGCTCAAAAAATGCCAAGAGAAAAAAGTTCTTAGAATTGCGTAAGGAATCACTTCTCAAAAAATGTCTCCTTTTTTTCCGAACACCCTGTATTATTGGGATGCTATTGAAAGGAATCACAAAATATTTTGTTAGGGTATAAAATAATAAAAAATATCAAATTATAAGAAAATGTATATTTATATTTTAATAATTAATAATAATAATAATAATAATAATGATAATAATTTTAAAAAATAATAATAAAAATGCTGCTGTGTTGCGCTTGTATTTGGCGGTGGCGGTGGCGGCGGCATATAGTTATAATTGAGCCGCAGTGGCAGCGGCTGCGGCGGCGGCGGCGGCAGGTACCCATATGGGTGGGCCTGCGCTGGCGGCAGGTACCCATATGGGTGAGCCTGCGGTGGTGGTGGTGGCCGCGGTTGCGGATGGGCGACAGCGGGTGGATTTGGCAAAATCCTGCGATTTTGTGCCCGCCGCCGCCTCATCCGCCTCCTTCTATTGAGGGCAAGTGCCCGTATTACTTGTGCAGCCAGAAAAATGAAAATAGTTAGTTACGTGTGTTATTATAGAGTGAAATAAATGTAATTACTAAATGAAAAAAATTATTTCTAACTTACAATATCGGGCACTTGCTCCTGGCATGGCGCTCCTCGAACTGGGGGCGCTTCTTGCGCTGGTGGTGCTGTCGGTGCGGATGGCGCCGGGGGCGCGTTTTGCGTTGGCGGGGCTTCCTGCGCTAATGAAGTGGACGGCGCAGCAGGAGGTGGTGGTGACAACGAATGCCGCCGGGTGACCCTCACCGGCGGCAGCGACGGCCATTCCTCGGAATTGGTTTTCTGGAAAAAAATGAAATAAATAATTTAAGTACGAGAACCGTAATACCGTTTGTAACACGGTACGTACTTCGAAACAATATACAGGGTGTAACAAAACTACCGCACTTCCTTAAAGGGGGTGATTTCTGACGCTATTCTAAGAACTTTTTCCTCTTACGATTTTTTTCTAAAGCTTAGTTTTCGAGATATTAAATAATATAAGTACTAATAGTTAGAAAAAGACAGATAGATAGTTGAAATGAGACAGAGGAATGCTATCTCACTTCAACTATCGGAGTGTCTCCGTCTAACTAATGGCATCTTTACCATTGAATATCTGGAAAACTAAGCTTTAGATTAAAAAATGGCAAGAGGAAAAAGTTCTTAGAATAGCGTCAGGAATCACCCCCTTTAAGGAAGTGCGGTAGTTTTGTTACACCCTGTATATTAAAAAATGCTGCTTCGAAAATATGCAAAATGTGTACTTACGTTCTTCCTTTTCACCATGGCTGATTGTCTGGATGTCTAACACTCTGGATGTAATGTTGTCTAGATGTAAACTAAAATGCTGGTGGAGATTTAGTCAGAATAAAAGAAAGACAAAGACCACCCCTCTTTCCATTTGGACCAATCAAAACGCTGTTCTTTATGCGATATAGAAATGTAGTATGCGTGTGTCCGCAGAAGGAATACAATGACTTTCAATAGTTACCGCCTTTGAAGCAACACTATACCGCCTTATTTTCGGCGAGATGCGGCGCGTATTTTGTTCATGACTCAATTGAATGAACACTGAGCCGATTATTGATAAACTAAAAAAATCCGATATCCTATTTGGCAAACGCCTTCAACATTTTTAAAACTAACTGAAAATAATTAAAAAATTAAAACTAATTAATATTCCTTATATTTCAGCGAATAAAATGAACCAAAATCAATAATAGTAAAATAAAGTCTTATCAATGTGTAAAATTGCAGCTTATAATTGTTCCCCTTTTTTTAAAAATCGCGTAAATTCCACTTTAACTAATATACTAATAGAAACAAGAGATATCATTTAGTAATGATTGGCCGAGCGGATTACGCCGAAGAAGGTATCATTGTGGTCCTAGGATCGATTCTATTTTCCTAATTTTTTGTTTTTTTTATATTTCATGTCCACATCATTGTTATAACTCTAGTAAAATAAAGTTTTTTTTGTAATTCATAAATATTATTTAATTTTCCGAAAAAGGAGGGAAAATATTAATATAACAATATTGAAATTGCAGGATGTTAGAATGACATGTCACAGAAATGTTAATGGTTGAAGAGGGGGTGATTCGAGGACGAATTTTCATTTACCACCTTTTTATATGAGACTTAGTTTTCAAGATATTTCATATAATTGCACTATTAGCTAGACAGAGACAGACAGATAATTGAACGAGACAGAGTGGTGTTATTTCCCTTTAACTAATTGACCTCTTCAACCATTAACATTTCTGTGACATGTCATTCTAACATCCTGCAATTTCAATATTGTTATATTAATATTTTCCCTCCTTTTTCGGAAAATTAAATAATATTTATGAATTACAAAAAAAACTTTATTTTACTAGAGTTATAACAATGATGTGGACATGAAATATAAAAAAAAAAAATTAGGAAAATAGAATCGATCCTAGGACCACAATGATACCTTCTTCGGCGTAATCCGCTCGGCCAATCATTACTAAATGATATCTCTTGTTTCTATTAGTATATTAGTTAAAGTGGAATTTACGCGATTTTTTAAAAAAAGGGGAACAATTATAAGCTGCAATTTTACACATTGATAAGACTTTATATATACTATTATCCTTCAGAAGCTCGTCCAATAGTCAGGCATCATTTTGGGATGTTCTCCTAACTAATAAATGAAATCAAGAAATGTCATATTAAAGTTTTAATTTCATACTTCGACGCATCAATATACTACAAAATTAAATAGAAATTACAAACTTCATGTATTTCTCCTTACTATCTAGCATGTGTATGTGCGCGCGCTGCAAAAAAATTTGGCACCGCGATAACACAATAAAAGTGACAAGTCAGATTTGTTTGTCCAACTTATTAGTGATTTTAGTGTTGTTTGTGGTGCTTTGTGCGAAATCTTTTTGTTATATTAACAACAGCAGAGGTAAGTTTATCATTATTTATCACTATTATGAGTAGATTTGAAACAGAAGTAAAGAGAAGACGGAAAAACATGCTGATTAGAATACAGGTTAGGTTTCGTAATGTTACAATGTTTATATGAAAACTTTGTTCATGAACTTGTTAAACTTTAATGTTTAACTTTTATGTCATAGATTTGCATTGTTGATATATCCGTCCCTTATTTCAATGTTAATTGTTTATTTATAATAAAGGGGGGAATATTTACTGTTTGACGTTTCCCAAATACTTGGAAACAATCGTATAAAAAAGAAATGATTTTCTGCAGCTTACTTTATTACAAGTTATAACAAATAATCGGAGTTTATTTTTCGATATTCTTTACTACTTGTTTCTGCATTTTTCAAGCGTGCGTGCATGACGATGAGTATGTGTGTGTGTGTGTGTGCTCCACGTGTGAACTAACTGTCACAGCGTGTGTGTAGCATGCGTTGTTTATCTATAATAGGTTTTTGTGTTTTAATTATTTATTTTTTAATTTTTTTATGTATTAGAACAATAGAGCATGGGAAGGAGAGAATGCGGAAGCTCGCTATTCCCATCGAGCTCCAGAGTGTCTCGCAAACTAATCTGCAAGAGAATCCAGGCTCGTTTACGCGAGGAAAAGGCGAAACGAGGTAAGGAGGAAAATATCGGCAGCGACTCATATTCTGAAAAGAATATTGATGTTATCGCTGCCGATAACTCCGAAAATTCTTTTGCATGTAGTGTAGTTAGTGAAACGCAAACAGGACTTAGCGATGAAAGCGTTTTTTCTGTAGAAAAAGTGAAAAACGCTAATATCGATAATCCAAATGTTTGCGAGGGTCGGTGAATCGTGGACCTCAGTTTCCTCATTTCTGAAATTCAAAGAGTGTTCACTGAACACTCTCGAGGAATAGAGTGCAGATTTGCAGATTGGAAACTGCAAAAAACGATTCGCCGAGGCCTTCTGACTCAACTCTTCTTTCGTTGTGACATGTGTCACTACGAAAGCAGCGTTTGGTCAGAACCTACTGACGATGTAGACATGCTAAATGTTAACAAAGCTGCAGTAGTTGGTAGTGTTACAACTGGGATCGGATATTCCCAAGCAGAACAGTTTCTAGCAGCTATGAACATTCCATGCATGTCTACAAAAACGTTCAGTAAATGCATGGATGAAACGATCGATGATTTCACGAAAACAGCTATGAGTGAAATGAAAGCAGCTGGCGAAGCTGAAAAACAAATAGCTGTTGCAAATGGAGAAATCATTGACGGTATCCCTTACATTACTGTGGTCGTGGATGGCAGCTGGTCCAAACGTTCTTACGGGACAAACTATAATTCCTTGTCAGGAATTGGCGCGATAGTAGGATACCGAACAGGTAAGATTCTGTTTGTCGGTATTCGCAATAAGTATTGCGCTATATGTGACCGTAAGATATCGTTATCCAGTGACAATCATCCCCGGCCACATAAATGTTTTAAAAATTTTGATAGGAATAAAACCTCTGCTAGTATGGAATCAGATTCCATAGTAGAAGGTTTTAAAAGTAGTATCGAAATGCACGGATTGATTTATAGAACATTTATCGCCGATGGTGATAGTAATGTTCATAAATCAATTCGTGATAATGGCCCATATAAGGAGAAAATGGTGCAGGTCGAGAAAATCGAATGCACTAATCATTTGCTCCGAAATCTCTGTAAAAAATTGAGAGTTGTTTCTGAAATGACCCAACCGAAGGGTCAGAGAAAAGCTGGATTTTATCAGATGCGAAATCTGATAAAAAATAGCATTTTAAAAATTCGCGAAGCTGTTGAAAGTGCAGCAGCTTCACGACGAAAAGAAAACAACTCTCGATTGCAGAAAGAATCAGAACTGCAGATGGATATTCTAAATATCCCCAAACATTTGTTTGGTGAGCACCATAGATGTGATAATCGTGCATACAGTCAAACATGCAATAAAAGCGAAAGAAATGTTATTCCTTATTTGAAAGTACATGGACTGTATGCAAAAATAGAAATTGCTATTCGCTATGTGGCTGCTCATTCTGCAAGTTTGATAATAAATGCAACCAATAATGCTGCTGAATCTTTCCATGCAATTATCTGCAAATATATTGTGTAACGTGGCATTTTTACTATTAAAAATCCGTTACAGGCTCAGCTGATTGGGAATATATTAATATTCCCAATGATAGCATTAGCTGAGCTCGGTCCGGGACGTGAACGGTGATCGCTGTTGTTGTCGTTCGACACAGCTGATTGCCGTTCCTCATTACGCTAGTGTTAGCTAATGAGGCGTCCTTGAAGGGAATTTAAGAGATTTAAATTCCCTTACTGGGGCTAGCTGATATCGCGCGATCAGCTGGCTAATTACTTCTAGTATTGTCGTCGTAGCGCACGGACGTGAGTCGCTCGACGAATACTATTATTAAATCCGCTACTTCGAGTTCTCGGCCGAGGAGTGTGTTCAGTGGTGTCGTGGTGTACCCGATCCAGAATCTAGGATACTACCCGTGGAACCCGCTACAGGAGACAGGAAGATTCTCCGACCACTGCCCGGCTTGTATAGCACCCACCAAAGTAGTAAGTGGAGCGCCACGCGCTCAATCATTTTAGTGTGTAGAGCGTAAGTGCCGGTCAAGGGACACGGACTTGACCGTGCCCGGTTGCGTTTGTGCGGGATCGTGTGCTCCGACTGTCGCAGCAGTCGTCGAGCTCGGGACCTAGTCCTCATCCCCGGGGAACGTCCGCCCAGGTTGCCTGAAAAGCTCCTGAGTGTTTCAGACGACCCATTCCCTGTGACGTGGGGACCGTTGTTGCAGGAAGCTCAGCGGTCTCTGCGTTGCCGACGCCGACGGACTGCCGAGAAGTCCGTCCTCCACTAGGCAGGACTACAGAGGGTGTACGGGCACCCCGCGCGGATTATTATTAAGTAATTATATTTTGTATTCTTGCGTCCCTCCGGGGAATAATAATATTGTATCGAGTCGCATAATAAATCCGCGAATTAAATATAGTCCAGTCGTGTCATTATTTCCGACACCGCCTAGTCCTCTCCAACGGGAGAACCTCCTCTGGGCCCCCTTTCACCGGAGTCGGTTTCCTCAGGGGTGAGGAGCTCCGGTGATTTCTTATAAATTACTGTGACCGCGTTGTAACGTCGGGAGATTCACCTCCTCCCGGGGTTACGCAGAAACGCGCGTTACAATTGCTGGAAAGAGGATTAATTTTGGTTCGCGAGGTTCTTACAACGCTCGCGTAAATGCAGCTGTCCTTCAATACAATACCCAAGAAGCCTTGTCAGGCTTCTATAAAGGATTGTGTAAAAGCATTCCAATAACGGTTTCTACATTGGAGAATCGGCGGAAAGAAAAAGTAGCCCTAAATAGAGAGAATCGTCCCGTGACAGGTAGCAGAACTTCAGTTCCTAACGTCACAGGCGATAAAAATCAATATTATGGGCTACAATCTGAAAAGCCTGATTTGCTGAAAGAAGTGTTCGATCGTTTACGCGAGGACCATTATCAAAAATTGAGTGATAATGGTCAAAATCCGAAAAACATCGAACGCGATACGGTAGATCAGGTAGATTCTCCATTATGGATGACCATAAGAAGAGATATGCTAACAGCGTCAAATTTTGGAAAAATATGCCGCAGGCGAGACACTACGTCTTGTGCCGGCATGGTAAAGGAGATATTATATCCGCCAATTATTGACACTGCAGCAATCCATTATGGTCAGGAAAACGAAAGGAATGCTAGGGAAATTTTAATGAAAAAGATAAATAAGCCCATTGAAAAATGCGGCTTATTTATCGATAGCAAATTTCCCTTTTTGGGTGCTTCTCCTGACGGACTGATTGACGATGACGGCCTTGTTGAGATAAAGTGTCTGTCATCGGCCGAGAACATGTCAGCGGAAGAAGCAATCCAAAAAATTGCACACTTGAAAAGAATATTTGTGACAAAAAATGATAAGTTAGAACTTAACATTCGTCACAAATATTATTATCAAGTGCAAGGACAGCTGCAGATTACTAACAGACAGTATTGCATGTTCACTGTTTGGACGCCGAAAAGCAGCATTGTAGTTAAAGTAGATAGAAACCAAGAATTTTGGGAGACAGAAATAAAGACAAAGCTCATAAAATTCTACGAGCATTGTCTTCTTCCCGAAATTCTTGATAGTAGGTATATTAGAAATATGTCTATCCGTGATCCGCCCTTTATCTTGGAAGCTCAAGATAAAGCGCGGAAACAAAAAATAGAAAAAGAAGAAAACAGCAAAACGAGGAAAAGAAAAACGTGTAGCATTGATTCAATTCCGGAAATTGGTGAAGAGGAAGATTGCTGCATCGTGAAAGTTTGCATATCGGAAGAAAATAACGATATGCAACGTCAATTTCTTGATGCAGCAAATGCCTCTATAGAGAACATTGAAAAAAATGTTCTACCAATTGATGGAAAATTAAATGATGAATCATTAGATAAATTTCTCAGTATTATAAGAGAAACATCAGATTTCGAAACACAAAGTGTTTTGTATGTAGCATACAATCACTTTGTCAAGCCAATTTGGAAATTGAAAAGTGTGCAGATTATTGGAGGTAATTGCTCTGATCATTGGAGATGTGTCTTCTTTGATGGCTGCAAACTTCGCGTGTACGACAGTTTGCCTTCGTCTACATATGAAAAGCTATCAAAGGAAGAAAAAGAATACATCTCCTTGCGGTACCCTATGGTAAAAATATCAACCATTAGTTTTCCTAAGGTACAGACGCAACCAGACTCTTGGAGTTGCGGAATTTATGCTGCTGCATTCAATAGTTTTGGGTTTTGATCCGAGCAAAAAACAATACTGCTCTGATGTTTCTCTTATGAGAAAGCATTTTATTGAAATAATAAAGAACAACGATTTATCTGAATTTCCGACCATATAAATCTTTGTTCTCAGTTTTTCTGTCAGTTTTGCTATCTCTTTTTCTAATGAACATTTTTTTTTATGTTAATTGGAGTGACGAATTTTTGGGTTGCGTCAGACAAAAGTGAGCGTGGATGGGGCTCCTTTTTATAATAAATATATATATATATATAGACATATTAGTTAGTAGTATATGTAGTTAGTGTAGAAAGGCTAATGTGACTTGTAAAAAATCTATTGCTAATTACAATAGATTTTTTACATAAAGCATTCCTGTTTTGATTATTTCATACCCTCCGAGGAAAACGTAATCACTCTAGTTCATGTTAGTGAATATAGTGAATATAGAAAATACTGAAATAGAGTGATAAACGACAAAATCGCAGTCAGCTTGTAATAACAGCTGATTCGCGGACGGAGGGTATGCGCCTATAGCCATCTATGAAATTGATGAAGTGTTCAAAAAAAGCTTTACCAATTGCTTTTGAACGTTCAGATATTGAGCTACTCACAGTAGTTGAAATTTTACCAGATACATGTAACAAATTTTTAAAAACTTCAACAGCGTTTGCAAGTTCTTGTTTTTTCTCCACTCTATATGAATCATTCTTATTATAAACAAAAATATTAATTGGCTCACTATTACTACAACTAGGTACTTCCATTATTCAAAATATTTAAGAAAATCAATTTGTTTAACACTTAATTCAAGCTATTCTGACAAGTAACTTTGGCAAGTTACTCTAACAAGTTACTCTGTTTCTTACAAGGATTTCACAGATAATGTCTAAACTGTTAAAATAAAGCCATATAATTAGAGATATAAAATTATTTGAGTATACTCGCAATTGATTGCAAGAAAATATTTTTTTCATAGGCTTCCTTCATTTCTACATTACTCTATATACCTTGTAATACGCGAATTGATCTTTCCCTGAAGCTGGGTGAGGCCCCAGAGACTATCGCGACACAAATAATTTTTATCCCGACCGTCCGGGAGGAAAGAGACCGAGGGTGTGGTTCCTGTGAAGCCGCGGGTGACCCTGAAATGCGAACAATACTGGAAGGTGTCAATAACAAACGGCTTTCGAATTTCACCAGTTTATTAGCGAGGACCAATTTCGCTCGCTCATTAACAATTATTTTACGAATACAAATACGCGACGCGACCTAACAAATTGGGAGCGCCCGCTCGCTCTGCGCTCGCGACACTTCCTAAAATCCGTAGCACAAGCCGGTGGCTATGCCGCGAAGACCTTCGTTCGGTCGAAGTCACTCAACCCTGCGAGAGGCGATAGTCCAACCCGAGGGCAAGTGCTTCGCGGGGTGCTACGGTGCAACAGGAGAAGCAATTCCTGCCTCCCTGCGCAGGTGAGGTGGCTAGCCTCCGCGGGAAAATAACGCAAACACAAACAATAACGAAACTCACAAAATCACAGCAGACACAATAGTCAAATGAAGCGGCGTCCCACTTACATTCGCTGGTTGGGAGTCAATCTGTACGATGCAGTCTTCCTCCGTGCAGTACCGTCCACCTCGTTGCACTCGATCACAGACAGAACCCGCACGCGGTTGAACTCCACACAACTCAAAGACAAAAACGGCAATGAAGGAAGATCGTTGAACTATCAGTTTGACAGTTCAAGATCCTCCCCACGCACACAATCAATCGGACCAATACCGACATAGCCAAACTTATTGTTGTTTGGAGGAATCGGTCTAACCCGATATTAGACCGCGCGCAATGAGCGAGACAGAGACAGACTCTGCTACACCCGGCCGTCGGACAGAGACACGACGCTTTCGCATCGTTCTCTCTCCAACTCACTGCCTCGCCCGCTGATCCAGACATCAGCATAGGCGCTACAGTGCCGAGTGTGCTCAACTCATTCCCGATATTCTCTTAATATCGGGGATCGGTCGAGAGATGCTGCAACGGTTTTTTACATCGTTACAACCTAGGAAAAGAAAGAGAGAGAAAGAGAGAGTGGCTAATAATTGTATGAAAACAAAAATTACTCTGAAACTGAGGATTCGATCCATAGACTAAACGTCAGTTTTAGACAAAGATGCGATCAGATACTTGCGCCACTATATATATATATACTATATATATACTATATGCTTGCGAGAGGCCTCGAGGTTGTCGATAGGCGCAAGGGTCTACAACCCGAATGAGCTAGCCACCTAATGGTAAGCGGTAAATTATCCATGCCAATCTCGCTTAATTTATGAACATGATAAATAGTAGAAGTTCCAAAAGAAAGTCTTGAGGTATTCCAAAAATAGTTCTGAAGCCATTTAAAACTAGATCATAACTGAATTTTTATAAAACACTTACACAGTTATAATTTAAAGCAATTCAAGAGATTGTTCGAAATTCTAAATTTCCAAAGTTTACCCAAAGTTATAGAGTGGTTTATTCTATCAAAAGCCTTTGTAGAAACAAAAATTTAAATAATAAAACCTGATAAATTCTAAATTCTATTCAAAGCATTCTGAAGTAGTATCTTACAAAAAATGATGAATAATTAGAAGAGAATAATTAGCATCAAATACTGTCTGATGATATATTTTATGCATAGCTTTTATGAGTTTAAATAACTCATAAACTTTCATATAAACTTTTATGTGTTTCTAACCACATACAGATATAATTCTCAATTAATCCATATACAGGGTGTCCAGAAAAAACGCACCTCCAGGTAATGGGTGGTTAATGACATTAAACTAAGTCGAAAAATCCTTTACCACTTTGTGATCCGGATCCTATTTTTTGAACTATAAGAGGTTTTTTGAAATTAATTTTATTGGCGTCGTCCTCAAAGTGGTATCGTGTGTGACGTCATGGTACTACGACGTTATGTCGAAAGGCACTACGTAGAACGACACAACGTCGAAAGACATTACGTCGAATATATGTTATGGAAAATAAAATCGATTGAGTTGTACGAGAGTAATAAGTAATAAGTAATAATTTATAAGTTAAAATTACGTTGTAAGTAGTTATCACCTGGGGGTGTGTGTTTCATTGACGTAGCCAATGCGGATTCTTGACACTCCAATAGTGCATGTTGTGTCGGTTAACCGTTCCATGGTTTGAGAATGAAGATTCATCAGAGAACAGAACGTGAGTGAAAAAGTTTGGATTCTCGTTAAGCCGTTAAAGAGTCCATTGACAAAATGTCACCCGATTCAAAAAATCATTGCCATAAAGCTCTTGATGCAAGGAAACATGATATGGGTGATATTCAAATCGTTTTATAATTTTTTGTAACACTTGATTGAGATATCCCAGAATCATGACTAATTTGCCGAGTACTAATGTGCGGATTACAAGCAACTGCTGCTAATGTCGCTATTTCATTAGCTTCTCCAGTAACTATTTTCTGGCGAATCCTTTTTCTCGGTTGCACAGTCCCATTTGTAGTAAATTGTTTGATGACTCGATGAAAAGAAGTACGTGATCGTAACCTACCTGGAAATCGTTGAGCATAAAGGTTGACTGCATTATTGAGATTCCTACTACTCTCGCCATAAATAAGGACCATTTCCATTTTCTCTTCTACAGATAAAGAGTTCATTGTTTATTAATATTTGTACCAAAAGAAGCTAAATCGCTCAATTTGAGCAAAATTTGGTAGACTAATTTGGTGCGAAAATTATGAGATTTGTAAGTGACATTCAACTGAAAGCTCACTTACATATCACCACATATCGGAAAAATTCGTGCTTAGTAATAGGTGACGATCGTCGTATGCGGAATGATTTGCGTATTAATAGTCGAGTACTTGTGCCAGAATTGTACCTGACAAATCGGATTAATAGGTGTTTCGGAATGTATGTAGACATTAATTCGAACATTTAATATAAATGTGAAAGGAGTGAAAGGGTGAAAGGAGAAGAGACACACCGAAAACTATTACCCTGGTAACAACTGTTAAAGTAGTCAATATTTTCAATTTTAGATATTCCCCCACTATCTATCAAAAAACGAGAAAAATTGTATCGACAAAAGTTATGTATTTTTGCGTATAGAAACCAATTCTATAATTAAAAAAAGAGGTTTCCATTTAAAAAACTCAAGATGATCTACGTATGACCTTCAAAGCACCTTTCAAGGTCAAACCAATAATACCAAATTATGTCCACCTTAGAGACAACCAACTTTTATCTGAAAGGTTTTCCTCTAAAGTACTTATTTTTCAAGATATTTCGACCTTCCTAGTGAAAAAACTCACTCTATATATTATACTCATACACTTATAATAGATAGCATGTCATGAAAAGTTAGCATTTAATGCAAAAGAGAACTTCCCATTGGTTAAAATATTAGCTCATGCGCATAATGCAGCAAATTATTTCATTTTCCCTGTCCTTTTCTAATGGTGACAGATTTTTCAGGGAGTACGTGGTATAGAAGTACTAAATATATGGCATTTTCATAATAACTTTCCCGGATCATACACAATATTCAAAAGTATGTCATAATATGGGCTAATAATTATAATTAATATAAACGTCGATAGGTGATGGCATAAAGTTGCCATCTAATGGTATCAATTAATTAATTACCGACTATTAATATTATCATAAGGTAACAAGATTTTAACCTTAATTATTACTATTTAATTACTCATCAAATTTTTTAAATAATATTTTTTTTATTCTAAAAATATTATAGAATTATATTTTCTTAAATTATATAATATTAAAATAAATTTATGATCACAGTATTAAATAATAATTTTTATTTTATTAAAATTTAACAAGTTTTTTAACCTTAACATTACTAAATATTTCATACAATAATATTTATTTTATAGTGATATGCTACTGTCGTATGGACAATATAATATAATGATATATATAGTGCTAAAATAACGACAGAAATGTACACGAATAAATTTCCCTGAAGAAGAATGTTATCAAGAATCTCATGCAAAGAATAAGGGATACAAGTCAGTCACGACCAAAGAAGCCGGATCCTGGAAGAAACAGGAAAAAGAGAATCGTAGCTGTAGCAGAGGCTGTAATTAAGGAAGTCGAAGAAAATCTGGGAAAGAGCACAAAATCATTAGGAAGAATGTTGGAAATTGGTAAATTCACTACCCACGAAGTGTTGCAAAAGGATAAACAATATCCATTCAAGTATAGCCGAGTCCAGCAACTGCAATCATAGGATTATGAGAGAAGAGCAAGATTTTGCCAATGGTTGCTGGCTGGATAAGGAATTGGCAGAGAATGGTTTCCGTGGAAGAATACTGTTTAGCGACAAAAGCAAGTTCAACCAAGAAGGCGTATACAATGTGAAGAACCAACATGATTCGTCTTCAGAAAATCCCTTCGATATCAGGCTGTAGATTCTTCTACAGAAAATACAGACTCACTGATGATTAGTACGCCAAATTAATTTAAAAAGATCTGTTAGACTGCTTGAAGATTTACCACTAGCAACAAGAAGAGATATGTGGTACCAGTATAATGAAGCTGGTTCGCCTAATTCACCACTTACAAAAGCAGCTCTAACTTGAAAAATTCAATAGAAAATTGATGATCAGAGAAGCAACGAATAACTTTTCTACTTATGAAAAAGAATCAAGAACCAAAAAAAACATACAAACCACCTGGATGAAACATTAGAAACCATAACAGAAAATGTGACCAGATGTTAAGGAATCTACAGCAATTAAAAAAAATAATAATACTAATAAAAAATATATTAAAATAAATAAAACTTACAAATGATTTTACAGCAAGTGCTCAAAATGCCTTCCATCTTCTTGTAGGCAAATCCTGAGCCCGCGCAAGAAATTTGGCTGCATTCTGTTGACCATATCTTCTGTTATGGTTCCTAATGCTGCATCCAGACGTACCGCTAGTTCATCTTGGTTCTCAATTTCTTTTTCATAAGTCGAAGATTTTAGGTGGCCCCAGAAGAAATTGTCTAAAGGATTCAGTTCTGGCGATCTGGGGGCCACTCTATCCGTGGTCCTCGCCCAATTCATTTTCTATTAAATTTTTCATTAAGAGCTGCCTTTGCCACTAGCGAATTGTGCGGACCAGCTCCATCATGCTGGTAACACATATCCCTTCTTGTTCCTAGTGGTAGATCATCAAGCAGATACTGAAGTTCTTCCTTAACAAAGGGCATAACCGGGTAAGCATGCAAAATCTGCCCCCACGGCGTTTTCTAATGAAACTTTGAAAATCATTTTGGTACCAAATAAAAACAATTTATCCTAAATTTCAGCTCTTAATGTCAAAAAGTTTTCGAATTATTAAAAAACAAAATTTTTTCGTTTTTATTTTTTTTTTATTTTAAAATTAAAAATTAACACATAGTGATTTTTTCCCAAATACTTTGAAGTAAAAGACATTAAAAAACATTTTTTTTTAAATTGTCAAATGTAAAGCTAATTTTTTAAAAAATAAATAATACCAAAATAATGTTTTTAACTGGGTTTCTTTAAACGTGCAACCATAAAATTTTAACAGTAAACGTCTTTTATAGTTTTTTATACTCAGGAATTGTTTCAGTTTATTTAGTTTGGTGGAACATTGCGAAAAAAATAAAAAACCTGGTGTTCTTTAGAAAACTTGATATTTAAACAAATTCATACTCTTTTATTAGTAAAAAACTTTATAAATAATTATTTCTTTTATAATAAATACGTTTTATGCTACGGAGATACCAATAACATTAAGAAATATGTCAAAAAAATCGAATTGAATTAATCATCATCGCTATCCTCATTTAATAACTATACAGTTTCTTGTATTATTAAAAATACCACTCAAAATTTCTGCTGGTTTTATAATTCTTAATAAATATCTAGTATGCGATAAATAATAAATTATCGCTGCTACATGAGCATAGCAACCAACTGTGCGTCTTCCATTTGCACAGTCACAGCAATATCGAGAAATTCCATTTATCCCATTATGGTTGGGATGATATTCAATAAAGCAACGATAAGTCTTTGCATTGGTATGTCGCGATTTTACTTGAACTTTAGGTATGTTTTCAGCTGCTTTTACATACTGAAGGCTTATATTATGATCTTCATAAATTATTTCAGCCAAATATGATACTGCTTGCGAAAACTGATATGATCCAGTAAATAATATGAGCAAATTTTTTTTTTAGTCATCTCTGGAAAGTCGAGTAAATCATCTGACACCATATTTGCTGTTCGCGAGTATCGCTCGCAGGGAGTACCTGCACGGAGAATGCTTCCAGGGGGAGCTGTTGTATGGTGAGGGGGCAGGGGAAGGCCCAAAGAGGGGGCCCTATGGAAGGCTGTAAGATTGAAGTCGCCCTTGCGAGGGTGAGTGAGTCGTCTTGTGAGTGTCGTCTTGAGTTGGTTGAAGAGTGAAGTCGCCCTTGCGGGGGTTGAAAATAGTAGCTACCCTTGAGGGGGTAGCAGTCAGAGGCTATTAAGCGCGAAGGCGAGAATATAATCTGCGAGTACGAAAGTAGTAGTGTTGGTGATGCGTGTGCCGTTTAGGTAGCGCCGGTTTCACACATGGGTGATATCGAAGGGCGAGGGGATCATTTGATGTACCGCCAGCAACTCCTGCGGGAGGGGATGAGGTCATTCTGATCCATTGGAGGACGCGACGTCGATCCGTCTCCTGGGGTGTTTGTCCACGTCCGCTTCACCTGTAGAGGTGGTGGACACGAGCCGGGGATGGTGTGCAAAAGGCACTGCGCCTGAGACGTCGGGGCCATCCTAGTTGCGAGGGGCACATCCTCCCACTGGTCTTGGAATGAGGTATCCAGGTGAGCTTATCACCGGAGAAGCCTGCTCAAGATTCCCTAACTTCTTCCTGGTATAAGCCGGCACACGCGCGGCGGAGAGCTCTCTGTATCGATACTTGTAGTATGGGTATGATGATTGTATGTATGTGTGGACTAGATCCGAATTATCATAAGTTAACGTCTTCTCATTACAGCGTTATCTAGAGTCTCCCTTTAACTTCAGCATGTTCCTTTGTTGTCGTCCTCCGATTAATTCATTGTATTGTTTATGGCTTTTTTCCTTCGTACTGACGGAGGTTTTTTTATGCCGGTAACGTAGCGGCTTTCCAGGCTTTTCCTCCACCCGTGTGGTGGAGGTTTTTATGCATTCGATTCCTTAGCTACGTCCTCACCCCCTTCCTATAAATTACCGAGGTTGCGAACATTTGCAAATGGTACTTTTCGTCGAGCCCAATGCTCTTTTTTTACATCATTTGCTGTAGTATTATCCTGATTTTTTTTTTAATTCATAACAGATAACACTTCATCTATAACATTTTTATCAGAACTCAAGCGTTTTCCGAACTCATTATTTAGAAAACAAGCAATCCAGCAGTATAATTGTGATTTTGGTAATAACTTATTATCAAGTTTATGATCTAAACTTATGTTTAGATATTTTTGTAATAAGTGCATATTTTTGTTTAATTATGCCATGAACTGATTCTGATTAACGCTCCGATCTACGGCGCGCGGCTCGATAGCGCTCAGCTGCTGGCTCGAGTGGTAGGGATGCCCCGCCTCCATCTCTCCGTTGTCTCCTCTGCTTCCTAGACCTAAAAGGGGGGAAGCATTCATCGATAACTTCCTACTTAGGCTTTTCTAAGTAGGAAAATTCACTAATAAGTAGATTATTAGGAATTGAGCGAGAACGGAATATTTAAATTCCACGAGAACAAACGAGAAAGCGGTTTCGGTGATTGAATAAATTCAATCACTTACTCCCAGACAAAGACGAGCACCACCTTGCCCTCCACAACTCATTTCTGAGCTGCTTTTTGCTCGGCGGCCTCTTTCCTTGCTTTAGCCCTCTTCCTTCGGGAAAGCCGGATAGGACCAGCCTGAGACGTTTCCGTCCCAAGTTCCCCTCCGGCCCCTGGTGGCTTTCCCCGCTGTTGCAGGTTCGGCCGTACGGGCGTCGCCGCACCGGGTTAGCCCTGCACCGACTTTCGCCGGTACAGCTCATCCCGCGGCACGTTTCTGCCCGCCGCTGCCAGGTAGGGCCCGCGACCTCGCCATCCCTCCGCACAGGAACTGCATGTCCGGAGGGTCCTCTCCAGCCTGCCACAGCCCTTGCAGAATTTTCTGCGCGGACTGGGGCACTCCGAAAAGAGGTATCCCTCACTCCGACAATTCCAGCATGCCCTGCTTAACCGGAATGGCCTTGGCCGAACACCTTTCACCGCCGCCTGTTGGTCGGGCAGCGGTGCCGGCTTGACCGGAGCCTCCTTGGAAGGCGCGGGAGTTTTCCGGGGAATCTTCCCCTTGAACTCCTGCGGCTCCTTCTGTCCCTCCGTCCGCAGGAACTGCGCAAAAGTGCGCTTGCCCTCCGGCTTCGGGACATCCGGCGCCTTAACCTCCGCCGGAGCCTCGGCACGGGACTTTTCCTTGGGCACCTTTTTAGGTGCCTTCCGAATCTTTCCCGCACTTTTCGGCTTTGCCGCGGCCGTTCTTCTGCCCACCTCCTCCGCAGCACGGCGGAGTATGGTGGGGTCCCGCATAGCCGCGGCCACCACTATGGAAAATAAATCCACAGTGGGCGGACACGACGCAAGGACTGGCCCGAGATCGCGTGGTTGCGTCCGCACGCGGCACTTCTCCTCCATCAAGACCTCCAACGGTGTATCGGGGGAACCCCGGTCCACCGCTGGAGCGATGCAGGCTGACACCGCTGCACACGCACCCGCGCGAGGTTCCGGAACCTGGGAGCCCTTTTCAGGGTCCAGGTCCCTCGCCTCGATCACTTCGGGAGTCGTTCTTAAAAGGACGTCCTCCCCGGCCTTCACTCGCGAGCGTGAGCTTTTACTGACGCTTGGAAGGATAGCCTCCACCGCGGGAGAGGATTCCATCCTTCCCGCACACTCCTCAACCCATGAGAGGAGTGCTCCGACTCCTCCACTCGAACTGGACCTCCGTGATCTTTAATTACGGCGCTGCCAAATTTTTCGAAATTCATCCCCTCCACCTAACGCTCCACGCTCATTAGGATAGCGGAATCAACAATCCGGCAACATCTCATAATTTTGACAGTTTGTCTCTCCCGTCTTAGGGTACCCTGACGGATATCCAACGACTTCCTGGAAGCGCCAGAACTCTCATCCTAACTTCCACCAGTCCTACAGGGACTCACACAGATTCCGCTTCCCCAGGGATACACAGCCCTGGCAGTCGGCTGCTGCATCCCGGTTCCGCTTCACCTCACAAGCCAGGGTTCACAGGTCGAAACCCCGTTACTGCATTTCCTTTCCGAAATGCAGTCCCTTTCGTGATCTTAATCTATCGTGATTCCCTTGAATCACGACAGATGTCGCCACTCACACCTTTGTGAGGCGATTCCTATTCTTATTTCAGAATGTTTTATTTGCGACAGCACATGCAACAGGAATTCCTGTTACACTGTATAGTGTTATACAACATCCGCCTAAACTTTCCTGACAAAAATAAGAATAAAAATATTTTTATATTTGTATTCTTTATATGAAAATATTTTTATTTTTTTTTTTTTAGGAAAGGTTAAGCGGATAGTATACAGGGTGTCCGGAAAAAAAGGAGACATATTTTGAGGGGTGGTTCCTGACACAATTCTAAGAACTTTTCACCCCTTGGAAATTTTTAATTTAGGGCCTCCTTTTTAAATTATTAATGTTTTTCTGTGCGAAATGTGATTGGCCCTGGTTCGCGGGCTAGCGTCAGCTGGCGCGGTCGCGCGCGGAGACGTAAGCAACACAGCGCCGTAGCCAGCGTAAAAAGTCCTACGTCGCCCCGAGGCACGTAAATACTTAAAAAATGCTTATAATCACATTCGCACAGTTATTAATAATTTATTGTTGTCCAATTATTCAATTAAAAATATGACAAATAGATGTTAATTGAATAATTGGCATGGACCCATGATACTTGTTATTTTTTTCATTAAAACAACTGTTAATTCACTTATTTCTTAAAAAACATAGCTGACTAACAGTCCTCTAATGAATAATAACAGGTATCATTAATTACAGATTGTTAAAATTAATATTTTAACAATCTAGACAAGGGCAACATGCAACATATTTAAATTCTTTAATTTAATACTGTTAAACACTTACCATTTACTGCACACGTTCCTAATATCCTCATCCTGTCGTGGAATGGCTTCCCTTTGGGTAGAAAATTATTTATGATCCTAATTTTCCAAACAATTGTTGAAAAATTAGCACAACATAACCACAATCACTGCATGAACACTTTTCACATATTTTTTAACACTTCAATGAACACTGTGATTATTCACAATGTTTCACAATATTTGTAACTTTATTAACTATCACTTTAAACACTAATCGCGGAAATAACTAATTAATTTATGCAATAAATTGTGAGATTGTTGGACCGGCGTTGTCCACGGAATCTCACACACGTGTGGCACGTACACAATTGAAGTAATTCTTGATCTTGACCTACCCCATGTTCTATTTTTACTTTCTACAAGTGAGGGCCAATCACATTTCGCACAGAAAAACATTAATAATTTAAAAAGGAGGCCCTAAATTAAAAATTTCCAAGGGGTGAAAAGTTCTTAGAATTGTGTCAGGAACCACCCCTCAAAATATGTCTCCTTTTTTTCCGGACACCCTGTATATCACTATATAATTCATCTATTTGTATGAAAAAAAAAATCCTCGGGTTCAGGCTCGAACACGAGTCCAAAATACAAGTGAACAACATTATACAACAAGACCACAATGCCACTAGACACTTGCGATATTTGTTTGAAAAATAAACCACTTTAATATAAGCAACTTTTCTTCTATATTCATCCTTAAATTATCAATTTATATCAGAGATTTTTGGGGCAGTCTATTTGTGCTTTTTGACTTACCTATTTTCTTTTAAACTTCTTGTTCAAAGTTACATTTGCTATTAACAAATTATTTGGATGCGTACCATAAAATTTCAATTATAAATACTTATAATTTATTAGTCTCACATATCGAAGCATTAATGGTTTTATTAATTCTACATCATTGAGATTAGTATTATTTTGTTAATAATCACAGATAGCACAAATATACCAATCAGGAGACTCGGTAGAGTCTCGCGCCAAGTAGTATAGCCTTACAGTGACGTCATGTGCTACTGTACGCGAGACACCGAGTATCTTTTTCTTAAAACATCCAAACTTTAATTGGAAAAAAAAAGAAAAAAAAAATTTTTTTTTATAAAATGCACTAAAATGTATAAAAAGTGTATCCGCATAATTTTTTTAATTTTCATTTTTTAAAAAGTGTATGTTCAGTTCCGTCGTCTTCGTCTTCGTCGTCGTCGTCATCGTCATCTCCACATTCTTCGCTCCACTCGAAAACGTGGCGATGACGTCACATCTATCACATTTCTATTAGAAAACATTTCTATCACTAAGTTATTTAAAATTTTTTTTAAATTAAATTTTTATTTAAATATATAATTAATAACCACCCTCCACACCCCTCCCCCCCCCTTTTACGCCACCCCCTCCGTGCTTTTATCTACTTAATGATTATTATAAATTTGTTATTATTAAAATTAATGAATTAAATAAAATTTTTATGGAAATAATTATTAACCACCCTTCACACCCTTACCCCGTCACCCCTTCGCCCTCCACCCTTATACGCCACCCCCTCCGTGTATTTACCTACGTAATGATTATTATAAATTTCTTATTATTAAAATAACTTAATTAAATAAAATTTTTATGGAAATAATTATTAACCACCCTCCACACACTTACCCCGTCACCCCTTCGACCCCCCCCCCCTTACGCCACCCCCTCCGTGCATTTACCTACTTAACGATTATTATAAATTTCTTATTATTAAAATTTATTAATTAAAAAAAAATTTTTATGGAAATAATTATTAACCACCCTCCACACCCTTACCCCGTCACCCCTTCGACCCTCCCCCCTTACACCACCCCCTCCGTGCATTTACCTACTTAACGATTATTATAAATTTCTTATTATTAAAATTTATTAATTAAATAAAATTTTTATGGAAATAATTATTAACCACCCTCCACACTCTTTCCCCGTCACCCCTTCGACCCCCCCCCCCTCCTTACGCCACCCCCACCGTGCATTTACTTACGTAATGATTATTATAAATTACTTATTATTAAAATTAATTAATATAAAATTACAAAAATGAGTGAAATCCCCCCTCAAAAACATCCCGATGTAAAAAAATACGCCAAGTAGATATCCCCTTCAAAAAATACCATATATCTAAAAAAAAAATAAAAAATGATTTATACCCTTATATATTTAATGCATTTCATTTATAATATGTATAATAATAATACAATAAAAAATAATTATTTGCATTTATATATATAAATAAAAAATGTATTTATTTAACAAATTTAATTATTACAAAAAATACTTTATTTTCTTTATTCTTTTAAAAAGTATTTAAATCATATATAAAATAAAGCCAAGTATATAACTTATATATAAGTTTATAAGCAATAATTACAATTTTTTATATATAGCTTACATTAAACAATATGCATATAATATAATTAATTTATAAACAATATACATATAACATTTTTACAGATAGTTTATAATCAATTTTTTTACAATTTTCTTATACAGAACTTGGCGAGCCTCCATGCTTTTTTAAATGGCACACAATAAACATGTTATTTTATTATTATTATTATTTGTTAATTATGTATACATAATTGCTACATGAAAACATCAGATAATATGTCGACATGCATTCGTAATTGTTACTTGAAAATAAAATACAATTTTTTGCCGTAATTCCTATTTATTACAGGATAAGAACATATTAACATAATAATATAATTCGTCAAGAATTATTCGTATAATTATACAGCTATATGATAATAATAAAAAACTCATTGACAATAATTCATATTTGCTACAGGACAAGAGCATAGAATTCGTCGACAAAAATTCGTAGTAGCTACATGATAATAATAAAAAACTCATTAACAGGAATTCATATTTCCTACATAACAAGAACACAAAATTCGTCTACAATAATTCGTTGCAGCTGCAAAACAATAATAGAAAACTCGTCGACAAGGATTCAAAATTGCAACATTAAAATAATAAAAAATTCATTGACCGAAATTCATAGGAGCTACATAAAAATATGAGAAAATTCATCAACAGATATGCGTAGTAGTTACATAACACAAAACAAGAATAAAAATTTGACTATTGATAACTGCTACAGGAAAATAATAGAAAATTCATTGACAGAAATGCGTAGCAGTTACATGATAAGAATGAAAAATTCGTCAGCATGAATTCGTACCTGCTGCATGACAATAATTGAAAATTAAAAATATCTCAGCAGGAATTTGTAGCTGCTATATGACAAGTATATACATAAAATTCGCTGACATGAATTCGTAGCTGCTACATGACAACTACAGATAAGTATAGAAAATTCGCGGACATGAATTCGTATCTGCTTCATAAAAAAAATATTATAAAACTCTTCGAAAATAATTCGTAGCTACTACATGAAAAATAAATTACAAAACTCAAAAAAAAATACGTTGTTATTCTATGATTTACTTCGAATAAGATTTATTTTTCACTACTTCACCATTGGTATTTGAAAATATTACAACAATTGTCTACAGAATGTTATCTCCTCTATTCTACATCTCCACTATTCTAGAAGCTAATTTACATATTTCCCGACAGCACTTCGTAGCTGCTATTCGAGAAGTGTATTAAAACCACATTATTCAAAAAATTAATCATCAATACTGTTGGAGCTTCACAGGACTACAAACATCATCAGGCAAACCCATTACATTGTTGATAATGCATCACTTATTATATATAGTTAATATTGTAGATACAAATTGTTATAACATATAATTTCAAATCAAATGTTATTTAAAAAAGCATGGAGGCTCGCCAAGTTCTGTATAAGAAAATTGTAAAAAAATTGATTATAAACTATCTGTAAAAAAGTTATATGTATATTGTTTATAAATTAATTATATTATATGCATATTGTTTAATGTAAGCTATTGTAGGCAGATTTCAGAGATTTGATAGATTTCAGATACAGAAAGATGGATTCGTCGTATGCACAGTCGGACGTGGTACAGGATAGGTACTTAATGATTCTGGACAGGCGTGGTTATATTAATTTGAGAAAAAAACAGACAATACACTTTATTTGGTGTCCAGAGTCCAACTGATTTGCGAAAGCAGTAGTTTAGCCACGATCGCTCGCTGGTGATCAAATTACACCTTTGTCTATTCGTTGGAACACACAAAAAAACAAAACAAATCGCTCCCTACTCCTTATTCCCAGAACCGACCGTTAGGCTTTGGTTTCTGGAAATGTTTCGACTACAGCTCGGTCATTCCTGACAAATATTGTCGTCCCGACAATAACTTTCTTAATTATAAATCAATCTTACATACTAGATCTTAATCCCTAATCTTATATGCTACGATATAAAAAAAAATTAGTAACACTAGAAACGCTCACTTATCGATTTGCTTCGGGATCAAATAACGCTTCATTTGATCTGGCCCTACAGTCCCTTCATAGGGTAATTGAGTGACCTGGAATCCGTCAATGTCACCGACAATATACCGATCCTTACTTAGACTTGCCAGATGGACTATTCTGGCGCATGCGCAGTATGACTTCCACTTATTTCAATCCCCACCATGTTAGGGTCGTCGATAGAGAAACCAGTCGCCCAGTAGCAATAAAAAATTGTTTGAATTTTATATTTTTTGTATGATCTTATGATTTTAAATGAAAATATAAAATTTTTTAGAAAAAAGATTTATATTATTGATAAAAGAAATTATTAATAAATATATTAAATTTCCAACAGTATGTATGTTGTAAAAAATATTTTAATAAATTATTTATTATAAATATTAATAATAGAAAATAAAATTTTGTATATTTAACTGTATGTTATTATTCTTTTGGATAGTGTGTAACTGACTGTAGCTGTGAGACTAAGTTACATTAAACTAACACATAAATGTCAAATTGGAATGTAAAAAAAAAGTAATTGAAAGGAATTAGAGATGTATAAATTTTACTAAATTTGTTAATATAATAGAAATTAATTATTAAAAAATATTTGTTTGGCGAAAATCTGAATAATTGAAATAAATTAATTACTTAAGTCATGATGTAAATTTTTGTAATGTAATACAGCTTCATTTAATAAAACATTGTATTGATAAAATAATATATATTTTATTTATATGTATTTTCCTCTTAAACATTTACGAAATAGTTAATATAATGAAAAGATAAATTAAAATTTAAGTTCGCGCTTCTGTCACGTGACCGAATAGAAGCGCGAACTGACTGTCAATTGTTTTATTAAATTGTCGTGTTATTGATATAACCGACTCCAGACGCTCGTGAAAATTGTAAAAATAATTTTACAAAATGAGCAATATTTCAAGCCAACCCAGCTGTTCATCAAGTGCAGGAGGATCGACCGGAACAATACCAAAGGTAAGTGCTAAAAATAATAAATCTTTTCGCGATTTGTGGGCTGGTAAATCTATTTTTAAAGATTGGATTCTACCTGTCGACGATAATCGAACAAAAGTTGCATGTCGTGCATGTGACGTTATTATTAATATTAAAAAAAGTCATTTACGACAGCATGCAGTAACTCACAAGCATGTAGAAAATATGCGTATTTTAATGGCAAAAAAAGTAGAAAATGATGTAGATATGTCAGGAGTGGAACAAGCTTTAAGCTTTATAACCGCTAATCAAAATTTGCCTATTAACGATAGTGTTAAAGTCGCGGAAATTAAATTAGCAGCTTTTTTTGCAGAACATAATATTAGTGTTCAATCGGTTGACCATTTAGTCGAAATTATTAAAGATAGCTATTCCGATTCCCTTATAGCACAACGCATAACACTTGGCCGAACTAAATGCACTAATATAATTAAAAATGTTTTAGAAAAGTGCCAAACAGAAAAAACAGTAGAAATTTAAAAAAAACAATATTTTTCAGTTTTAGTCGACGAAAGTACGGATATTAGTAACAGTAAAACTCTCTGTATAGCAGTGCAATATTTGTCACCGGATTGTAATAGAGTAGTAACAGAGTTATTGAAATTAGTTACAATTAACGCGTCTGATTGTTCCGCGAAAAAATTATATCAAGCTTTCAAAAATACGTTTATTAATTTTAATATACCGTTAAATAATATTATTGGTTTCGCGTCAGATAATGCTCCGGTTATGTTAGGGTCCCGGGACTCATTTTTAACTCGGCTAAGAGCTGATGTTCCATCGATAATTTGTTTAAATTGTATATGTCACACATCAGCCATAATAGCAAAAAAATCTTCTCAGCAATTGCCTCGGGATTGTGATTATTTAATGTATCACATAGCAACATTTATTTCGGGCAGTGCGAAACGTTGTGCTATTTTACGCGAATTTCAAGAATTTTGCGAAATTAAAGCTTTAAAAATTAAAAAGATTGCAGCAACGCGTTGGCTTACAACACAACAATGTGTTGAAAGATTATTAGAAAATTGGCAATGCTTAAAATTATTTTTTCAAGATGCTTTTTTTAACGAAAAAATAGATTCCGCGGGCAAAATTTTCACACTTTTAAATAGTGATAGCATTAAAGCTTATTTTCATTTTTTAAATTATGTTTTGACGTATTTTAATAAATTTAACGCGTTTTTTCAAAGTAGAGACGTTATCATTTATAAATTGGTTGATACAAGCTACAGCTTCATTCAACGAATCGCGCAAAATTGTATTAATATTAAATATTTAGATAATTTAAATCAAATTGATTTTTCAGACATTGCCAATTTCTTGCCTTTAAAAGACGTATATTTAGGTCCCGACTGTGAGAATATTGTTCAGTCTCTTTCTCCTTTAGAAGCAAAAACTGTTCGTGAGCATTGCTTTAAATTTTATTCAATTTCTTTGATCGAAATGCAGCAAAGACTGCCATTAAGTAATTCTTTTTTTTCTAAATTAAAATTTTTAGATCCGGAAATCGCGCTTAATTCTAATATAAGAGTTAATGAAATTAAAGATTTAAGAGACATTAGCTTAAAATTACCTAATAAATTTAATAATAACGACCTTGCAATAGAGTGGCGCAGTTTGCCACAATTAGAGCCGCGTATAAAAGAAAATTTAAAAAATTTAAAGATTGTAGAATTTTGGCAAAATATTTTTGAAATTAAGGACTTTGATAATACTAAAATGTTTCCAAATTTAAAAAATTTAGTTTCAATGATTTTATCACTGCCTCATTCTAACGCAGAAGCGGAAAGAATTTTTTCATTTGTTACAGATATTCGAACAGAAAAACGTAGTTTAATTTCAGATGACCTTTTGAACGCGATTTGTAAAATTCGGTCATCTTTTAAATCAAATAATATTAATTGTACCTCATTTCAAGTAGAATCACGTCATTTAGAATTACACAATAGTAATAATTTATATGAATAAGTTTAAAAATGTATTTCAATCTCTTTTATCTAACTCATTTCTCTTATATTTGATATAAACTTTAACTGAAAAATATAAACAATTTTCTCACATGCAGGATACCATAAACTTGCATGCGTATTTTTATGAAAAGTTCTTTGCCACTTTTGAATTTGAAATTGCATGTAAATAGCATGAACTTGCATGTAACTAGCATGAACTTGCATGTTAATTAGTTTTGTAGTAGTTTTGTTGAGTAGTTTACAGCATGCAAAACAGAAAAGGAAAAATGATCATCTTAATTTTTCCTTTTCTCTCTCTTCCTATAGATTGCAAGACCTTGTCGTTGGTGGAAGAGCTTATGCATTCTTAATCCCTTAAGTTATAAATTTAAGATATTTATATATTTTTATACTTATATTACGTTGATATTTAAAATATTTACATTTGAGATAATAACAATTATTTAATTAAATTCATTTTAAAGGGATTTAGAATCAACTAACAAGCAATCTATGCTGTAAACATTCCATTTTGTTATAAATGTTACTTGTGTAAATAATAAAATCTTTAATAAAGTAAATAATTTTTTTTTATTATACAGAACTTATTATTTTATTGGAAACTTAGCCAATTTAACTATTATAATTCATTATTATTTTGTATCATCTGATTTACATTTTGAATATAACTATAAATTTTCCCGCGTATGATAAGTGTGTATATATATATATATTCTAAGAATAGGGCACTTTGATTAACGCAGCCGATACTGCCTTCTGAGTTAGGAGGAGGAGCAAACAGAAAAAGTCATACTGCGCATGCGCCAGAATAGTCCATCTGGCAAGTCTGTTACTTAGTACTTTCTTTACTTCGTAAGGCCCCCTATACTTCGGTAACAATTTTTTGTTAATTCCAGCAACGGTACTGGTATTCCTAATCATCACCAGGTCGCCCGAAAAATAGGTAGCAGCTCGCTTATGTCTCTGATTATAATAGCTTTCGTTGGTTTTCTGCACCTCGCTTATCTTTTTCGCGGCTTCCTCTCGAGTAGATATTAGGTCCTTCTTCCCAGCATACAAGTCGTCTAGCAAGAGTCTAATATTGTCACGGATTTCTCCTAACTGGTTAACACCAAACAACAGATTGGAAGGAGTTTCACCAGTTGATCGACAAACGGTATTGTTCAATGAAAATTCCACGTTGCTAATCACCTGATCCCATTTTTCGGGAGATTCGCACAGCTTGGCAAACATCGGGGTGATAACCCTATTGAAGCGCTCGACTTGTCCGTTCGCACGCGGAGTACCTACAGCAACGAGTACATGATTGACCGTTTCATTTTTCGCAAATTCCTTAAAAGCGTCGGAAGTGAAAGCCGTCCCCCTGTCACTCACGATACGTCGGGGTTTACTATACGCAAAAAAATAAGTTTTCAGGTGCTTTATGACTTCCTTTGTCGCAGTGGTCTTACACGGATATAATTTAACGAATTTTGTAAAAGCGTCAACGACAACTAATATGTGTCGATAACCTCTACTGGTCGTTTGCAGTGGGCCATAGTGGTCGATATGAATCGTACGGAATGGTATCTTCTCCTTTTCTAGAGAATGCAGGTATCCTTCAGACCTTCCACTACTAGGAGAAAATTGAACGCATTTCAAACAATTAGCTATGTGCTCCCTGACCTTTTCTGCCATATTCGGGAACCAATAGACCCTTCGGATATTTTCGGTGACTTTATCAGTGCCCAAATGACCCATGTCATCATGGCATGTTCGGATTACATTCGACTGCATCGATACAGGTACGTAAAATAGTAAACCTCGCGTTTTGTCCTTTCGATACGCAAGACCGTCTCGCAGTTCGAAATATTTATCCTCAGATTCCTCTAATTTTCCGCGGATTTTTCGGATTTCATTGTCTCTGTCCTGGCTAACAGATAGCGTTTGCTCGAAGGTATTACCCTCAATAACCAATACGTGATAGCATCTGCTAAGGGCATCAACATGCGTCATACGCGTTCCAGGACGATGTTGTATTTCGTAATTATATTCTTCCAAGAATAACGCCCATCTCGAAATCCTTGGATTGACATGTCGTTTACTAAGTGTAAGTCTGAAGCTATCACAATCCGTGATTATTCTAAATTTAATTCCGTATAAGTAAACGTGAAATCGTTTTATTGAGTATATCACGGACAAGCATTCTAGTTCAAAACTATGATATCTCGATTCGACGGTAGTAGTGCGTCGGCTAAAGTACGATATTGGCTGAAAGACATTACTTGATTGTTTCTACATCAAGATGGATCCGAATCCGCTAGCACTTGCGTCACAATGTAATTCCGTTTCCAAATGAGGAGAATAAATAGGTAATATCGGTTTCGCCGCCAACAAAGCTTTTATGTCATTAAAAATGTCCTGTTCCTTAGTCCCAAAATGGAAATTCTTATCAGCTTTTACTTGATCGTACAATGGTTTAGCTTTGGTCGAAAAACCAGGTATGAATCGACGAAAGTAGCTAGCTAGACACAGGAATCGATGCAACTCCCTTGCATTACGCGGTGTGGGGTATTTCACCACCGCTTTGATATTTTCGTCGCTGGGCCGAATACCATTTTCATTCACCAGATACCCAAGGTAGGTAATCTCACTATACGCGAAGAAACACTTGTCTAGTCGGAATCGTAACGAATATCGGGCCGCCACCTGAAATACCTCAGTCAAGATCTCAAGATGTTCCTGCATAGTCTCGGTAGCAATTAAAATATCATCCAAATACAAAAGAACCTTGTTTTCCCGGATTAATTTATCGAAGCATTCATTCACAAACCTTTGGAATACGCGGGGCGCATTCGTCAGCCCGAATGGCATCCTTAAAAATTCATATTGCCCAAGTGGCGTTACAAATGATGTATATTTAATTGAAGACTCGGCCATCTTTATATGGTAAAACCCATCCTTGAGATCCAATGTCGTGAAATATTTCTTCCCTTTTAATCGGTCCAGATTATCATCTATTAATGGTGCGGGAAAGTTATCCCTGATCGTGATTTTGTTCAATTCCCGGAAGTCTACGCAAAGTCTAATTTCTCCTGTCTTTTTACGTACTAATACTATCGGGCTTGCATACGGCGATTTACTAGGTCTAATAATTCCATCAGCCATTAATTGATCCAGTATAGCGCGTAATTTTTCTTTATCCGCATAAGCTAACCGTCTCGGTCTGAATGAAATAGGTTGCTCCTGTTTTACCGAGATAATCATCTCACATTCGCGTTCTTTCTTATCGTCCTCTAGTTCCATGATTTTATATTCGCGATCATGCAAATCCCTGATTCGTTCCTGTTCACTCATCGTGATATCAGGATTAATTTGCAAGGTTTCCTTTACTCTTTCGGGTTTGTCTATGTAATCAATGTTTAACAATTCGTGATCCGGATCAACGGTACCGGCACATTCCGTTCTAGGCTCAACCCTTTCGATTTTGACATCGTTATCCAAAATTACCCTTACCGTCGGGTACGACGAAAAGTCTCTTCCCAACAGAACAGCGTTACCGATAGCAGTATCCGGAACGACACGGAATTTCATATTAACATCGATATCGGCAACATTGATTTTTATTTCAAAAATCCCGAGAATCTCTAGTTTTGAACCGTTTATCCCGTGAAAATCATGATCTTCCCGAGCAGGTATAGGGTCTAGTTTTCCCGGCGCGAAACTTCTCTTTATCAGACTAATAGGCGACCCTGGATCAACTAATGCTTGAAAAATAAACTTACATCGATCGCCGCTTTCATCGCATAGATTAAATGTTATCGGCACCACGTACGGTGGGTGCAACGGGCCAACTTGTACCAAGTTCGTCGAGGTTGAAGTAGCTGAGGTTGAAGGCATCGCGACGGCTTTCTTCTTCTCCGGGCAATCCTTGAGATGATGTTCACCAGACCCGCAGCGGTAGCAGCATCCTTTCGCTGACCTTGGTTTCCGGCACTGAGGCACTGTATGACCGGATTCACCGCAGTTGTAGCACTTTCGCACCGTCGACTTTGAGACACTTACTTCCTTCGAATTCATTAGTTTAGTGTCTGACTTCACGTCTCTCTCATTCTTTATGTTCCTCTCAAACTGTTTCCTAGGGTGTAAGCTGATTTTTTCAAATGCTTCGAGTAGATCCGTGTGCGATTCGATCTTCAACATACGTGCCTGATCCTGAAGGCGTGCATCGGGAATCCCGTCTATTATGTAGTCAATCACTTCGTCATCCATTATCGAGGCTTGGTTCGCCAATATTATCTTTTCGTGATGATAATTACTGAATGTTTCGCCCGATAACCATGTTCTCTTCTCGAATTCTTTACGCAGCAACAACTTGCTTTGGCGATGATCATACATCGCTTTCAGATGCCGAATCAATTCCTCAACGTCGCAATTGACATGTTCAGGTTTTGAATGGAACCAACTAAGAGCCTGTCCCTTCAGTTTAGATATTAAAACAATTTTTGCTGTATTGCTGTCTAGACGGTAGGTGCTTCGGATCAAATTTAATTGTTGTTCCCATTTTCTAAATAGGCCACCGCTCCCATCAAATTCACACAGCAAATCACTCAAATGTTTCAAACCAACACTGCCTAGACCATAGCTCACACGTTCCACGCTTCCACTATCGGTCGAAGGGGACGTCATGATTCTCTCCCTTCGAACTAATTCGAGTTCTCTCTGAAGCAGATCTCTCTCTCTTTTCACGAGATCGAGTTCCTTGATGATGTGACTCCCTTCGTTCCTGATGATTTCCACTAGAGGAGACGCTGGCGGTTCGGGATCCCTTTGCTTTGGATTTTCTTCGCCTTGAACTGACGTATTCGCTACTTCGTTTTCTAAGTGTTCCCATATCGTCGGGTCAAAGTCTGATAATCGATTTATCAATTCGGGTTTATTCCCGGCCGTAGGCAGATTTCTTACTTTTAACGCCTCTTTCAACTGTATGACAGTGTACGTAGAGGGTTCTCTGACTGACATGATTCGGAATAAAATTTGCAGAATTCTCAAATTTTTTTGAATCCTTTCTGAGTTTGTAGGCAGATTTCCAATCCCACTTCTGAGTTTGTAGGCAGATTTCAGAGATTTGATAGATTTCAGATACAGAAAGATGGATTCGTCGTATGCACAGTCGGACGTGGTACAGGATAGGTACTTAATGATTCTGGACAGGCGTGGTTATATTAATTTGAGAAAAAAACAGACAATACGCTTTATTTGGTGTCCAGAGTCCAACTGATTTGCGAAAGCAGTAGTTTAGCCACGATCGCTCGCTGGTGATCAAATTACACCTTTGTCTATTCGTTGGAACATACAAAAAAACAAAACAAATCGCTCCCTACTCCTTATTCCCAGAACCGACCGTTAGGCTTTGGTTTCTGGAAATGTTTCGACTACACTATATATAAAAAATTGTAATTATTGCTTATAAACTTATATATAAGTTATATACTTGGCTTTACTTTATATATGATTTAAATACTTTTTAAAAGAATAAAGAAAATAAAGTATTTTTTGTAATAATTAAATTTGTTAAATAAATACATTTTTTATTTATATATATAAATGCAAATAATTATTTTTTATTGTATTATTATTATACATATTATAAATGAAATGCATTAAATATATAAGGGTATAAATCATTTTTTATTTTTTTTTTAGATATATGGTATTTTTTGAAGGGGATATCTACTTGGCGTATTTTTTTACATCGGGATGTTTTTGAGGGGGGATTTCACTCATTTTTGTAATTTTATATTAATTAATTTTAATAATAAGAAATTTATAATAATCGTTAAGTAGGTAAATGCACGGAGGGGGTGGCGTAGGGGGGACGGGGTCGAAGGGATGACGAGGAAAGGGTGTGGAGGGTGGTTAATAATTATTTCCATAAAAATTTTATTTAATTCATTAATTTTAATAATAACAAATTTATAATAATCATTAAGTAGGTAAAAGCACGGAGGGGGTGGCGTAAAAAGGGGGGGAAGGGGTGTGGAGGGTGGTTAATAATTATTTCCATAAAAATTTTATTTAATTAATTAATTTTAATAATAAGAAATTTATAATAATCATTACGTAAGTAAATGCACGGAGGGTGTTTCGGGAAAAAGATACTCGGTGTCTCGCGTACAGTAGCACATGACGTCACTGTAAGGCTATACTACTTGGCGCGAGACTCTACCGAGTCTCCTGATCTAACATATGGATTAGAGGATATGGGTGTGATTCTGTTCTTGCTGCTGCTGAATATTTTACCAAATCTTGCGTACCTGGTGCATTAAGCACCGAATATAATACAGGTAACTGCAAAATATTTTACACATTATCGAATGTGCAGTCGAATACATGTGTAATTTGTTGCAGGAGTGCCTTACGACAACATGTGCGACTTATGTCATGGTACGAGTTTTAGATACTGTCGAAGGGATGCATCCAAAGATTATTTTGGTCATACAGGTGCATTCAGGTGCCTTGTGGAAGGAGGAGGAGATGTTGCATTTGTAAAACACACAACAGTAGCTGAAAACACAGATAGTAAACGTCTAGAATTTTGGACAAGAAACACCTTCACCAAAGACTTCGAATTACTGTGTTCTGATGGTACACGTAAGCCCAGCACAGATTACGTGCACTTTAATTTAGGAAAAGTTACTGCGAATGCCATTGTCACTCGTGGTGGTTATGGTTACAACGAAACCCAGATAAACGCTTTTATAAACCTATTCATTTATGTACAACAGCTTTATGGCCGAAAGGAACAAGATGAATTCAGTTTCAGTATGTTTTGCAGTCCACTACCTTATAGTGATCTCATTTTCCAAGACGCTGCACAACAGTTAG
The DNA here is from genome assembly GCA_037305995.1 of Sclerodermus sp. 'alternatusi'. NCBI lineage: Eukaryota > Metazoa > Arthropoda > Insecta > Hymenoptera > Bethylidae > Sclerodermus > Sclerodermus sp. 'alternatusi'. The sequence goes on from CM074556.1 coordinate 230,910, forward strand.
TAATTGTGCCAGAAGAAAAACGCAATTTCAGGAGTTGGCTCGGATTTTATGAGAGCTAGACGTATAGTCGATTGCCACGCTGGTGCAGCTTCTCTACAATACTCATTGTTGGCAACAGTAATCATGACAATCTTCACGTATCTACTCAGCAGATAAATTCATGATCACATACAAAAGCTTCCATGCTCAGATAAAACTTGCTGATTACATACTGGGTACATCCTGAAGATTTTATGATATCCTAAGAGCATTCGCAGTTCACATTCAATTAATTTGTGCTATCTGGGTATGCATATACATTACTTTACCGAACACGGTTTTAAAACACTTTTATATTGAAATATTTAGGATTAAGACTTTTAGAGAGAACGTACAAGTTGTTATATTTATACATTAAGTGATTTATTTCTAGTAGACATAAATGCCTTGTAACAGGATTCCCTGTTCCCTTTATTCTCGTCAGAATAAATGCAAATTTTGGAATATGTTATCGATCACGCATAGACTGCGTGGCGACATCTATCGGGATTCGTGGGAATCACGATAGATATAGATCACGAGAGGAACTGCATTTCGAGGAGAAATGCAGGAAAGAGTTTTTCGACCCAGGATTCCTGGAGCGTGCGGCGAAGTGGGAACCGGGATACAGGAGCCTACTATCAGGGCTGTGTATCCCCGGGGAAAACGGAGCCTGAGAGAGTTCCGGTGGGACTGGTAGAAGACCGGATGCAAGTTCCGGCGCTCCGAGGAAGTCGTGGAGTATCCTCCGGGATACTCCGAGACGGGAGAGACAGCCCACAGGGATGATCCTCAGGAAAGGAATCATGGGGAAATACTTAATAGTCAGCGAGTCGTGCGTGAGCCGTCGGACCGACCACATCGTGAGGCGTGGGCCTGCGGTGGTCGACGGGGACGAGGCCGCCGACGTCCTGGAGGGGAGTAGGAAGAGTCCAGCAGGGATATTCCGAACTCCTAATGGAACGGTAGGAGTCCAGGAGAGTACGTGGGTACCCTGGATCCTGGCCGAGGTATCGAGGGGAGGCACTCAGGCCGTGAGGGGAAGAGCCGAGCCCGTGGAGCAGTGGCGCGCAGCCCGGAGGAGCCGTAGGGCCATCGCGGGGCGTCCTGTTCCATAGGCGAAGACACCCTGAGCGGGATCTGGAGTCCCCCTGGATAGCGATCGTTCTCGCTCCTTACCCAACATCCTGTGGGAGTGTTGGGGAAAGGGGAGAACCTCCGTTCCAGGCCTGGATGGCGGAACGGAGTCCCGAACTCCTAGGACCGGCGAAGCCAGCCCTGAGGTGAGACTGAGCGGCCGGGATATGCCGCCCTGTCCCTCTGGCGAGCCCGAGAGGAGGAAGAAAGGGATGTCCGGAATTCAGGGGAACGAGACAGCGTTTCCTGAAGGAAGGACTGTTTCAGGTTCAGGTGGGTTGTTGGTTGCCCTAAAGAACCAACTGGCGCCCCGAAGGATGACTCTCGAGAGGGATAGGCCGAAGGTGACAAAACTCCTCCCTGCACTTGGACAGGAGTGCGGGGAAACTTGTTACAAATGGCGCCCAACGTTATCGGTGGACTAGGAATTTTCGGGAGAGAATTCGAAATAGTTGGGAACCTCTGGTTCCAACACAACACAGCCAGCTATCGTTGTGTATATAATATGAAACACAAACACTGTCTCATGTACGTGATAGACAAAGATAGTGAGAGGCGAGAAGACCGCCTAGATACAGTGAGACAGAAAGAGAACGACAATTTCAAGTTCGAAAGTAATTAGATATAATTACTGGAAGATAGAAATTGACGTTTAAAGGAACTGCTATAATTATGAGATGTTGCCAAATAGATGATCTGACTATCCTGAGGAGCTAGGAGTGCCAGGAGAAGGGACAGAAAATTGGCAACACCGTAATTACAGATCACGGAAAATTCGGTACGGCGAATCACACCTAATTGTACCGTCGTACAAGATAGTACATCGTACTAAGTTTTCGCCGCAAGAACCGCTGAAAGAACCGCTCAAGAGAACATGAGTTCTACGGAGGACACGATCCGCGCGGAAGTAAAGGCAACCGCGAGAGCGGAGGAATCCGCACGAACGGAGGAAGTTCGCGCGAAACCAGAGGCAGAGGATTTCGCCGAGATATCGTCGGTGGGCGAGTGCCCATTAGAACAGGTCACTCCGACCTTCACGGAGATACCCATGGGGGGAGTTGAAGGGCTCCTCTCATGGGCAAAAGAGTGTGCGGGAAGGATTAAGTCCTCTCCCGCGGTGGTGACTGTCCCTCCGAGGGCGGGTGCAAACCCGCGCTCGCGAGTGAAGGTCACGGAGGACGTCCTTATCAGGGCGACTCCAAAGATAATTGAGGTGATGGACCTGGAACCTGAAGAGGACCTCCAGGTTCCAAAATCTCAAGAGGTGGTGACAGTGCCGGTGTCGGACCCCGTCACTCCAGCGGTGGACCAGAGTTCTTCTGATCCGTCGTTGGAGATATTGATGGAGAGGGGCCGCGTGCAGCCACCACCGCGCGATCTCGGGCCAGTTCCGGCGCCGCGGCCACCCACCGTAGATTTATTTTCTATGGTGGTGGCGGCGGCTATGCGGGACCCCACGCTCCTCCGCCGTGCTGCAGAGGAGGTGGGAAAGAGGATCGTCTTGGCGAAACCGCAGGGTGCGGGGAAGATCCAGAAGACACCCAAAAGGATGTCCAAGGAGAAAACCCGTACCGAGGCTCCCAAGGAGGTTAAGGCTGCGGATGTCCCGAAGCCGGAGGACAAGCGCACTTTTGCGCAAGTCCTGCGGATGGAGGGACAGAAGGAGCCGCGGGGGTTCAAGGGGAAAATTCCCCGGAAGACTCCCGCGCCTTCAAAGGAGGCTCCGGTTAAGCCGGCACCGTCGCCCGTCCAACCGGCGGCGGTGAAAAAGGAAGGCCGGCCGAAACCATTGCAGCTCAAGAGAGCATGCTGGAACTGTCGAGGGGAGGGACACCTCTTCGCTGCGTGCCCCAGTCCGAGCAAAACATTTTGTAAGGGTTGCGGGAGGCAGGGAAAAACTCTCCGCAGTTGTAGCAGTTGCTCTGCTGCGTGGCGAGATCGCGGGCCCTACCTGGCAGCCGTGGGTAGAAACGTGCCGCGGAAGGAGCTGTATCAGCGTAAGCTGAAACAGCAACAACCCGGTGCGGGGACACCCACACCGCAGTCAGTTCCCGAGGGTGACGGGGGAAAGGAGGAGTCCCAAGCGGGACCAATCCGGCCTGCCCTATCCCGAAGGAAAAGGGCTAAGGCAAGGAAAGAGGCAGCCGAACAGGTAGCAACTCAGAAATGAGTTGTGAAAAGTGAGGTGGGGCTCATCCTTGTCCGGGAGTAAATGATTGAAAATATTTCAATCATCGAAACCGTGCTAACGCATGCTATCGTGGAATATCAAATATTCCGTTCTCGCCCAATTCCTAATCTATATATTAGTGAAAGATCTTCTGATTTAGAATGCTAAATGAGAAATCTAAGAAATACCGATGAATGTTTTCCCCTTCGCAGGAATAGGTAGCAGAGGAGCGGAGGAGGAGAAGCATTCCCCACCACCTAAGAACAGTGGCGGAGAGTTATCGAGCGAAGCGCCGTAGATCGGAGCATCCCCACCACCTGAAAACAACGGCGGGGAGCTATCGAGCGAAGCGCCGTAGATCGGAGCGTTAGTGCGAGTTCGACAGTCTAACTGATCGGCTGCACAAAACAAAAGAAAGATCTCGTGATCGATAAAATATCGACACGATTACCGACACAGATACCGACAGCCCATACATGAGTATGCGGAGTGCTGAATCGGGTAGAACGCAAGGCGACGACCCGAACGATATCGATGACACTGTGGGGGATAATTTATTCCCAAATCCCAGTGCACTTACAGGTGTAATAGACCAAGCTCCCGATGCTGTGACCCGTACGATGTTCACGGTGGTCCAGCAAATAGCTAGCGGTTTGCAAAAACTACAGCTACAGCCTCCCGAGCCAAAGACAAAACGCGTTACGCGTACAAGAGCGAAAGCCTTGACGGCTGCTAACGTGCCACCGGCGGTCCAGGTCACCCCGGCGTCCCTTTCAATGGCGGACGAAACGGCAGCACGACTAGACAGGATCGAGAGACTCCTTGAAGGACGCGCTCTCTCTAGCTCTCGAAACCGTAAGCCCAGAAGGTCCTCGGAGGAATCGTTAACTGAGGAGGAGTCCCCGCATGTGGGCCCTCACAACGCGAGATTCTTCGAGATTCTGAAGAAGTACGGTGCCACGTTCGCTGGTACTTACGAAGAAGACGTCGTAGACTTCCTTCGTAAAGTAAGCGACGTGAAGGAGATGATGGGAATCCGGGATAAATCCCTCTTAATGGTAATAAGAGGAGTGTTATTCGGAGAAGCTATCGACTGGTACAGGGAACGGAATTTCCGCTCGTGGGCCGAAGCCGCACGAGCGATGCAAGAACGGTTCCAAGGCCCGTATCCAGGAAGTTCGGCAGAAATTGATTTCGTTTACTGCTCCCAAAAACCAGGGACGACAGTTGCCGAATATTTCAAGGAATTACGGACGAGGGCTCGTAGAGTGAGACCGCCAGTACCTATGGGCAAACAGGTGGAAGTCGCACACCATGACATGCTCCCATGTTATCAGTGCGACATAGATATCGACAATGTCCAAGATCTCGATGAGCTTCAGCGAAAAGCTTTACGCCTGGAAAATTACAGGCGGAAGAATAAGCTGGCAGCTACCGCGTCCCAGGCGGGACCGACTTATGCTAAGTCACGATATCGACCTCTGACTTATTCACATGAGAATAAGGAGCGGCAACAATTACATTGTTTAGCTGATCAAGAACAGGAGGAGCTCGAACTCTATGAGGAAGGGCAAGTTACCGAGGGGGAACAGATGCTAGCATTAGCACCTGCACCCGCCAGGACGCAGAGATTTCAGCAGAAATCTCGGATCGAGCCAGTCCAAGGAACGTCAGGACGAGGGGATCAGAGGCGACCCGCAAGGGCCTGCTTCAATTGCAGTGAACCAGGGCATCCCTGGAAATAATGCAAAAAACCTCCTACCCGGTTCTGCTACGATTGTGGCAAAAAGGACGTTTGGACGATCGACTGCGGTTGCCGACCAAAAAACGGGAAGCGGAGCTCGTAAACTCTCAAAATGATGATATGCAGCTTCCACTGCCGGATGAGTTATCGAAACATATAACGAATCCACAAATGATCTCGAATATTGAGGATAACCTTGAACCTCAGACGCTTCCGAAGAATCGTTACTTGAAACCTTCTCAAACATGCTTTGAGAAGGAAAAAGGAAACATTCCAGAATCTGTAGAACAGAAAGATATCGCTGTAATTAATAATTCACATTTATTAGTTACAGATGCCGCCCCATCCCGGGGGTTACCCCTGAGTGACCGAGAAGAGGTCGACTTCCTCAAGGCGAGAGTCGCAGGAGGTCAGGCATTTTTCGTTGTTATCCAGGTCCTGGGACAAGAGATAAGAGCGATGGTGGATTGTGGAGCCACCAGGACGTTCGTGGGGACAGTTGCGCTAGAGGTGTTAAAATCCCTCGGGATAGCGCCTGAAACCATTACTCCCGTCGACGTACAGGTTGGGGACGGTCATATAAGAACCGTTACACAAGATGTGTGTATCCCAATTGTACTAGAAGGAAAGGAGACGACAATGTACGCCTTATGTCTAGCGACATTGTCGTGCTCATTTGTTTTAGGACTGGATTTCCTGAAAAGGGCACAAATCGTCATTGATTTCCCTGACGAGGCGTGGTATTACAAGGAAAGACCTCGTAAAACATACAAGTTCTCGATAGCCGAAAGAAACAATCTAACAGCCTTGTGCTGCGGGTTGCGAACGGTAGAAAACGCAGAAGCGAAGTTGCTCGAAACAATTCTAGCCGAACTTCTTCCTGCCGTTACCGGAAAACCGGGAGTGTCAAAGCTGGCCCCGGCGTGTATAAACACTCAAGGTCACGAACCTATTCGCCAAAGAGCATATAGATATGCGGAGAAAATTCGGGATATCATGTGGCTCGAGGTCGATAGGATGCTGGAAGAGGACGTAATCCAGCCCTCGGAGAGTGATTGGGCTAGCCCTGTGGTGATGCCTAAGAAACCGAGTGGAGATCACCGATTTTGCGTTGACCTTCGCATCGTTAACGGAGTCGTCAAAAAGGATGCTTATCCCTTGCCAAATATGGCAAGTATTTTAGACGAATTGCGACAAGCAGTCTACTTAAGTACTATAGACTTAAGTCAGGCTTATTGGCAAGTGCTCTTGGAAGAATCGTCACGTGAAGTCACGGCGTTCATCGTTCCCGGCAGAGGCTTATTCAAATTTAAAAGAATGCCTTATGGATTCACGAATGCTCCAGCAATTTTTCAGAGAGCTCTGGATAAATTGTTTGGACCAGAATTCTATCCCCATGTCTTCGTATACCTTGACGATATTATAATTATCAGCAAGAGCTTCGAAGAACACATGGTGTGGCTTAGAAGAGTTCTAGAAAAATTCGGAGAGGCAGGATTAACTATTAATCAGGGGAAAAGTCATTTCTGTAGATCAGAAGTGAAATACCTCGGATTTATAGTCGATAGCCAAGGATTCCGAGCGGATCCAGAGAAAACACAAGCAGTTGTGAATTTTCCGATCCCGAAAAACATTAAACAGTTGCGCCGATTTCTGGGAATGACTTCTTGGTATAGAAGATTCATTCCGGACTTCGCGACCATTGCTGAACCGCTCTCGTCTCTGTTAAAGAAAGATAGGACTTGGTCATGGGGTATAGCCCAGGATGAAGCGGTCGAGACCTTGAAAGGTTATCTGACCCGTGCTCCAACGTTGGCTGGTCCAAATTTCAAGCTTCCGTTCACGCTACAAACAGACGCTAGTAACGTCGGGTTAGGCGCAGTGCTACCGCAACTTGTCGAAGGTCAAGAGAGGGTCATCGTATACGCGAGCAGATCCTTGACGGACCCAGAGAAGAAATATACCGTTACTGAACAGGAATGCCTCGCAGTAGTCTGGTCTATTAAAAAGTTCAGATGCTACTTAGAAGGTTATAAGTTCACGGTGATCACGGACCATAACAGCCTCCGTTGGCTACAAAATTTGAAAGATCCAACGAGTAGGTTAGCAAGATGGGCTCTTGCATTGATGGAATATGATTTCACAATAGTTTATCGTAAAGGAGCGTTAAATCACGTCCCGGACGCACTATCTAGAGCACCGGAAGGAGTGGCAACGCAATTAGCCAGTCTTACAGAGATTACCGATAAATGGTACCTGCATTTGACTAGATGACTGTTACTTTTGAGTAAGATTTACCATACACTGCCGGCAGCTTTTGCTTCATACAGATCATTCATCATCATGAGCATCACTCGGTAACAGACATCAGAGTAAGTTCATATGAACGTTACAGCGACCACCACAGTGTTAACAATGATCAACTTTTATAAGAATTATACATATTATGATATGTTAGCAGATGTAAAATATTGAGAATTCAAAATTCTCTCAAGTCCAATGAAAAGTATATTTAAAAATTAATATATTTGTACCAATAATGCAATATGTTTATGGTACAAGCGTTAGATTTTTACGTATTTTATATATAGAGGCACAGATAGCACAAATTAACCAAATATTGACTGTAAATGCCTTTAAGATATCGTAGAAACCCCAGAATGTACGCAGTATGTGTTCAGCAAATTTGTGCTATCTCTAAGAGAGCAAAAATTACCGAATATGTACTGGGAATGCCCGTGGGATATATCAGAACGTCCCCCGTTATATTCAGGAAGTTTGTGCTATCAGGGCTGGAAGATATTTTCTCAGAGTACAAGATACTAAAAGTTATTAAAATAATATTCATAGTTTTTATACGTATAAGTTTATGTATTAGCATCAATAACAGCAAATGTTATTACGAGTAAACTAGGAAAGAGCAGTACTGCAAATCTTTTTAAACTCTGTTAAGGCCATGTATACAATAATCTAAAAATTTGGTCTTTCCTGTGTGTATTGACTTAAGATTATAAAGGTAATAATATAATAAGTAACTCAGTAACAAAGTCAGACTGCGATCCGTCCATTTTTAATAAATTTTATACGTTAGATTTTAAAAAATTATTGTATGAATTTCATTATAGACCGTCCATGAATATTTTATTATAAATGATTAAAGAAATGATTTTAATTTGACTCTTGGCTAATTCTTATGAACATGTTTATTTTATTTCCCATTTTGTCTGGAAAAAACTTTCTTTAAATTGTTTATCATTCTAGAATCTTCAATCACAGAGTAGTGACAAATGAAAATAATTGTTGACTTGTAAAGTGTTTCTTGAAAAAAACTAAATAAACGCGTTATGAGAAGCAACGAAAAAATGTTTCTAAATGAAACACAATCTATAAAGCTAAATTGTATTTTTAAATGAAACACAATCTAAAAAACTAAATTGTCTTTTCAAATGAAGCACAATTTAACTGTAAAGCAAACAGTGGATCCTTGAAATCCAGATGAGATTTTTTACACTCCCATCGAATTCAAAAAATCCCGAGGCGTGGAGAGACGATTTTGAAAATTCCCACCATGAGAAATATCAAGAGATCCAACGATTTCTAAGATACGGAAAGTCATCGACTGATCGTCTATAGACTAAAACTCATGGCCTTCAGCCAAAGGGTTGTTGATTAAAAGATTTGAGCTGATGACACTCCCCTGAGATTTATACGAACGTAGCGCAAGATTGATGCAACTTTTCTATGGAATTGCTGAATAGCAATTTGAGAAGTAAAGGTCTGTGATGCACGCGATTGTTTGCGATGATCTTAAATCCCAAGGACAAGAGTTCTCGCCGTTAGACTCGCCTATAAACTAAGGAAAAATTGCCTTCCCCTAAACCAGTGGCTGTTAGTGGCTGAGTAAACAGACTATAATAGGACTTGTCACCAGAAGCAATCCAAGGATAATCCACCATGGTTCCGCCTGGTACCTGTTGACCTGACAAATGCCAGACTTAATGGGCTTGCAGTGGACCTTGAGAGACTCTTTTCTTTTCATGTATGGATCTTTACAAACAGCTTCCTATCATCAACCTCATCATCATTAGTCGAGGTAACTATTTTATTTCCCGGTTCGTAAACACGGGGAATACCATCAAGGACACGATCTTCACTGTATTCGGAGGCAGGTATCCAGGGATGCAACGCTAAAAGATTGCTGAATTTCAATTCAGCAATTTTGACAGAAGTACGAAAAATGCGTCAGAAGTATCATCTCAAAATAAGATGATTTATATGCAGCAATTTTGTTATAGATTTAATAAAATCTTATTATCGGGTCGTCTTTGTTTATAAAAAGAAATTAGAAATCAATGTATGTCAAACACATAATTCCTATTATCTTGCAACCTACTTCGAAATGATTTACAGGTTGCAACTATGGCACGATCCTCAAACTTAAGAAATTTTAGAGGGAGTGATACTTAAACGATTTGTTATTTATATTCTTTTGGACCGAGGTTAGTTTTTAACCCTCAAGATTTTCAATAAGATTAGAATTAGTTAGACAAAGATAGCTGGGTAAGATATATAAAATTACGTAATTCTGACTTATTTCAACCAACTTACTTGCTTCCGCTTTACTCATAATATACTTATCATTGAATATCTTGAAAACTAAGCCTCGGATTGAAGAGTGGTAAATAAAAGAAAGCCTTAAAGCCACTCCCTTCTACAATCTCTTACACTTTCGAAGGAGATCATTGTTAAACCCCGTATAGAGCTTGTTGAAGGTTTAATGGCATAAATTTAAAAAATTGTAAAAGACGTGATTCTACGACGAATTTTATTTAGGACACAACCGGCTTTAGCGTTACCTGATGTACACCACAGGGAGATTGCTCGGTCGGATTTTGTACATCGTGTATGGATGCGTGCGTGCCTGTGGGTTTGGTTTCTGCGCGCGCGCGCGTGTGTGTTTAATAATGAGTGTTATCACCATTTATTCTTTGATAACTAACTTCTTCTAATCGATCTTTCATATTAATCACTTTTTTATTTTATTTTGGGGTATATTTTTCCAAATTTGTTTTAATGTTTCCACAAGTTCGTTTAAAATATTAAGACGTTTTTTTAAAAATGTGTTCTATGGTGTTTAATTCTGGACTTATTGGTGGGCCATCAATTGTTTTTGTTTTTCATTAAATTTACTTTTTCTAGGCAACGTATAACAGTAAGTTGGCTAAAATTTTGAAAATGCCATCCTAAACCTAACAAAAAATTGGTTACAACAAAATAAAATTAAGACGCTAAACCATCAACTAAGGAGTCCAGACTTAAACCCCATAGGAACACGTTTGGTCGATGATGGAACTCAACTTAAGAAAATTAAAAAGGCAACCCAATAATAACTTAAATGAACTTGGGGAAATATTAAAACAAAGTCGGAAAAATAAACCCCAAAATAAACTAAAAAAAATTCATCAACATGAAAGATCGATTAAAAGTTAAAAAACAAAATGGTGGTAAAGATCATTATTAAACAAACAAACACACACACACACACACACACAAATAAATGAACAAACATACAAGCACGCAACCATACACACATGATGTACACCAACCGGCACGGATAGTGTCTCTACCTAACATAGATTATTATACCATACAGGGTGTCTGAAAAAAGGAGACATTTTTTAAGGGGTAGTTCCTGAGGTTATTCTAAAAATTTTTACCTCTCGGCATTTTTTTATTTAAAGCTTTATTTTTAAGATATTCAATAATAAAAAAGCCTCTAGTTGGATCCAGACACTCCGATAATAAAGTGAGAGTGGCACCACTTGTCTTGTTTTAACTATCGGAGAGTCTTTGTCTAATGGCATCTTTACCGCTGAATATTTCGAAAATAAAGCTTCAAATCAAAAAAGGCCAAGAGAAAAAAGTTCTTAAAATAACGTTAGAAACCACCCCTCAAAAAATGTATCCTTTATTTCCGGACACTATGTATACAGTGTACTAAATTATACAAATAAATACAAATAACTTTTCTTTAATATTTAATTGGAAGCGAATCCCCGTCCCTCTGATGGCAAGAGCTACCGGTTAACGTATTGTTACCACATTATCTTTTGTATTTTATCGTATATCATTTACTTTATACTAATTTGTAAATAGTGGTTGGGAAATTATTTACTTAATTTTTGGTAATAAACTGCTAATTTTCATTTAATCCTGAGATTCGTCCTTAGCTGAATCTGTTTTTAAACGAAATATATAACAAAGTTTATTAATAAATATAACAGAAATCCTCTTTTTTTTTACGAATGCTCTTTTGATATCACTTTGTGCGGTTGCGGAAAGTGCTTCTATGATGAAATCTGTAAATTAAAGCATTAACATTATTAGTAACAAAAACATGTATGTGTAAAATTAAATTTTAATAAATTCCATTATTTTAATTTTATCAGAAGGATTTGCAGTCTTCTTTTAATCTATCCATTAAAATAATCTGTAGCGATTGAACATAAAATTCTTTGGAATATTCCTGATTGCTGATATATGCTGATGACACTATACAAGCTACGTTTTATGAGTATAAATTTTTGTATCTGTCAAATTGAAAATATATAAATATTAATATAACACGATCATATATTTTTGCAACAAATTGAGGTATGACTTTTTAAATACATATAAAAATTAATAAAAACGAATACTAACCGTTAATTTCTATTTTTCATATTAATTTATTTCACCTATTCACGATAATGAATCATTTGTCGAATCACATATATTAAATTTTAATTAAACTTTGAAAATTTTTCAACGGCAAGCACTATTCTAAATTTCGCTGTCTGTTATATTTTGGTTACGCTCGTGATTAAGTTCTACGAAATTAATACACATTGGTAATCGTTACTCAGTTTAGTGAATAATTCTACAATTAAACTGCGCCAAATCGGATTACTTTCAAATGTACTGCACAAAACTGCCTATGGAAGTCTTAAATAAAACATCCTAAATAATATTACCTTTGGAAGTCTTAAATAGGACATCCAAAATAAGACTTCCTCTGAAAGTCTTTTAGATACTACCAATTGATGTTTTGAAAAAGACTTCTATAAGATATCTTTTGGCAGATGTTCCACTGTGGTTCATTCTTTTGTATATAAGAAAGGAACGAGACACTTTCTTTTTTTTTTAAATCTTACTTTCTTTATTATAGAAAACAATCGTTAGTGATAATTTTTTTTAATTTTTGTCGATATTTCAAAAAAGAATGTATCTCATTCATTCCTTATATTATATAGAGTAGGCAGTTCAAATGGTTTTGAAATCCATTATTTTATAACTAAATGATTTAAAATATTTTTATTTGGTTAGGTAAGAATGCTCTTAATTTAGTCGGAATAACGCCACTTTATCTCACTTTATCTATCTACATGTTTCTGTTAAACTAATAATACCTTCATCACTAAATATGACTAAAACTAAGCGTTAGATTAAAATATGGTAAAGGAAAATTCGTCATAGAATCACTTTCTATAAAATCCATTCAAATTTTACTGTACCTCACTAAAACATCTTGCATATACTAGAATGTAATATAATTGTACAAGGATGTATAGAGAAAGAGAATTTAATTTTATAACATTGCTTCTATCAAAATTTATAAATTTAAAGGTTGAAATAAAAAGTATTATTCAAAAATTTACTACTCATGATATTTGTAATATTAATGTTATTATTATTATTATTATTATTATTTGAAATTATGGTTATTTATTTAATTTCAATATTTTGATTTGTATATACATGATAAAAATTTTGGTTATACTCATGTCGCTTATAATTTGTAGTCTCCAGTTTCTCGGATTTCTTTCAAAAATGTTACGTCTTTTGTCTCCAACAAACCTTACTTCTACTAAGAATTCTTAGGACACTTTAAGCCAGGTATTTTAAACTAAATTATTTTAAAACACCCACTAAAAACGTGCTCAAATGTTCAAGGGATATTCCTACATATATTGTATATTCTTTTCATTCGACCTACGGGTACACAAGACCAACCCTCCTTAAAAGTTATTAATCAAAGAGAAAATCGTACAATTTGTTTAAGTGGGAAAAATCCTACATATAAAGCAAAAGGTTGCAAAAACAGAGTCAGTACTAGAAGTGAAGCAGAAGTACAAAGTAGTGAAATAAAATTGTGAGTCAGAAATAATATTTGAATTATTAATTATTTGAGTTAAAATCTCAGAACAGAAGCAAACCCTAAAGATCTTAATAAAGAATGAAAAGCGAGTAACCGGCGAGATAAAAGCCTCTCCACGCTGGAACTTCAATCAAAACATTAATTGATTTCAATTCTTATAATATTATCTAAGAAATAGAGCAATCATTGAGTTTGACAATTCTCAATTCTCATCGAAATTAAACAAGTAAATCGAATCATAGCCATTTGGCAATTATTTCATCTCCAAATCATCTTAACAGGACAATTGAGAACAAGGTATGTAAACAATATCATTACTGACTATCTTTTAAATCGAAGTTCGATGCATGATGGAATACACAGAGCATTTTCTTAAGTATATCCTAGGGAGAGAAGACTTTAGCTACTACGACTTACTTTTGTCAACTTACAAGGGATGAAATCGTAATAGAAGCATGTAATTTAAAGAAAAATCTAAAATTTAAAATAACAAATCGTTAAACACTATACTAATATGCTCTCTTTATTATTGTTTTAGAAGCAACAACATGATATTGAATTTACGAAATATTTTTATACTGCTCTTGTTAGCAATAAGAATACTTTGTTTTGATTGCCGAAATAGATATGATTGCAATTGTCAAGAAAATAGCGACAAAATCGAATTATGTTGCATTACATCGAACGACGGATCATTTCTAATAAAAATGCAACCTAATAAATATGTACAGGTAAAGTGACTCAATAAATAAACATAATTTATTTTTAATTATTAAGCAATCGTTTTTACAACTATTTGCTCTCTTTTAACTTTTATACGTTATCTTATTTTTAGATCCAATGTCAAAACTATCCAGACTGGTCTGAATTTCATTTGGACTTTACAATTGATAATCAAGTGAATGAAGTATACTTTCAGATGTGTAGTTTACCAAGTAAAAACAGTTTAGCTGATATTGTAGGACGATCTGACGAAAAAAACATGGAGAAATTAGCTTTTCAATCTTATGGAAATTTAAATGGCACATTAAATAGACATCATCTAAGCAATCTTCGAAATTTAAAAATGTTAATTTTATCTAACAATAAACTAAGGAATATCACAAACGACTTATTGAAAAATTTGCCAAAATTAAAATGGCTAGAACTAAGAGATAATTCCATTTTGCATGTACCTGTTGCATTCTTTACCTACACACCTCATTTGGAAGTTCTTGAATTAGGTGAGTTCTATTTTAATTTATAAATATAAAATCCAAATATCTAAAAATGACAAAAATTTATAATAATTTTAAATTTATATAGGACAAAACTCGATCAAAACAATTATACCTGGAGCATTCGATAATCTGGAAAAATTGCGTCTACTGAATCTATGGAAAAATCAACTGAGGGAATTACAAGTAAATACGTTTGAAACTTTAATTTCACTTGAATCTTAAAAAATTTCTCCTAATAATTTCACGTCGCTTCCACAAGCTTTGCTTCAAAACAATAAAGAGCTAATAAAGATAAATCTTTTCAATAATAAGAGAAATATGACAACATTACCAAGTGGATTCTTTGCAAATTTACCGAAATTAAAACACTTGAAATTGAAAAGAAATGGCTTATTAGAATTACCGAAAGATATATTTTGGGGGTCTTCCTTACTCACAAATATCAACCTTGAGAGAAACTACTTAACTACCTTACCACAATTAATATTTAAAGATGCAAAAAAACTGGAATTCTTAAATCTCCATTTCAACGATATTCAAGTATTACCAGATTTCATTTTTTCTAATACTACAGAACTAAAACAGTTGAATTTATCGAAAAATCGTATAACGATGATTTCCAGGTATATAATAAAAATTCAACATTAAGTTTATTTTAAAGAACATATCATTCATAGTAACATATTTATACCTTTTATAGGAATCTATTTTTCGGACTTTTCTCCCTCGAAGAACTGAACATGAATGAAAATAAAATTAAAACAATTTGGCACCTTAGTTTTAAACCTTTACGAAGCTTGCAAATTGCAAGATTTGCTCATAATGAACTTACATTAAAATCAGTTAGTTACCAATATCGAGATGAATATGGTTCAGTGTCCCCATTCGTGGAAACAAACAATTTACGTGAACTTTACTTATCTCATAATAATATTACTGAAATTTTTGGAGATTGGACATTCATTCATTCATCATTAAAAATATTAGATCTTCGATATAATAGAATACCTTCTATTTCCGTAAGCACTTTTCATATTATATAAAATAATCGTTTAATACATCTGTCTAGTACTATTATTATTATTAGTAGTAGTATTATTGCTATAACTCTTATTATATATAAAACTATTATATTGAAGATATACGAGTTAAATCATTCTTTTTACTTCAGGCTTACGACTTACAATTTGTCTGTAAAGACATAAAAGTAGATTTGACCTACAATAATATAAGTCACATAATTTTAAGAGATGCTGAAGAAATTGCAAGAAATCAAATAGCATCAAAAAATGTTGTTATTTTAGTAGAAAATAATCCTTTGATCAGTGATTGTTATATGTACGACTTGGTTAAATACTTTGAAGGAGAAATGCATCAAAATGTACGAAATCTATTTTATATTAAACCTGGCAATTTAAAATGTTCTGATAGAAACAATGAAGAAGGGAAATCTGTTAAAAATTTTAAATCAAAAACGATGATGTACATGATTGACGATAAGCAATTGAAAGATTCATGCCCAAATAAATGTGACTGCTTTATCAAACCTTATTCAAGTACATTCTACGTGGATTGCTCTTACAGAAATCTTGACACTTTACTAATCAACACAACAAATATAAATCAATCAAAAAGATATCGAATTACTATAAATCTTATGGGCAATCCATTAACAAGTATACCAGAATTAGGTAACGTCTCCACACTGCTCGTATCAAATAATAATATTACGGATGTATCATTGAATAAATTGTCTCCACAAATAAAAGTACGTATACTTTTCTATATAATTACAAAATAAATATGCTCTAAATAAGTTATTTGATATATTGTTTTCTACTTCAGGTTTTGGAATTACGCAATAACAGCATTTCTAAATTAAATGACAACATATTGAAGGTCCTTACCAATTCTACAACCTTAATAAGAATTACACTGGCAGGAAATCCCTGGGTATGCAATTGCGAATCAAAAGTCCTGCTAAATTTTGTACAAATTGAATTTGCTAAAATACCTGATCGTCTTCAAATAACTTGTGCCAATAGAAATATTTCCTTCACGGAAATGACAGTAGATGAGCTGTGTCCTACACAAACGGACAGTATTGCCATTCTATGCTTAATTGGAGGAACATTGACTTTTCTATATTACAGATATCAACAAATTATCAAAGTTTGGCTATTTACTCATCAATGCTGTTTAAATTTAATAACGGAAGATGAATTGGATAAAGATAAACAATTTGATGCATTTATTAGTTATTCGCACAAAGATGAGCATTTTATATTACAACATATGCTATCTAAGTTAGAAACTGGAGATAAACCGTTTAAGCTTTGC
The DNA here is from genome assembly GCA_037305995.1 of Sclerodermus sp. 'alternatusi'. Lineage (NCBI taxonomy): Eukaryota > Metazoa > Arthropoda > Insecta > Hymenoptera > Bethylidae > Sclerodermus > Sclerodermus sp. 'alternatusi'. The sequence goes on from CM074556.1 coordinate 247,736, forward strand.
CTTCATTTTCGTGATTGGTTGGTAGGTGAATGGATACCAAAACAGATAGCATGGTCCGTATACAATTCTAAGCGTACTATTATAGTTTTATCACATAATTTCTTGCAAAGTGTATGGGGCATACTAGAATTTAGAACGGCATATTGTCAAGCATTAAATGAAGGAAGAGCACGAATTATTATAATACTCTATGGAGAAATAGGATCAATAGATAATTTAGATTTAGAGCCTAAAACATACTTACGGGCAAACACATACATCAGATGGGGTGATCCATGGTTTTGGGAAAAGTTGAGATATGCATTACCTCGTACATTTGTACCTACAAGAAAAACAGAAAAAGAAAATATTTGTAAAACACGTACACCAACTACAGAGAATAATTGTGAAAATAATGATTTGATTAAGCGTTGTACAGATTTGTACAAATTAGAAGTCATTTAATTCCTATGATATTATTACAGACAGAGAATATTACAGAAAAATAAAAATGTGCTACTTTATGTCTATTTAAATTTTACTTCATGCTAAATTCTATTTGAGTTCATAGTTAATTTTATAATTTATAATTTATAATTTATAATTTCATTTTTATGTTATGTTTAAGTGGAATATGAAAAGATTTTTACCATTTTTTAATCCACAGCTTAGTTTGCGAAATATTCAATGATTAAGTTACTATAAACTAATTAATTATTTATTAAGTTATTAACAAAAGATACTTTGAACATTGCATATATTAAAAACTAAGTTTTGGATTAAAAACTTGTAAAGGACTTTCGAACTTCGTCAAGGGAAAATCCTCAGGAGAAATCCTCCTAAAAGATGTTCGGTTAATTTAGTAACGCTACAAACCAAGAAAATTAAATTGCCTGTAACAATAAAAATTATTGTTGCAAGCTGTATAATTGTTGTAAATAATTATTTATACATACTAAACAAATAGGACTAATTAAAGTATTACTTATACAAGGTATAACAATGACATATTCCATAAACTTAAGGGGTTCTAAGGAAAGTGTTTCTAAAACAAAGTTTCATTTAACACGTTAAGGTTCAATTGGAAATGAGAGAGCAGCACTCTGTCTCACTTCAACTATCTGTCTGTCTCTGTCTTACTAATAATATATTTATTATTGAATATCTTGAAAACCAAGCTCCGGATTGAAAAGTGGCTAAGAACTTTTCGACTTAGTTTAGTATCCGGAATCACCCCTTAAGGGGATGCATACCCGACATAAAATGGTTCGTGTCCTAACTGAATAGAGTGAAACAAATGATCTCTTATCTTTGGTTCATTTATGAAAATGTTTGTTACGCCATCCATATGAACTAATTTTCGCTTTGTTTTATCTCCTTCGAGGAAAAACATAGCTGATTTCTTAGCAATTTTTCACAAATTACAGATTTAGAGATTTTGACCATAATTCTGCGAATTTTTTAACGAGACTAATTTTGAATGAACCTTTCTTATGTCTCTATCGCCGATAATATCGCATTTTACGATAATTATCATATTTTCTTTGTTACAACAATAATAATTATTTATGGCATTATGCAATTTCGAAAATTTTTTTTCGATTTTCAAAATTTCAGATATCAACATCGAATTCTTTCACTTTTGAGAGTGCACCTTTCAAACGGATTTCAAATCAGTTCAGGCATTGCGACAATTCGGTCGGGTAAACATGGCCTTAACAGGAAGTGCGCTAATATTCAAACACCTGAATCGAAATTTTGTTCACCATATACAAAGTGTAACAATGACTCCTTTTCGAAATTTTAAGGAGTTGTAGAGGAAGTTATTCTAAGTCGATTTTTTATTTACCACATTTTCATCTAAAGCTTAGTTTTTGAAATATCTAATGATAAAGAAACTATTAGTTAGAGAAAAACGATCAATTGGTTGAAGTGAGAAAACACAATTTCGTCTAACTTTACCTATCTACCTGTGTCTGTTTAACTAATAGTACCATCCTCCCTAAATATTTCGAAAAATAAATTTTAGATTAAAATATGGTAAATGAAAAATCGTCTTAGAATCACCCCCTTTATAACCCCTTAAAATTAAGCCGTACCTCAATTAAATACCCTGTATCGGCAAGCAATTATTATGCAGGGTGTAACAAAACAACTGCACTTCCTTAAAGAGAGTGATTCCTGATGCTATTCTAAGAACTTTTTCCTCTTGTGATTTTTTAATCTAAAGCTTAATTTTCTAGATATTCAATAATATAAATACTATTAGTTAGAAACAGACAGACAGATAGTTGAGTTAAGACAGAGAAATGCTATCTCACTCCATCTATTGGAATGTCTGTGTCTAACTAATGGCATCTTTACCATTGAATATCTAGAAAACTAAGCTTTAGATTTAAAAATGGCAAAAGAAAAAAGTTCTTAGAATAGCGTCAGGAATCGCCCCCTTTAAGGAAATGCAGTTCATTTGTTACACCCTGTAGATAATATGATCATAAATATAAAGGAATTAAAAAGTTTTGCTGGTAAGCTTTATTATAGCCAAAGCTTGGAAGGTTGCGAAGAATACAGTTTAAGATAATTTATCACTCGTTATTTACTTTGCGATCCGACATTGATGGTGAAGGATATCCAATGACAATGACTCTCTCGACTCTGCAGAAAATGTACATTTTCGTCTATTTTCTAACCCCCTCCATCATATAATTATAATGAATGACCTAAGCCGTCCTTTGACAACGGTATCCAGGAAATCAGTTGTTTTTCTCTAAAATGTAAAAAGACCATGGCACACACTACAACACCCTATAAGAGAAAGATTCCTTTGACCATTGAACAGTTTTCATCCAACTGTAAAAGTGGTAACATCTTAAAAATATAAAAAATTTATAATAAAAAATAAAAGTGTAATAGTTATCCAGTTATTGTTGAAAAATTTACATAATAATGGATTCTTCAAGAAAAGTGATTAAATATATTTACGATCTACCATATAGTATATTCAAAGAAATTTCCAAATTTTTAAATATAAACAATAAATGGGAAGAATTTGCGAGTAAGCATGCTTTAAATATTCATATTTTTTCTATTACGCAATATTAGATAAATATATATATTTTTTTACTTGTTCCAAAACAAGGAAATGTGGAATTCGATGAATTGACGATTCAAAATTTCAAAAGAAAAGAGAATCCCGCCACTGATTTCTTAAATATATGGGGCATTAAATATAACCACACAATTTTAGAACTATTTGCTGTATCTTTTGAAACGAAATGCTCCGAAGTGATGATTTTATTAAAACCACTTGTCGATGTCTGTTATCATGCACATATTGATGAAATTCTAAAAGATAAAACTAATGGTAAATGCTACATTGTTTTAATAATACAATCATAGTAAATTATAAAACAAACGTTAACTACTGGTAATGACACAATAATTCTTTATTCCATAGATAAGATGCCTCAAACACAAGAAAATGGGGAATCATCATCTGCATATGAATATACTTCAGATTATAATTCAACTTGCAATGCAAGTGAAAATAAAGATTTACTGTCAATATCATTAGAATCTTTTTTAGTCAATGTAACCAACAATGAATTAAGGCTTGCAACACAAAATTGGGACTCGCGGAATATTCTTGGTAAAGGTCATTTTGGAACAGTTTTTAAAGGTAAATGGAAAGGCACAAATATAGCTGTGAAGAAGCTTAATAAAAATTTAAATGACCAAAGTGATAATTCCTCTGAATTTAATTCTCTAATCCAAGAAACATTAATCTTACAATCAAGGCCACATTATAACATCTTGCAACTTTATGCATATAGTTGCGAAGAATTATTATGCTTGGTATATGAATTAATGGAGAATGGTTCCCTGCGTAATAATTTGTGTTTAAGAAATAATCGCGACCCTTTAACATGGATTCAAAGACATGAAATTGCACAAGGAGTTGCTCGAGGCTTACAATATTTGCACACAATTGGAGAGAAACCTTTTGTTCACGGTGATATTAAAAGTGAAAATATATTGTTAAATAAATATTTTGTACCAAAGATTGGTGATTTTGGTTTAGCAAGAGAATGTCAAAAAGGTGAAACTATAAAGGTAAAAAGCTATTTAATACTATTTTGTTAACAATATCAAAACAAATTCACAACTCTTTCTCCTAACAGGTGAATAAAGTATTTGGTACAAAACATTATTTACCAGATGAATATTTATATGAACATCTTTTATCGACAAAAGTAGACACCTATAGCTATGGTATAGTTCTATTTGAATTAGCTACAGGATTACCTGCGATCATTACAACTGAAAATCAAAAACAGCCATTAAAAAAATTAATCTATAAATACGACGAAAACAGAGTTATTAATTTAATCGATAAAAAGGCCGGTGAACAATATGTTGAAGTGTTTAAGATATTAATAACGCTTGGTAAGTACTGTACAAGTGAATTGCTACAAGACAGACCAGAAATGACAATAGTTTATGAAAAGATTGAAAATAATATCATATGAAATTCATAATAAATAGAGAGTGTAACAATGATCCCCTTCGAAATTTTAAGGGGTTGCAGAGAAAGTGATTGTAAGACGAATTTTTATTTATCACATTTTAATTAGAAGCTTAGTTTTGGAAATCTTTAATGATAAAGGTACTATCAGTTAGACGGAGACAGATAGATAATTGAAACAAGGTAGAAAAGCGTTATCTTACTTCAACCGAATGAGTGTCTGTATATAACTAATAATACATTTATTAGTAAATATCTCAAAAACTAAGCTTCAGGTTAAAATGTGGTATCTGAAAACTCGTCTTAGAATCACTCCGTTTGCAACACCTTAAAATCTCGAAGGGTATCTTTGCTACACCCTGTATAATTAAATACAAAACATATTATTTAAAATTTTTGATTTATGTAAAACATTTCGTTCTTACACCATATATGTAAATAAATAAATTAATTATTCACATAAAGTTATAACAATAAAGGAATTATTTAAATCATTTGCTTATTTATTCTTTTTCTTTTGGTGGATTATCCTAAATCCTTTGAACCCACAGTACTGTATTATTTATCTTTCGAAGCTTTATTCATCCCCTCTAGTAAAAAATACTAATGATTATAAAAAGATATTTATTCATGAAATTGCGGAAACAATAACTATTCAGAGGGCAGCCACTTTTATCAAAAGTGTCAACAAATTTTATATTCGCAATAATTATCTAGTCTTTGTGTCGTCAAAATTTTAGAATGTACAAGAATGTAGAAGGAAACTTATCAGTTCGACAATAATTGTTAAATATAAAACCGTGACAAAATTGTTATATCAAGAGACACGGTAGTGTCTAAACGGTAAATAATTTACAAAAAAAGTGCGCGGCACTACTCTATTTTACGCTAAGTTAGGTCCCTCTAACCCTTATTATTCTTTTTCCAAAGGATTATCTGAAAAACTTCTATTTTAATTGAAATTTAAATATAAATTTCATAATATAAGCATGAGCTTCCTCATAAGATCAAGAACTATCAAATTGATTAACGCTATCATGAGATATCGGAGTTGCGATTTCAAGCAGATTGTTTCAGACTTGTTTCTTCAGTCAAAAATTTTCAATCCAAAATGACTAACAGACCGACTTGGAGACAGATTGACTAACCGACAGACTGAATAAATACGTGAATAATTCAGGGACTGACTGACTCACGGACAAACATAGGATGCGATACAAACTTCACCTCCACGTGGGGTATCCGGGGTTACACAAACAAATCTGAATTATTGATATTCTCAACAAATAAATTTTTTATGCGACATTTTGCATAAAAATCATGAAAATTGCATAACACACAATACGATTGAATTCGTCTTATCAAGACGAACAACTTTTGAGGTGGTACAAATTTTGGTTGCCATTAAAAAACATTGAAGCATAGCGTGCAACATAACACCATAAACAATTATCCTCGTATTTTACTTTGCATAAGTTTTCCATCTCTGCACACTACAATTTTAGTTTGAAATATTTTTCAATCATCCCTCGAAAGCAGCTCTTGTTCATCTGTGCATTTACTATAAAATTATCAGAAAATGAACTTTTAGACCAACAAGTATAAGCGAAAAAGACGATTTGGAAGGTTATTATTTATTACTCTTTAAAGTTTAGTGGCGCACCCTTGAGAAAATTTCTTGTACAAAGAAAGGATTAGAAAGCAGGGATTATCTCGTAGAATAAAGAAATGATGCTGTATGCACCGAGCACAATGAATTTATGAAGTTATGAAGCTATAGGTTCTTGAAAAATAAAGCAGCCATTTAGAAAGCTCTAGGTAGTTCAAAATAGCTTCGAAACTCTTCTATCATCAATGACCTATTCTTCATCTACAAGGCTGCCCATTTTCAAGGATAGATCTTTTATACTGTTCTGAAACATCCTTCTTTGGGTTGCTTGGTTTCTAAGTTTCTTCTTCAAAATATTCAATGATAAATATACTATAATTTCAACAGTCAGATATCTGAAGTGTAAAAGAGCTACGTGTCATCTCACTTCAACTATCTACCTTCATTTCACATGACAATGACATTTTTAACATTGAACATTATAAAAATGAAGCGTCTGAAAAGATATTGTAAAAAAACATCTCAAATCAGCATTGCGAATCTACTCGAAGAAAAGGACTCTCTTCTTTTTTCGAGCACTCCGCATGCTCATGTTTCCACCGAACTACACACTTCTATTTTCAGTAAAAATTTATCAAATATTCTCTCGTTATGACCTATGCAAAGAGAGCATTCAATGGCAAGATCGTAACTTTTCCTTTGGCGTGAACACTTCGTTTCGTACAAGGAGAAAGCAATGTACAAAAGTTTCATGCGGAACTCATTCAGCATCTCCAACAATTTAAAATGGAAAAAGCATGGCGAAAGTAAGAGATAACAATGATTAGAGTCCATAACAATAGACCCCTGCCAAGACAACTGATTTCCTGGATACCGTTGTCAAGGGACGGCTTAGGTTATTCATTATAATTATATGATGGAGGGGGTTAGAAAATAGACGAAAATGTACATTTTTTTCAAGACAGTACCAACCCTCGGTACTTGTAACTGTGACTTGAGGCCTCAGTGTTAGCCGTGCACATCAAGCTGTTACATCTGCAGATCTCTCAGATTTGACGAGATCTGGAATCTAGTTCGAGCGGTAGTATCAGTTAGAGAAACAATTTACAAGTAGTACGTGTAAAAGAAGAAGAAAGAAAAATTAATTAAAAACGCTTTATACAAATTTAAGAAAATGACTGAAGATATAACAAACAATACTCTTCCGAGAAAAATTTGCGGCGGCTTGGCCTCATGGAAAACGTTAGACTCTATTCCTAGTCATTTCAACCCTATCAGATCGGGAATAGCAACTATACCTCGAAAAACCTTTCATCGATCACCACGAAACAACCCTTTCAATAGATACAATAATTCTCGAAGAAGCCTCCACGTAAATTCTACGCAACAAATGTGCGAAAACGAAATAGACGATAAAAACGACGTGGAAGAAAATTATTCGTTCGACTTCGAAGAAGACCCAACGTTGAACGATAACTTCGACGGTTTGCCCGGCATCGAGAGAAAAAGGCAGGAAGTGATGAGCGAGTTGATTCGCACCGAAGTCAACCATGTCCAGGCTCTGCTGGTCATTACGAGGGGATTCCGTAACAGATTGAAAACTTACGAAATACTTCCCGAGGACAAACTGCAGAAAATTTTCGGTAACGTGGAAGAACTGCTGCAAGTTCACACCAAGTTCAAAGCGGCATTGAGCATCCGGAAGTTGACGGAGCCGATTGTCAAGCGAATCGGGGATATTCTGCTGGAGATGTTCGACGGTGAGAATGGCGAGCAATTCGAGCAGGTGGCGTATACCTATTGCTCGCGTCAATTGTTGGGTTTGGAAAAATTGAAGAAAAGCCGGAAAGACTCAGCTATTGATAAATTTTTGACCGAACTCGAGGCAACATCCTTCTGCAAGAGGTTGCAACTGAAGGATTATCTGGTGTTTGAAATGCAGAGAATCACGAAATATCCATTGCTTCTGGAGAATCTGCTCAAAAGCACTTCAGAGGAGGACGTGCAGGAGAGGGAAGACATCTCCAAGTGTCTCAATCGCTCTAAGGAAATCCTGCAGATAATCAACGCCAGTCTTCAACAACCATCGAGGACGTCAACGCTCAGAAGAGGTTTTCAATGTCTGCGTCGCATATCGGGGAACGCTGCTGCTGCTGTTTTTAAATAAAAAACAATTTAACAATTTAAAAGTTAAGGAATTTTTTCAAAGTAATTTCTTATTATTAAATGTATAAGAATACATTTTATAAAATGCAACACTTAGAAATAATAAGAAATTGAAATAAAGATACAAATAAAATGCTCTATACAATGCATTTATACTTATATTTTGAGTATCGTGACCACTCCGTTTTTTTTTCTAAATCATTCTCTTCTTATATATTAATTTTAAGAAGTCGATTATAATACGTTTATTTCTAAACACTCCAATACAAAAACAATGAAATTCTTGAATAATGCAGTTTAATCTCTAATGAAACATAGTATTTATCATTTTGGGTTTTTTGTTATGCTACAACATGCAGAATGTCATTCCTCTCTAAACTATAGAAAACTATAGATTATTCTTCACTTTTTAGTCTGAATAAGCATATGTTTGAATTAATTAATCAACCTGAATTAGACATAATGAAAAGTTAATGATTAACTCTTTGACTGTAATGTTGATCATATATCAACGGCCACAGTTTTACCACTTGACCAACAGTCAGATAAAACCTGAGTAAGTAAAAATGTTTATAAAATCAATTTATTATTATTTTTCTATTATATGATTTTATAATAATAAATTTACTCCCAAGACGTAAAAAATACTATAATCACACAAATACATTTTGTAACTCATGTTAAGGACTGCATTTGAAAGCAATTTTTTTTCATTAAAAGTACACGAGTACATTTTGTAGCAGTCTCACTTAGAAATAATGAGAGATTGAAATAATGATACCATTAAAATACCCTATACAATCGATTTATTATCATATTTTGACTTTTGTGATAACTCTGTTTTTTAATTTCCTCTAAATCATTCTCTTCTTATATTACTCATTTTATTCCAAACAATGAAATTTTTTTAAAATATGTTATGTTTAGATTATTATATATTATGGTACCTGACACAATTCTAAGAACTTTTTTCTTTTGGCATACTTTGATTTAAAACTTTATTTCTAAGAAATTCAACAATAAAGATTCCACTAAACAGCAGAGACACTCCGATAGTTGAAGCGCTAAATAGTGGCACCACAACCTCACTTCAACTGTCGAAGTGTCCTTGTCTAACTAGTGGAATATTTATTATTGAATATCTCAGAAATAAAGCTTTAAATCAAAAAATGCCAAGAGAAAAAATTTCTTAGAATAGTGTCAGGTAAAATAATAAAAATAATCTAAATATAACTTACTCTAAAAATATGTCTTTTTTTTCGGACATCCTATATGTTACTTATGCTATACTATAACAGTAAATATTTGATTATAATTCATTTGAGTAGCTTCCGCTTTAACCCTCCGAGTACGGACGGTTTCTAGTCACAGTTCAGACATGAAAATTCTACATGTTTTTGGTGTAATTGCCAACCCGATGAAGGACCGTCGTCAATGCTTGGCGAGTGATCCACTCGCTTCATTTCAGTCTTCTATGGCTCATTTTCAAAATAACTTTTTTAACAAAATATTTAAAAAAAACTAAAACAATACATTCTTTCTTCTGAAAAAAAAAGCTATTATTCTGAAAATGACCCATAAAAGACTTAAGTGAGATGAGAATAATTTCTCAGTCATTGAGTTTCATGGAAGAAAGACTAGAGGATAACTGCTCCGGGGCATTAGGATTTAACATTCTTAACTCTGCCGTATCCAATTTAGACAAATTACTGCGCACGTCTTGCGAACATATCTTTAACAAACTCGAAAAATCGGATAAATTGTTATTGATCAAAGGCAGCATATCAGTCACCTCGGGGGGTGGTTCTTCTTCCATATCATTCCTCTCTGACACATTTGGAGCCTCATTCTCAACCCCCATCATTTCTTCCGCAGAACATGTCTTGCCACTCTTCGATTTGAACAAGTTACGGATAACTACGCGCGCCACTTACGATCATTAGGCATCGATAACTTCAGTCCTTCACAAGTGTTTGAACAATTTCTTTCCTTTTCTTTTGTCTTCCGTTTCATTCTCCCAGGTACCTGTTGACTACCCGATGGCACAGCATCAACCAGTTGCTGAGGATGTTCTTCCACAACCCTCTGTGTCACAGTTGACGCGTCATAAAACCACACGTTTTATCTTCCATCGCAAGACATTGGTCAACATTGGCACATTCCGAATTGGCATAAAACATTGGCGGCTTATTAACATCGCGCAGATAACAATTTGGAATCGTTTCCGTTACTTCCCGTGTATTGTATTCAGGTACATTTCCACTGTACGATGCTATCGCCGCTGTTGGAATCTGACCTTGATCGCTCATCGCTAGCCTCTCAGAATATACTGTAAAATTTGAATTTTCGATCGCAACATCGTTGCCCCATGTGCGTTAGCATGGATCAAAAAAACAGTTTTTTTCTGGTTAAATTCTAATAGTGCGCAAAACTTGCAGACCCATTCCAATAATACGTGTGCAAAAATTTAACTTGATCGGACAATATCTTCTGTCTCAAACCTGTGATCAAAGAATTGAAAATGATGTTAAATATGTCTAAAATAAATAATTACAGCCAGAAGTATAGTTTTGTGTATTCCACACTACAGTATTTAATTCATCACTCTAAAGCACTAATCTGTTTTCTAATATAACACTTGAGTCTGTACATTGAAAATAGCCGAAATTAACCGTGGTTAATCAAAGAAATTGTTCATGCTTACTAGCTGCAATATAAATTGTATAGCTCTTCGCTCACATGTTACATTGAAAGTGGCCCAGAACCTACTGCGTGGAAGTGGTTATACTTCAGGTTTCATCCGAGCCCTACCCAACCACCCAACCATATAGGACTCTTCATGCTAGTAAAAGAAGACTTATTCTGTGTCGCTATCGCTTTTACCGGTGAGAATATAATCAGCTTTTGTTTCAAATTTTGGTAAAGATTCGAGAGACTTCATAGGCGACCTTATATGTCGATCTCAAGCCTCCGGACCGCATATCTTGCCTGCTGCCTCCATTACTAACCATACTGTTCGTTCAACAGCTACAGTGTGGCACGGGAATTTGCAAAATTTCCAATCAGCAAATAGCACGTCACCTGACAACTTTTGCACAAGCTCAGCTCTTCATCAGACACATGATTTAACACTGAAGGTGGCGTTATTATCAAGGATGGAGCTTCCCAGTCAATCATTTTAGAATAATGTGTGGCCTTAAAATTTATGGAAGGCACGATATTCTATCGTATCATTCCAGATGGATTAGAACGAGCCTTCTGTCTTGCCTCTAAAATCCTTTTAAGAGCTATTTGACGTATATCTGGCCTGGTATCCATTATCATACTGAGAAGAATATTTTCTGGCAATGCAAAGAATGCATTCTGCTGAATGGAGCGATCTACATCGAGGCGATATGTAGATGGTAGATTTCTTGATCGTTGGATAATCTCAAAGAGATGCCTGGAACCGTTTTTAATCAATTCATTGCTTCTAATCTTAAACCACATGGTAACATAAATTAGAAGTATGTACTTGACAATGAGTTTAAATTTTGTCAATGGTTTGTGTGTAGAAACATATAGTCTCAACATCCGGTTTGCGGTGGTAAACCACCGAGCCTTGTGAATTTTATCTGGATCTCGATATTGAATGCCATGAAAGACAAATACCAGATGCAACTGTTCGAGATATATCCAGCCTTTGGTCTTTACTTAGACCTTCAGAATCAAAGTCAGGTAGATCGCATTTAACTGCTGTATATTTAATGATCGGCAGTTTCTTGCAGTCTGTCAATTTAGAGCCTATTGGCCCTGTGTAAATATTTGGAGCCGAAGAAGGACCGCCGATGACTTCAAAAAAACTTCGAAATGGAAGCTCGTTGAAATGTATTAGACATATTATCCATTGCAATGGTCATTATAGCTTTTCTTCCAATTTCCTTATCACGCCCCCGATCCAACCAGCATTAACATTTGTTCTATCAGAACCTATAAGTAATAGCTTTGTCAGACCGCCATTAACTTCTTTGAAAACATATTCAAAAATAGCATTACACTGATCTTGAGCGCTTCCTGATTGAGGGACTACGTGACCTGTATATAAAGAATTGGGCTCCGCTATAAGAGAAATATGCTCTTCTTTAATTATTCGGCGGTAATACTTTGTACCGTTTTTAATTTGAGCAATAGTTTTATCTTTACAACCGTTAAAATAAAGATCTATGATGTGACTATTATTTTTTGACTTTAAGTGTAAATTTTCACCTCTTTTAAATTTTTCACGTCTGATTTTATTTCTATCAGTGACCATTGCGGATTGATTAGCGGTTATCAATCCTACATCTTTATATGCAGAGGTAACGATTGCAGCAGCTGCTCTGTCACTGATGCCAAAACGTTGAGATACAAGAACAGTTTCTTTCAAATTTATTCTCATTTGTGTATGTTTATTAAGTCCAATTCATTTTGATGGTTGGTGTAAATCAGAGCTATTTTCATTGGCACTATCAATTTCTGAAAGACAGTCAGATATAAGTGAAACGAACGAGGAAGAGGTACAGGGAATTTCTTCCTAACTTTGCGACTGTTCTTGCTTTTCTTTTTGTAATTAACGCTCTAATATCTGTGTTAATTTCTTCGTTTCATGTACATCTATACTACCGATTTGCAATTTTCTAGGACCTCGCTGATCAATAAGAAATCTACGTTCCAGAGCAGGGACTTGTGATACGTATTCAACATTTGAATCACACGAGAATGTGACACTGTTGGGATTGAAGCCTTTTTGTATAAGACTTGGATTTTTCCAGCCACAATATTAGAAATACTAGCAAAAGTTGGCTCTTTGTTTAGACCACTTTTTAATCCCATAGAACGTCTTACTTCCAAACAGCATCTTATGATATCTTCATACGTAGGCAGCTGAGATTCAACAAAGTCTTTTGGTGTATCAAAAATTGGGCAAATAACAGCACTACGCGAAGAAAATTTCGAAAGTGGCATTGGGGCAATGAAATTGACTCTGAAATATGACTGTTATATAAAAATATCTATATTACACTGATAGCTGACTTCAATTGTTCACCTTCGGTCTGGTAAATTAAATTGTTACGTAATTCGACTACGTTTGGTAAGTTTCGTGTTGACTTTCAAGAATTAACAAAAAAAAAACAAATATCAGAGAAAAAAAACGGTCTCTTTTTTAATAAAGATCTTAATTAAGTATTATTCTAGAGTACAGATTAGTGATTTAGAGTTATGAATTATGTATTGCAGTGTAGAATATACAAAACTACGTTTATGGCTTTAATTAATCACAGGTTTGAGACAGAAGATATTGTCCGATCAAGTTCAGTTTTTGCACAAGTGTTATTGGAATGGGTCCGCCAGTTTTGCACACTATTAGAATTGAATTAGAAAAAAAAAACAGTTTTTTCGATCCATGCTAATGAGCGTCCTCTTCCACCCCGGTTCCTGGTTCATCGGAGTTCTCTCCACCGCCAACAAGTCGACCAAATCAGTAACCACACACGTATCCTGCGTGAGAAGAGCGGCACCAAGCGATGCACGATTCTTTTGTTCATGCACAGAAGAGTTTATTTCCTGCACACTTTCCGATGTGAATAAAAATTCGATAAATTTCCTATTAAGTTTCTTCGGAGGCAACCCCATCTCAAACGCATAGGGTTCACTGGTAACACCATCCGATGGCCTCCTCAACTCGACGAGAACCTCTATCGACGTTGAGTCATCATCGCAAGGCTTCAAGTTGTGGTAAATGGGAGTCTTTACACGGATTCTGGTATTATTCTCCACGTACGTCGGGTCGATAACACGTACGAATTCCCAAACGACAACGTTGTCGACTTCCCTGTAAAATCTCACTTCAACGTCAGTCTTCATCACCTGCTCGCATTAGATGGTTATATTCGTCTCGACGAACGCCAGCACTATGGGGTGACTCAGCCAATTGATCGCAAGATCGGACGACAACTTCCTGTTATAAATTATCTCCGATACCTGTGGTACCAAGGGAAATTCCACTTTTCCAGTCGACAAATTCTCGATTAAAACCTGGAAGCACAGCCTCAACGCAAACAAGTTTGATTCACGCAGAGTCTTTATTTCATGATCTTTGAATATAAAGGTCTCTAGCCGCATCTCTTTGCGCAATTGCAAGGACGTTTCGATATCTTTCTTCCTCGCGCACTGGATGCCGAGATTGAATTCGATCGGTTTTTCATCGATCTCCATATCCTGTACATAAACTCCGTTACTACAACTATCTTTGCTGACCAGCTTAAAGGGGTGTGGTTTCATCGGCAAATTTGCCGACACGCACGACACAATTATCTTCGCTCTCCCCTTGTATCCGATCACCCTTATGACAGGGTAGGTCTTCTTCTTGAGAGTGCTCTTCTGGCCAACCAACATACCCCCGGTGTTCTTGCCTTCACTCTCGTAACGGAATCGAGTAGCGTTAGACGCTGGTTGCTCGATGATCTCGATGCAAGGTGATAGCGAGATTCTAAGCAAATAACTCGAATTTCTCACGCTCGAAAATCTAGTAGGACCTGTCAAGTTTGTGGAATTCATCGAATTTTTGGCACCGTTGCACATATGCAATCTCTTCGGTGCCGGCCCAAAGTTCATTGAACTCCCATTATCCTCGTCCAAACTGACCAATTCTTCGACTGCAGGCTTATGGAATGGGCAAATAGCGGTACTACGCGTTTCGTACTTTTTCCGTTTATGCACAGAAGAAGTCATTCTGCGCGTATTTTGCGATGAATACCAAAACTCGAGACAGTTGTACTGTACATTTTTCACAGGCTAGACCATCAGAAACGCCAAGGGTTCGCTGGCTGCACCATCCGACGGCCTCCTCAACTCAACGAAAACCTTGATCAACGTTAATTGATCAGTTAGCTTCAAGTCGTAGTAAACGGGAGTCAGTATACGAATGGAATCGGCATTCTTGCGGAAGCTTCTCGGGTCAATCCTTCGCACGGATTCCCAAATGACAACATTGTCGTCTTCCTTGTAAAACCTAACTTCATGACATTTCATTACAGGACTCATCCGAACCTATAACATCTGAGTTATAAGAAGATGATGAATCTTTATTTTGTTCATCAAAAGCTTCGATGTTACAGCTGCTTTGAATAAAAGAGGGACCAGCTTCAGGCATTTCATTTATATCATCTTTTTCTGCTAAACGTCACCTTTTTTGCCGATCAGACGAATCCTTAAAAGGCTTTCTGTGTAACTTGATGACTGCAATCCATAAATATTAATAATGAAATAATTAGAAAAAGAAAAAAGAGATAACTATTTTATTTCAAGGTATTACAAATATTGTTACAGTTTTAATGATTTACAGTTTAATAATTATTAATAGCCTAAATTAAAATATCATTTAAATTACAGACACATATATGTGTATGTGTGTTAATAATTTGAAGTATTAAGTAAACATTTCTATTTCAATTCTACCAGTAATCAGCTGTTCTGTTTGACAAGTTATACAGAAACTATACAAAGAGAATAACGAGGGAGAATCTATTTTGGTTTAGGTTTGACAGATCTTTGTTTTGATAATAATGTGGCCAGTTAGAAAATT
This sequence comes from Sclerodermus sp. 'alternatusi', assembly GCA_037305995.1. Taxonomy (NCBI): domain Eukaryota; kingdom Metazoa; phylum Arthropoda; class Insecta; order Hymenoptera; family Bethylidae; genus Sclerodermus; species Sclerodermus sp. 'alternatusi'. Next base: position 263,618 of record CM074556.1, read on the forward strand.
AGATTTAGAAAGGAGAAAAAAGGAAATGTGTTCAAATGATGATAAATAGAATAAAGAATGATTTAACAATTTCAATGGATGTTTAAGAAATTATCTTGAGAGATGGTTTTTAGTGGGTTGAACCCTACAATATCTTGGCCATCCACTATCTTAGACCAAGGTATTCTGTATGAAATTTTCCTTTCCAAGTAAAAAAAAAAAAAAAAAATAAATGGAAATAAAGAAAGATAGTAATGCTTTCATGAAATTAAAGGTAATTTTTATTGTACTTTCTATTAAACAGGTAAATTTAGAAATAAATTCATTGCTTTATTTGTTATTTTTACAGGACATCTTCACATTGGCGCAAAGAAAAATGATTCAAAAAGGTGTACAAGGTATACTTAGAAAATACATTTCACTCACAGTATGCTCTAGAAATGAGAAATGAATTCAGCTGAATTATTACTCAGTTTGTTCCGCCAACTACAGAATAATAGAGAATCCAATAGATTGTTTGTTGTAGTTCTTCAACTGGAAATTTTGAAATACAAATTGTTTCAGTACTAAGCACTTTAACACTATCAACACTTTTCCCCGAAGGGTTACTGGTAACAGTAAGGATGGGTTTTTATAGAATTTGCTTTCTCCTTTAGTAGGAGTGGGAATGAGATATTTCAAAGAGGATAGGAGTATGACAGAATATAAAATTATAACCGCGACGGAAAGCATTTATCAAAATATTTATTTGTCAACCTTCAATAAAATCATATATAAAACTCACACCATACGAATTTTATTTTATTTCTATCCTATTGTATTTCTATTTTATTTTAATCTTATTATATTTCATTTTTTTATCCTATGGTATTTTATTTTATCTTCTATTAGAACGTGTAAGAATTATTTGGTAGTATAAAAAATTTCGAAGTTTAATGATTATCAAAAAAAATTTAATTTTATTGAAATTACATTAATTTGTTTTTAGTTCTTATTTCCTTTGCTTCTAATTTTTTTAATTGATTCCTTACCTCCTTACATTTCGAAAAAGCTTTATGAAATTGCCACAAATTGCTGGTATCGTTTCAGTCACTCCGCTTATTTCGAACTATTTCCAGCTATTTATATTTATATAACAATTTTTAATAAAATTTTTGAGGTTATAATTTCAGATTTTACAAATATTATTAAATAGATATTTCAATTTTTATATGCCTAAAAAAATTAAAATAGGTTCTAATACTTATACGATATTACATATGTGGGCATGCTCGTGAACGAATTTTAGAGCACTTTATACACACACACGTGCGCGCATACATATACAAATTTGAGTCAACGAACGATGCGTCAACGATTGCATTTGTATTAGTATTAACAGTAGACAAAACTACTTTTTGATTGGTATGCAAAAATATTAAAAATTCAATATTACTCTATTTTTATCATACTTTGTTTACTATTTGAAATGGATTGGTTAATGCCACTCCCAGCCCCTCCCTGCTTTATTATATATAGATTAATAAATCTTATTTCTTACCTTTAATAGAGAATCAATTGCTGCGAGAAGGTTCTCTTTTGAATGTTGAAAATGAGTTTTATTCTTTATATTTAATTTGAATTTGAATAAAATTTTGCTCAAAGTATTTCTGATAGCATAAAAACTCTGAAGCATGTGAATGTAACGAATGCTTTATGGTTAACAACATTTGGAAAGAATTTTAATAAGGATTTATATTTCTTTTTAGATCGATAAAGAGGAAAAATAGAGGAAAATGGGTAATTTACAGAACATTTTAATATGTTTTTTAATTGCTCCATTCTTGATATCTGCTCAAGACATTTATTATGGAGTGATCTTGTTACAAGAAATTCTTTAGAGGAACATGGATTTTTACTATACCAGTTATTGTGGCAATATCCTCAACATAGAAAGTGGTATACTGGAGTAAGACAACAAAATGGTGCCTGGATAAACGAAGCTGACAATACACAGTTGATAAATATGGAAAATGCCTTCTTTCCTGAAAGGATGGATGATCTTATAGGAAAAGATTATTTGGTCTATTCTTACAATAATAATTTGCAACGTTGAGGATTAGAAAAAGTAACAGGCAGAGATGAATTATTATATATTTGTGAAGCTCCAATTGCTACTTTACATAATTTAGCAGAAGATGACCGTACTTATCAATATGGCGTTGAAATTGATAGTCCTTTATAAATTCCACGAGGTCCATACTTCATTAAACAACCAGTCAGTAAAGTATTCGATGCATCAAAAAGGAGAGTTAATAATGATATTTCACTAAGTAATATTTCACTAGTCATCGTCGAAGGACCTCCCGGGCCTCCGGGTGGAGTGCAGGTGATGAACATTATCAAGACTTCGGCTACTTTGTGCTGGACTGACGGGGCCTTCAACGGCAAGCCGATCCTCATGTATACCGTCAATGCCAGGACCAACTGGAACCACACGTGGGCCAACATTAGCGAGAGTACGCACTTCTGACTTAACCTTTAGACCTTTGAGTTTTTTGAGACCTTCACTTTGACCTTGGTTTTGACACTTCTCACTTTATAGATATCACAGCGATGGAGGTAGACCGGTACAACGGTCGTAAGGAGGCGTACTTAGAGAACGTGTTAAATCCGTACACGACTTACGAATTCCGGGTAGCGGCATTCAATGAACACGGCTACGGGTTGCCGTCCTCAGCCTCACCTCAGTACAGCACCCTCTACGATAAACCAACGAAGCCGCCGAGGAACATCGGTGGCGGCGGCGGCAAGATTGGTGACCTCACCATCACGTGGGATCCACTGAAGCCGTCGGACCAGAACGGCCCCGGAATCTACTACAAGATCTTCTGGCGCAGGAAGGCGCACGACTCCGAGTTCCAATCGCTGGCTCTCAAGGAATTCGGCAACATCGGCAAGGGTGTTGTACAAATCCAACAACAATATTACTACACGGAGTACGAGGTTAAGGTCCAAGCCATCAACGCAATCGGCGAAGGCCCCGTGTCGGAACCGGTTACAATCTACAGCGCGGAGGATATGCGGCAGGTGGCTCCGCAGCAAGTTCTCGCTAGGAGCTTCAACAGCACCAGATTTAACGTCAGCTGGGAAAGGGTCAGGGGCAAATTGATAGGGCACAGGATCAAATACTGGAAGGAAAACAACAAGGAAGAGGACTCGGTTTACTACCTGTCTCGTACCACTCGACCTTGGGCCCTCGTCGTCGGTCTTCAGCCAGACACCTACTACTATGTCAAGGTCATGGCGTATAACAGTGCTGGAGAGGGTCCAGAAAGCGAGCGCTACCTGGAGAGGACATACCGCAAAGCTCCATAAAAACCGCCTTCGTCAGGAAACGTCTACGGCGTGAACCCCTCGACAGTCAGAGTCGTCTGGCGCTACTTACAGCCCAGTCTAGAAGAGGAGCCGCTCATAGGCTACAAGATTCGCGTCTGGGAGGTCGACCAGGACATGAGCACCGCCAACGACACAATCATCCCGGGCGGACAAAAGCTCGAGGCCAACATCACCAACCTCAGCCCCGAAAAAACCTATAACCTCCACGTCCTCGCGTTCAGCAATGGCGGCGGTGGTAGGATGTCCAGTGCTTTCAGAAGCACTACCAACGCTTAATACTTTCTATTTCCCGTGACCTTGAGCCCTAGAGTTAGCAAACAGACACAGGCAGAGCCTGTCATCCGATCTGCAATCTCAAAATTTGGTCGTAACTCACTGAAAAACCCCAACATCTCTGCTATAGCGAGCGATACATTTCTTACGCGAGATTCTCGTGCTGCCGGACATTCTGTACGTGATCCCTCCAAGCGTGTGTTCACATGGGAATCGGAAATCTAGGGGTTTAAGAATCTCATTTTTGTTTACGAAGAGAACCAAGCAATACAATTGCTTTGGAATTGAAATTATATTCACAGCTCTCAAATCTGATATAGAATGAGAGAGGGGGCTGACAAGTGGGCAAAGAAAAAGTATTGGTAAGTTAGAAATGGTATTTTTTCATAGAGAAGTATTACGCGATGCTGCATTGTTACTTTAGCTGTTAAATAATATTCTCGAATTATCTCTTTTATTCAATCGTACTCTACAGAAGCATATACAAGTAAACTCTAATGAATTTTTATGAGAGACATGTGAGTTTGTAAGCAATCCAACTTAATTATAATTTATTATTTTGATTCTGGCGGGAGTTGTGAAACAACATCCTACGAGTTGAAAGGTAACAATTATTTTATGCTATATAACGCGTGAACTAGCGTTTCCTGAGGCTGGGTGAAACCCCAGGAAATATCGCGGTACAAATAAATCTTCCGACCGACTCGGAGAGGTGCAAGATCGTAGGGTGGGATTCTATGGGAACACGGATGACCTGGAAGTAAACACTAAACGCAATATACTTATAACTAACAATTTAATGCAATAAACGCGACCGATTCCGCTCGCTCGCCAATCTATACAATATACTACAAATTATAATACAATAAAACCCTATCACAAATCGGGAGCACCCGCTGTAACGCGCGCTTTCGCGTAACCCCGGGAGGAGGTGAATCTCCCGATGTTACAACGCGGTCACAGAAATTTATAGAATTCACCGGAGTTCCTCACCCCTGAGGAAACCGACTCCGGTGAAAGGGGCCCAGAGGAGGTTCTCCCGTTGGAGAGGACTAGGCGGTGTCTGAAATGATGACACGACTCGACTAAATTTTACGCGGGTTTATTATCCGGCTCGATACAAATAAATAATAAAAATATATTCCCCGTAGGGCCGCAATATACAAAAGGTAATCAATAGATGATAATAACCCGCGCGGGGTGCCCGTACACCCTCTGTAGTCCTACCTAGTGGAGGACGGACTTCTCGGCAGTCCGTCGGCGTCGGCAACGCAGAGACCGCTGAGCTTCCTGCAACAACGGCCCCCACGTTACAGGGAATGGGTCGTCTGAAACACCCAGGAGCTTTTCAGGCAACCTGGGCGGACGTTCCCCGGGGATGAGGACTAGGTCCCGAGCTCGACGACTGCTGCGACAGTCGGAGCACACTATCCCGCACAAACGCAACCGGGCACGGTCAAGTCCGTGTCCCTTGACCGGCACTTCACGCTCTATTAAAAAACAGTGAGCGCGTGGCGCTCCACTTACTACTTTCGTAGGGTTGCTCCAAGCCAGCAGTGGTGGTCGGAGGAATTGGATCGTCCTCAGGAGCGGGTATATCCTTAGGGTATCCTGGTCCTCGACACTCGGTCACAACCCGACACACACACACACGCACGGCCGAGAACTCGAAGTAGCGGATTTTCAGTTAGACTGGTATTAGCGCTAGCAAACACGTCCGAATGCTGAGACGGTAATACCAGAAGTAAATAGCCAGCTGATCGCGCGATATCAGCTAGCCCCAGTAAGGGAATTTAAATCTATTAAATTCCCTTCAAGGACGCCTCATTAGCTAACACTAGCGTAATGAGGAACGGCAATCAGCTGTGTCGAACGACAACAACAGCGATCACCGTTGACGTCCCGGACCGAGCTCAGCTAATGCTATCATTGGGAATATTAATATATTCCCAATCAGCTGACCCTGTAACGGATTTTTATTGTAGTAAAAATACCACGTTACACCGCACGCTCGTCGCACGTGTTATCGTTACTCCCGGTATACTCGCGGATACGCGAGGAGACGAAAGCTCTCTGCTCGCTAGCAGAGATCACCCGATTCTCCAGGAGGAGACTATCCAACCTGAAAATCGGATGTTTCGATATACCGGTGCGCCCAGGATGAGCCTCGCGTGACTCTCCGGCGCTACGAGATGGCTAGCCTCTGCGGGAAAGAATACGCGGATCTTTAAGTGGTGTCCCACTTACGATTCACGGCGTAATCCACTCGAAGGATGATGAGCGCTGCTTCTCAGGGCTGACTCCGTTGGTCCAGTATCCACGCTCTCGCTTCCCTGGTCCAGTCCTCCATCTCACGGTCCAGCCGTCCAGTCCGCAGGTGCCGTCCTCCGCAGTGAAACACCCCAACGTAACGAACGCCCACGCACTACAATACTCGCTAATCGCTCGCTAATTTTTAATATGATTTCGGAGACCCGGTATCTTGCCGATGTCGACTATCCGCAGTCTGACATTGAAGTGAGGGAAAGTCGTTAAACTGTCAGTTTGACAGTTCAAGTTTTCCCTCACCATCCAAAATATCCTATTTGAACTTTTATTATGGTTGAGGAAATCGGTTCAGCCCTGTATTAGGCGTCGCGCTAATGAGCGAGACAAAGACAGCCTCTGCTACACTCGGCCGTCGGATAGCGCACGGTTCGACATGCGCTATCTCACTCCAACTTACCGAGACCGCCAGCTGATCCAGACAATCAGCCTAAGCGTCTCGGTGCCGAGGGTGCTCAACCTATTCTTGGTCCCCCGCTTGGAACCAAGAATCGGTCGGGAATGATGCAACGATTTTTACATCGTTACAGCTATGCAGCATAAGTTTCCGTCCATAAAACCCAGGTAACAAAATGTGACTGACTCAGTGAATATGATCAAATAAAAAACGAATTTCTATATATATATACACATACACACTCACAGATTCACTCGTACACCAAATAAAACTATCATGTACCTGATTTAAATGAAAATGTATCGCTAACACATTGTTATTTGGGTATTTCCACTTAGTTCTTTATAAAATGATACATGTTGATAGCATAAGAAGTTTTATAAATATATTATTTATTTTTTACTAATATAATTACTATTTACTTAACAGCTTTGTACATTTAATCACCGACCTAAGATTTAAATTGTCTTCCTATGTCAGACAATAATTAATAAAATTGGTTTCATAATTTTTTACTGTATTTTGAGGACATATACCATACATACAATGGCGGACATTGGGTGCGTTCAGCAGAACTCAACAGTTGCACAACGGTAGCGCAGTGATCAGTTAGCGCTAAGTGAGCGAATAAGTTTTTGCTAAACGACTCTTTCCCGCTACATAAAGGAGTAAATCAAAACAATGGATAAAATAGTTATGCTACTGAGCCTAGACGATGGGTTAAATTGAAATGTGCTAATACAACACATAGTAACAACTCATAGTTATTATGTTCCGCCATGTTAACTTACAACAAGTTGGGTAAAGTGAGCGGAAAAATTTTCCGCTACATAAAATGGCGTCCGCTCAGTAGCCGCTCACTTAGCGCTTTTACTGAGCGGTAGCGTTCAGCAGAAAATTTTACAACAGTTTCGCAACTGTTGAGTCTGCTGAACGTACAATGGCGGACATTAATGGAGTCCGGAATATCACTAGGCACTAGTTTCAGAGCGTCCCCACCATGCGCCTAGAGTGCGAGGGAATATACTTACCTCTCACTCAGCGCTCACTCTCCTCCGCCGGTTCTCCATCCTACACGGATGACGTAAGCACGAGAGAGAAAGATCATACGGGCGCGTGGCCGATATCCCAGCGTCCGTTTGTCCAAGTCCTATGCTGGCTGTCCCCTATTTCCTTCTCTCTCGCTCAACCGTATTTTGAGTGGCGTCTTTGTTTAATCGCACGAGGACGCCAATGCGTAAATTTTTCAAGTTTCCAGAGGCGACGCTGTTGAACCTACTGACAGGAGGCACTGCGTTCAAGCGGCAAGAGTTCGAATCCCAGCAGAAAATAATTATCTTATTTTTTATTTTTGTTTACATGTCGTATTCCAAAGATCTTCTTTCATTAAATTATTAAATTATCTCATTTCTTCCATTTATTTATATAGTTACATCCCGCTTCCTATTTTACTTTCAGGCACTACTCATAATTCTCTAAAGATATATGGATATCCAATAAGATCCATATTATTCAATAAAGAAAAGGAGTTAAAAAAAGATTATGAAAGTTAGAGAGAGATACAAATATTATTGTAATTTCAATAAAAACTTAGCGAGTCTAGAAAAGCTTGCAGAGAAGTCGAAAAAAATGAAAACATACTACATGAATAATCATGTATTAATATAATTAAAATTTTAACAATATTTATTAAATCATTTAACAATTACTATTAACGTATTCCTTGCATCACATGATTAAAATAAGTCCAAACACAGCACAATTCGAATAATTTTTAAATGTTAAATAATAAAATTGATATAAATATAAATTGTAATTAGTGAAAAATTATATCCGAATTGTGTCATAGTTATACTCATTTTAATCTTAATGATATAAGAAATACGCTAATAATTATTGTCGAATGATTTAATAAATGTTGTAAAAATTTTAATTTGATTAATCATTTTATCTGTTATTAATTCAGTGCAAGTTCATCTAAAAACCACTTAAATTATTATTAAATATTCATATTTATATTACTTTGATAAAAATGGAAATATATGTTTGAGCTCGTATAAGCATTGGATATCCATATATCTTTAGAGAATTATGAGTAGTGCCTGAAAGTAAAATAGGAAGCGGGATGTAATCGTATAAATAAATGGAAGAAATGAGATAATTTAATAATTTAATGAAAGAAGAACTTTGGAATACGACATGTAAAAAAAAATAAAGAATAAGATAATTATTTTCTGCTGGGATTCGAACTCTTGCCGCTTGAACGCAGTGCCTCCTGTCAGTAGGTTCAACAGCGTCGCCTCTGGAAACTTGAAAAATTTACGCATTGGCGTCGTCGGACGATTAGACAAAGTCGCCGTTCAAAAGACAATCGAGTGAGAGAGAAGGCAATAGGGGACAGCCAGCATAGGACTTGGACAAACGGACGCTGGGGTAACAATCGGACGCCTGCACAGTCTTTCTCTCTCGCACTCACGCGTTTCTTAAAGGATAGACGATACACATCAGCCCCACTCCCAGTCCCCACTATGCGGCAGAGGAGGAGTCTCGAGCGATATATATGTTGATCGCAAAGCTGCATGGATTCGTTTCCCGATTGGGTATATAATTGTTATTTTTATATTAATCTTTTTCTTCATCTTTTTAAATTTGTATGACACTTCTAATATTATATTTGAATATAAACAAGTGTTGTAATATTTTATTCTAATCGTTAAAATTTTTTTTAAAATTATAATTGCTTTATAATAATGATTTAATAATTAATTAATAATAAATAAGTTAATAAATAAATGTATAGAATATAAGAATAATAAATAATAATAAACACATTAAATTATGGAATTATTAATCAATAAAAACTCTTTTCTTTCTAATTGTCAATAATTTTATGAATTTAATTATAATAATTAAGGGATAATAAAATTATATCACTAATTCTTTAAATCAAGTTTTAATTTAATAAATCGAGACCATGGTAATAGGACATGTGACAAAAAAATTAATGAAAAAAATAATAACTTTTAGCTGGGATTCGAACTCTGCCGCTTAAACGCCGTGACTCCTGTCAGTAGATTCAACAGCGTCGCCTCTGTAAACATTAAAAATTCACGCATTGGCGTCCTCGTGCGATTAAACAAAGACGCCACTCAAAATACGGTTGAGCGAGAGAGAAGGAAATAGGGGACAGCCAGCATAGGACTTGGACAAACGGACGCTGGGATATCGGCCACGCGCCCGTATGATCTTTCTCTCTCGTGCTTACGTCATCCGTGTAGGATGGAGAACCGGCGGAGGAGAGTGAGCACTGAGTGAGAGGTAAGTATATTCCCTCGCACTCTAGGTGCATGGTGGGGACGCTCTGAAACTAGTGCCTAGTGATATTCCGGACTCCATTAATGTCCGCCATTGTACACAGATTTTTACTATTAAAAAACTATTTTTTAAAATGGGATTATTATTTTACAATTTTCAATACAATTTTTTATTACAGATTAGGCAAACTTTAAAGTTTGATTTTTTCTTTCATACTAATAATAAAATTTTGTTCGCGAAGCATAATAACATTGACTATAATTATGTCCTAATTATAATATAATTATGTAGAAATTTGGAATTATTAATAATTATATACTAATTCAAAGGCTTTAACACTGCAAATTGTAGTAAATCCAGGTTTTGGTCATCTTTTTTCGCGATATAGTTTCCAGTCCATTAAAAAAAGTCAGTTTGACAAGATTTATTAGCAACTTCAACAAATTTAATTTATATTTCTAATGATATTTTACAGAAAATGGAACTTAAGTACAAATAGCGTGAAAAATGCTATATCTTGCAATATGTTTAATAAATTATGCTCGTTGAGTGGATTACCCATGATATTTCTTCGTTTTGTTTTTCGAATATTCCTCTTTATTACTTTTTTAAATTTAAAATTAAAAATATAAAAGAAATATTTTTAATTTATATATTTTTCTTTTATTATTTACTTTATTATTCTATTTTATTTGAATAATAAAGTAAATAAAATAAATTACATTTCATAGTAGATTAATTTATGATAAATTACAGGGTGTAATAACAACCATAATATTGTATAAATTTAAGTAATTGTGGAGGGGGTAATTTCAAGATGATTTTTTATTTATCACTTTTCGATTTGAAGCTTAATTTCCAAGATATTCAACAAGAAAGCTACTATTAATTGGATAGGAACAATCAGGTAATTGAACTGAGATAACGCTATTCTGTTTTACTTAGACTATCTGACTGACTGTCTAACTAAGATTATAACTGTCATTGAATATTTTAAAAACTAAGTCTGTGATCTAAAAATTATAAATAAAAAATCATCTTAAAATCGCCCTTATTGCAACCCCTCAAAATTTTATAAAACATGTCATTATTACTCCGTATCTAATAAATAATAGGTTATAATTTATATAATTTATATGAGTTATTATATTATACAGGGTGTTTGCAAAATTATCGTATTCTTTTTAAAAGGGGGATATTGCTAAAGGTAGGTGGAGATAAAAAGTTTTGTACTACTTTTCAATCTTGAGCTTAGTTTTTAAAATATTTAATAGTGAAGTTTGCTATTAATGAGACACAGAAAGAATCAACATGTGGCGTTTCACTTTAACTATATGTTTGTCTGTCTAATTGTATCAATCTCTATACAGAGTGTTTTAGTAAGGTACAGCAAAATTTTAAGGGCTTGTAGAGGAAGTGATTCTAAGACGATTTTTCCTTTACCACATTTTGATTTGAATCTTCGTTTTTGAGATATTTAATGATAAACGCACTATAACAGTTGGACAGAGACAATCAATTGATTGAAGTGAGATAGCGCCACTGTGTCTCGCTCCAACTACAGTATTTTCCGGTTATAGGTCTCGCATCTTGCTCTGGTTATAAGTCCCAGAGTTATCCACACTATTTTTTTTTTATTCAGCTCGAGTAGTGAACACTGAGCCGTAAAGCCTAAATAAAGGCAAATAAACGGGGTATTTACATAATTATAGATAAGGAAAAATTAAAAATTTAACAAATTTAGTTAAATAGATTTATAATTATTATTAATGTATTTCTTACATTCTGACCTTGAAAATAAGCCTAAATACGATAAAGTTTGCATAATTAATAATTATTTAAGCTTTGGCTTTGTGGACAGACATAATCGGAGAAAAATGAGACCTATAACCGGACACTACTGTTTAAATAATTATAAATTATTCAAACTTTGTCGTGTTCAGGATGATTTTCATTATCAGAATATAAGGATGCATTAATAATAATTATAAAACTATTTAACTAAAATAGTTAAATTTTTAATTTGTCCTTATCTATAGTTATTTGAATGCCCCGTTTACTTGCCTTTGTTTAGGCTTCACGGCACGGCGCTCGCTACTCAGCTGAGTCAAAAGAACCATCCCTACTCCGATTATAGATAGAACTATAGCCGGACACTACTGTGTCTATCTCCGTCTAACTAATAGTACCTTTATCATTAAATATCTCAAAAACTGAGCTTCAGATCAAAATGTGGTAATTGAAATATCGTCTTAGAAGTACCTCCTATATAATCCTTTAAAATTTTGCCGTACCTCGCTGAAATACCCTGTATCAAAGTAATATCTATACAAGTATAAAATATTTAATATTTAGAAAATTATTTTCGATTGAACTGTAAGTAAAACTGTGTTGATAACGTCTGCGTTAGGTGCTACGGAGTACTCTTTTTTAAGGAATGATTCCTGATCAAACTCAAAGACGTTTTTTCTCTTGGCATTTTTTAATTTGAAGCTTCACTTCCAAAATATTCACTGATAAAGATGACATTAGTTAAATAAACGGAGGCAATCCAAAAAAAGTTTAAATGAAGTAACACTACTCTGCGTTACTTAAACTATTAAACTGTCTCTATTTAACTAATAGCATCTGCATCATCGAATATCTTAGAAGTGAAGTTTTAAGTCAAAATATACCAAACAAAAAAATGTCTTAGAATTCTTTGCTGTATACTAAAAGCAAAGATTTGTGAATGGTTGAAGTAAAGTATTAAATATTTATAGTTAAATATTCAAGAAACAAATAAATGTACAGTCTAATGTACATCAAGTGAGAAAGTGTTAATTTACTTTTTCTCGTCTTTCATTTTACCTATTTCTAGTTCTATTTTCTTTGATGCTTTCAGATTTTCACTTATATTTTTAAGCTTATAATTTTCTTCTATTTTTCTATCTTTTTTTTCTCTCTAATCAATTTTTTTTTATAATTTAATAAATGTATAATATTATCAATATTTATAAAAAATTTATTATATACAAGCTTTGTGTATAAAAGCATTAATTATTTTATTATGTTTTCACCTACCTCTTTTACCTATTTCTTTATCAAGCGATCTTATACTATCAGAATATAAATATTATTACTTAGCCTTAAAAGTATTCAAATTTTTTTTGAAAGTTCACATTTCCTTAAGATATTAAATACAATTTTGCAGACTCGTCTTATGTTCTTAAAGTGATTAATATCAATGCAACTTTTATGAATAGTAGATATAAATCCTTTATTGATTTTTAATGTAAACATAATTACTTTAATGTCTTTATTGAATAAAGCATAAGATTTCGTAAGTGAATAAATTATATAAAATAAATGCTTTAAGAAATAAAATAGATTTATTACATAATATAAATATTTTTGTTCATGTTTTTAACTATTAAACATCAATGGACGTTTTAATTATAATAAAAAGAATGATAAATTTTATTTTATTTTACGTATTATATATATAAAATTTTATAAAAATTGTTTATTATGGAATACAATTTTACAAAAATTTAGTCAGTTAGTAAAATGATAAATTATTTTAGCGATCGACCTTTATAATTTGATCGAGAATCCATTTATCTGCATTTTTTAATTGATACAACTTTTTCACAAATATTACAAGAAGTACCACTTTTGATAGTGAATATGCTTTCTCCACATAAATCACACCTTGTATTTATTTTTCTTATTGTAAGAAAATGTAATGTTCTCGCGGTATACTCCTCTGAATTTGTAGTAATTAAATATGTAAAGTAGCAATAATCACAAACTGTTTTCCAATCTTTGAGGAAGTGGATGCTCTTATAACACATGCTTTCTTTGTAACAAGGGTTTTTAAATAAATCTTCACACGTAGACATTTTGCTATAAAAGATATAGATAAAAGTACAACTTTCTCATTATTACTTATTCTTAAGCTGATAATTTATTCTAAAAATATAAAAAAATTAGAATCATTGATACAGCATATTATAAAAATATAATACTAAAGAGATAAAGTAAACTAAAGGTAATAAAAACACTATGGAAAGGTTTTATAGAATCAGCTCATTTAAAATTATAATATTTCTTACTTGTGGAAAGTCGCTGTTTAGTTTAACTCCGAAGAAGTTGAAAAGGAATAACACAACTGAAGAAATAGATGCCTGTATGTATCAGGTAACCATTTAGTATATAGACAGGAAAATTAATGGGTCTGACATTACAGGAAACTAGATTCGATGATCTCCCGTAGCATGTGTTGAGTGCGACAGATCATATTCACCTCTCGCTCAACAAAATCCCTCCTTCGCTACATGATAGGGATTGAGAATAGAGTTACTTACTAATTTCTGGTCTTCACGTGATGTATGAGCACGAAAAAGAGAGAGAGAGAGAGAGAGAGAGATTAACCTGGAGGCTATGTGGGAATCACAGCGTCATTTGTCACAGTCCTATGCTGGTGCTTTTATTTGCTTCTCACTCATTCAATTACTCTCTCTTGGCTTTTGTTTAATCTCATGGTAACGACAATACACAAATTTTTAAAATTTTTAGAGGTGACACTGCTGAGGACACTAGGAGAAACATTATATTTAGTAGCATAGACTCAATTCCTAGTTTATGGTTAAATTTTTATTTACTTTTTATAGATTTTATTAACTTATAAAATAGATTTAATATCTTATTTCGAAGAATATCAATATTGTAAACTCTTACTATTCTGAATAATATTATACAGAATATTGCCTTTGAAGTGAATACCTTTTCTAATAAATCGGGGCAAAAAGTCCTTTACTATTTTTTAATACGGAGCTTAGATTTTGAATTATTTAATAATAAAGATGATATTTATTAGCTAGGGACAGATAGATAGTTGAAACAAAATAATACTGTTCTAACCTTTACCCTTCTTTAATTATTTGTTTCTTTCTAACTAATATCATGTTTACTATTAAATATCTCAAAAACTAAGCTCTGTATTAAAAAGTGGTAAAGGACTTTTCGTCTCGGTCTTTACCTTCAAGAATATACTCTTTAAAGGATACTTTTCTGTTTAATTAATAATATAATTTTAATTTTATAATTATTCTTAAAAATAAAATTGATAAAACTATTGCACAGAGTTATTTAGGGTGATAGAAAACATGTATAATTCTTTAAATGAGGTGATTCTTAACATTATTCTAAAATCTTTTTCCCCTTGGAATTTTTCGATTTGAAGCTGTATTTTGAGGATATTCAATGTAATAAAAGAGGCTAGTCAGAAAAAGGTAGTTCGATAGTTAAAGCGAAACGGAGTAGTAGTACATCACTTCAACTAACTGATTGTTTTTGTCTAACTCATGTGGTATATATATATATCTTTAAATTAAAAAATACTAACAGAATAAAGGTCAAAGCCATACGACCATTTTATAACATTCTGTACACATTTGATAAAACCTAATAGCATCTCTGTTTGTTTAAATAAGGTATTAAAAGAGTTTTACGAATTATAGGTGAATATATTACAATTATATATACGATAAAAGTATAATATATATTATATTTATGAAATAATTATAAATACTTTTTTTCATACATAAATGTTTTTAGGTTTTGAGAATTATACATTATAAAATATTTTAAATACGATAAAAAGATAATAAATGTAATTAATGTTATATGTGTAAAATTTTATAAAATTTGATTGTGAATGAATAAAATTTTATAAGAATTTGATTCTTTTTCTTTAGTTATACTTATCATTTAGGATTTCAACCATTATAATTTGATCGGGGCCCCATGAATTCACATTTGCTATCATTACTTTTTCACAAAATTTACAAGAAAAAAAATTTTTAATTTTATGTATGTTATCCCCACATAGATCACATTTTAAATCTATTTTTTGATTCGTAACGAAATGTAATGTTCTAACAGTATATTCATGTTCTTCAGTGTCAATGAAATATGTGAAAGAGCAATAATCACAAAATATTTCATTATCTTTGGCAAAATACATACTCCTATAGCATTTGCATTCCTGGTAAAGAGGAAATTTAAATAAATCCTCACATGCAGACATTTTTGCTATATAGGAAACAAATAAAATTATAACTTTCTCATTATTATGTATTTACTTCAATTATACATGATGTAACAATGATGTTACGCGAAACTTTAAGGATTTATGGAGGTGCGGATTTTAAGACGACTTTTTATTTAACATATTTTGATTGGAAGTTTAGTTTTTGAGATATTCAATGATAAAGGTACTATTACTTAGACAAGGATAGTCAACTAGCTGAATTAACTGACTGTTTTTATTTAGTTAATAGTAATTTTATCGCTAAATATCTTGAAAATTAAGCCTTGATCAAAAAGTGGTAAATAATAAAACGCCTTTTTGTTATTCCCTTTACAACCTCTTAAAGTTTTGCGTAACATCATTATTACATCCTACGTAGTTAGTTAAATTGATAAACTATTCTACAAATATAACAAAATAAAATCATTGGCATGGTTTATTGTAAAATTATAATATTAAAGGGATAAAATAAAAATATTATAAGAAGAGCAATATAGAAATATTTTCAAGAATTAACTTATTTGAAATTATTATATTTACTTACTTGTCAGAACATTGACGCTTGGTTTGACTGAAGAAATTGAAGAAGAATAACACAAACTGAAAAAATAATTGCCTTTATATATCAAGTAAAGCGGCAAGAGTTCGAATCCCAGCTGAAAATAATGATCTTATTCTTTATTTTTTTTTATATGTCGTATTCCAAAGATCTTCTTTCATTAAAATATTAAATTATCTCATTTCTTCCATTTATTTATACCTTTATATCCCGCTTCCTATTTTACTTTCAGGCACTACTCATATTTCTCTAAAGATATATGGATACCCATGCTTATACGAGTTCAAACATATATTTTCAGTCTTATGAAAGTAATCAACATCAGTTAAGTTTTTACGATATTAACTTTTATTTTACTTATACATACATTTTTCTCATGTTCTTTAAATCAATTTTTACATAAATCTGTTATAGAAAGAACTATTGATGTAGTAGCTAAGCGGACGGCTGCTTGCGCTGGAGTGAAGTGGTACCGCGATCGAATCTCGCTTTAGTATAGGGGAGGGGGTTTTATAAACTTTTTATTTTATTTTTTCATATCCCCTGTAAAGTTGAAAAATTTTAATTTATGAATCATTCTGTAATTTGTTTAAAAAAAGATGGTCCACGACGGGACCGTTTTAGCCCTGAAAAGGACCGCTTGGTCCTCCCCCCCTCCCCTTCCCCAGCAGTTAATTGTCTCGAATAAGTCTTGATCTTCAGTCGCAGAATATATACGCTATAAAAAGTCAACTACTAGAATCAATTATATATTACCATTTCTTCTTTTGATGATAATATCCTCAGGCTTTATAATATCTCTAACAATTTCATTAACTGCTTCTTTACCAGAAATTTTCCTACGAATATCTACTTTTATTTTACGCAATTTTTCATAACCAATTTTAGTGTCTTCAGGTCCTTTAAAAACTGATATACTGTTATTCGGTGATTTTAACTTGTTAAATAAGTAAATATTATTACTTTTTGTAAGAATTTCCAAATAATTGATAGACTGTAAATATTTATGATAAATGTGTACACACCTATTGGACATTGGACTGTCACAAGGCATATCAAGTACTGTTGGAATTTTAAAAAAAGGTGGGGGAGTGGAGAAAGAGAGAGAGAGAGAGAGAGAGAGAGAGAGAGAGAGGGATAGAGAGAGAGAGAGAACAAAACAGTATTCTCCGTGACTTTTAATCAATAAAAATTAAGTTCTCTTGTTTAAACATTAATATTGCTTTCTGCTTAGAATTATTAATTTATTTCTCGGAAATTTGTTTGTAATACATTTTGTTCTCTTCTCTTGTATAAGAGAAACACAATTACACGATGATTATTTTTGAAAAAAGTAGTATTATTTTAATGTGAATATATGATTAATAATAAGTTTAAATAGATTTACGACGACCTGAACCACCCCATGCTAAGAACTAGTTTTATCCCACAAGTGATTTCATTGTCTATAATTCTTAATAGGAAATTTATTTATTACTTCGAATTATTACCATGGTTGAGGTGGGAACGTTGGACCGAATCCTATAATGAAAATATTATATGTATAATCGACAGAAAAAGGACAATCAATTAATATACAGGGTGTTGCAAAACGACCGGACTTTCTTAAAAGGGATGGTTCCTGAGGATATTCTAAGAAATTTTTCCTGATAGCATTTTTTGATTTAAAGCTTTATTTTCAAGATATTCAATGGTAAAGATGCCACTTATAAGACAGAGACACTCCGATAGTCGAAGTATGCTAGCACCACTCTGTCTCGATTCAACTATCGGAGTGTCTGTCTTATAAGTGGCATCTTTACCACTGAATATCTTTAAGTTTTAAATTAAAAAATGCCAAGACGAAAAGTTCTTAGAATAGCATCAGGAACCACCCCCTTTAAGGAAGTATGGCCGTTTTGTAACACTCTGTAGAATATCAATAGACCGCTTATTAAGCAAAACTTACTGACATTGGGCCCGCATGGATTTGGAGGAATAAATCTTGGAGGAAAAGGTCTAATTGGAGGTCTGATTGGTCTCATAAAACGATTGTTACGTCCACGGTTTGCTGGTGGTAGCCCACGAATTGGCATTAAAGTTGGATCATAAGGCATCATGGGTCCTGGTGAAAAGTTCTTCAAAAAAAATGGAAAAATGCATGATTAATTTTTCAATGTAATAATTTTAAAAACCTTTAAACAATGTAATAGTTACCCCATAAAAAATGGGCACTGGTACTTGCTGAATGGAATGAGAATGAAGTGTAGAGTGACTTTCGCTTCTTCTTTTACTGTGAGGTTCTAGAGATCGAGATCGTTCTCTAGATCTGCTTCTGGATCTATACTCTCTTCTAGAGGAGCTTAATATTATCGTTTAAAATAATTATTTGTATAAATAAGTAATCTAATCTCTTTAGAAAGATTTAGATCTTTTATTACCGATAATAATTCTTCCTTGAAGAGTGATGCGTGTGATCGCGATCCTTAGAATGCGAACGACTCCGTGAACGTGGAGAAAAACTACGACTTCTTTTCCTGTGATGTTCTGCATTAGAATAGCTACGTGATGGTGACTTTCTTTCTCTTCTCTCTTCAACAATGTTCCTACTACTGTCAATACATTATTTTTAATTCTATTTCAAACCTACTGCATGATATCTTTAATTACCAACCTGAAATAAGCAACTTCGGATCTTTTGTGACTGCTTGTAGATTCATGTGGTGATGATATTTCTTTTCTTGCCGTTGATTTTTCTACTATAAAATGCGAAATTATCTTATAAAATGTATTAAACAGCTACTGATATATCAATAAATATACCTGAAAAACTACGGATAGAAACAGTTCTTAATTCTTCCTGTTCTTCTTCTGCTTGCAGTTCTTCTCTTTCAAATATTGGTTTTGACCCTTCACCTGTCAATTTTTGTATTATTTACATTACTCGACGAATAATTATTAGTATTTCTCAATATTTCTTTACTGTAATATTTTAAACATCGAACAGCAGAATCAATATTATTTTTAATTTTTTAATAATAACGTAAATAAATATATATTTATATATATAGACAAGATGTTCCAATGTAGTATGGTCAAAGTTTAAAGAGTTTTAGAGGAGGATTTTTCTTATACCACATTTTGATCAGAAGGTTAGTTTTAAAAATATTCAAAGATAAAAATACTATTGGTTAGATAGAGACAAATAGTTAGTAAAAGTAAAACAGACAAAAGGGAGAGTGGTATTAACTTGCTAACGCTTTGAAAACTAAGCTCTGGATCAAAGAATGGTAAAGGAAATTACCTTTCAAAGGAAGTTCGCCAATCCTCATACACCTTATATACAACATTTATATAATTATTATACAGGATGTTCAACAATTCGCGCACTTCCTTTGAAGGAGAAACTCTTGAAGGTAAATCGTGGAAAAAAACCTTTTACCTAATTACAATCCGGAGCTAGATTTTTGAGATATTCGATAATAAGGATATTATTAGTCAGACAGAGAAATGCAGATAGTTGAAGAGAAACGAACAAAACTTAGAATGGTCTTATTTTGCTGTGATTATCTCTGTTTCTGTCTAATTAATAGTAACCTTATTATTGAATAATTTAAAAACCAAGTTTCAAATCAAAAAGCGGTAAAGCACTTTTTACTCTCCAGAGTAACCCTCTTAAACTGCCCTTTTTAACTTTAATTTTAAAGTCCCTAAACAATAATATACTAGAACTTCAAAAAGCTAATATTATAATTCATAATAAAAATCATCTTCCTTGAATCTTCGAGACGCATATAAATAGTTTTTACTTAACTAATTGATAAGTTTTATGTCAAAAATTTTATATATACAGGGTGTCCGGAAATAAACACACTTTCTGTTAAGAGGTGATTCCTGACATTAAAATAAAGTTGAAAGTCCTTAGCCACTTTTCAACCCAGAGCTTAGTTTTCAAGATATTCAATAATAAAGATATTATTAGTAAGACAGAGACAGATAGATAGTTGAAGTGAGATAGCATCACTCTATTTCTCTTATTCATAATATTTTTATTATTAAATATCGTGAAAACTAAGCTCCGGATTGAAAAGTGGCTAAGGACTTTTTAACTTAATTTAATGTTAAGAATCACCTCTTAACAGGAAGTGCGTTTATCTCCGAACACCCTGAAAGTGTATAATATTAGTTTTTACTTTTCATTAACAGTGATTTCTTTTATCCTATTAACATTTTCTTAATAAACGATTAAAAATTCTTCAAGTGGCCAATTATATACAATGATAATGCTGTTTTGCCTCTTATTTTTCATTCTGAATCTTCAGTCGAAGAGTGTAAATCTTGTAAATATAACCATTAAGTTTTATTTCAAGCGGCACGTGAAATCATAATTAATTTAAAATTTAGGATTCTTGATACGTGCGTTTTACTTCTTATCTTCATATAAAATATTTAAAGGAGACTTAATCTTCATAAATCATTCTCAATTTTATCAATATTTATGATCAATTAATCAACGTATCACTTAAAAAACATAAAGAAGAATGATATCATTTCTTTCTTTGGTGATAATATCTTCAGATTTTACAGAATTTCTAACAATTTCATTAACAGCTACCTTTCCAGATATTTTGCTATGATTTAGAATTTTTATCTTGCGTAGTTATTCATAGTCAATTTTAGTGTAATAAAGTCCTTTAAAATCTTATAAAGGGTGTTTCAGTGAGGTACGACCAAATTTTAGAGTTGTAAAAGGGGTGATTCTAGGATGATTTTTCACTTACCATATTTTGGTCTGAAGCTTAGTACTTGACATATTTAATGTATAAGTACTATCAATTAGATTGATACATGTATATAGTTGAAGCGAGACAGAGTGGCGCTATCTTACTTCAAGTAATTGACTGTCTCTGTCTAATTAATAGAACCTTTATCATTAAGTATCTTAAAAACTAGACTTCAGATCAAAATATAGTGAATGAAAAATCGTCTTAGAATTACCTCCTTTACAACCCCTAAAAATTTGGCCGTACCTCACTGAAATACTCTGTATACTGTAAATACATTTAAACCTGTTAATTAAGTAAACATTTTCTTTTTTAGTTGAGTTTCAAAACAACTAACCTTTTGAAGGCGGGAGTGTTGGATATATCGATCACCTCCTGGGATGGCGATCCAACATGCGATATTAAATACATGTAAATTAAAATTTTTTATAAAAAGAGAAGTCAATTTCAATAGAAAATTGTCCGCCCATAAAAGGTTAATAGAGTTTAAAGATTTATGATAAATGTGAATATACCTTGCAAACATTGTTGTTGAACTGAATTTTTTTTGAATACCATTTCTTCCTTTGGTGATAATATCTTCAGGATTCGCAATACTTCTAACAATTTCACTAACAGTTTCCTTTTCAGAAATTTTTCTATGATTTAGAATTTTTATCTTACATAGTTATTTATAGTCAATTTTAATGTGTAATAAAGTGCTTTGAAATGTTATATATTGTTAATAGGAGATTTAAACCTGTTAAATAAGTGAACATTGTTTTGTTTAGTTGAGTTTCAAAACAGCTAACCTTTTCAAGATGGGATATATCAACCACCTCCAAGGATGGCGATCCAACATGAGATATTAAATACATGTAAATTAAAATTTTTTATAAAAAGAGAAGTCAATATCAATAGAACATTGTCCGCCCATAAAAGGTCAATAGAGTTTAAAGATTTATGATAAATGTGAATATACCTTACAAACATTGTTGTTGAACTGAATTTTTTTTGAATACCATTTCTTCCTTTGGTGATAATATCTTCAGGATTCGCAATACTTCTAACAATTTCACTAACAGTTTCCTTTTCAGAAATTTTTCTATGATTTAGAATTTTTATCTTACATAGTTATTTATAGTCAATTTTAATGTGTAATAAAGTCCTTTGAAATGTTATATATTGTTAATAGGAGATTTAAATCTGTTAAATAAGTGAACATTGTTTTGTTTAGTTGAGTTTCAAAACAGCTAACCTTTTCAAGATGGGATATATCAACCACCTCCAAGGATGGCGATCCAACATGAGATATTAAATACATGTAAATTAAAATTTTTTATAAAAAGAGAAGTCAATATCAATAGAACATTGTCCGCCCATAAAAGGTCAATAGAGTTTAAAGATTTATGATAAATGTGAATATACCTTACAAACATTGTTGTTGAACTGAATTTTTTTTGAATACCATTTCTTCCTTTGGTGATAATATCTTCAGGATTCGCAATACTTCTAACAATTTCACTAACAGTTTCCTTTTCAGAAATTTTTCTATGATTTAGAATTTTTATCTTACATAGTTATTTATAGTCAATTTTAATGTGTAATAAAGTCCTTTGAAATGTTATATATTGTTAATAGGAGATTTAAACCTGTTAAATAAGTGAACATTGTTTTGTTTAGTTGAGTTTCAAAACAGCTAACCTTTTCAAGATGGGATATATCAACCACCTCCAAGGATGGCGATCCAACATGAGATATTAAATACATGTAAATTAAAATTTTTTATAAAAAGAGAAGTCAATATCAATAGAACATTGTCCGCCCATAAAAGGTCAATAGAGTTTAAAGATTTATGATAAATGTGAATATACCTTACAAACATTGTTGTTGAACTGAATTTTTTTTGAATACCATTTCTTCCTTTGGTGATAATATCTTCAGGATTCGCAATACTTCTAACAATTTCACTAACAGTTTCCTTTTCAGAAATTTTTCTATGATTTAGAATTTTTATCTTACATAGTTATTTATAGTCAATTTTAATGTGTAATAAAGTCCTTTGAAATGTTATATATTGTTAATAGGAGATTTAAATCTGTTAAATAAGTGAACATTGTTTTGTTTAGTTGAGTTTCAAAACAGCTAACCTTTTCAAGATGGGATATATCAACCACCTCCAAGGATGGCGATCCAACATGAGATATTAAATACATGTAAATTAAAATTTTTTATAAAAAGAGAAGTCAATTTCAATAGAACATTGTCCGCCCATAAAAGGTCAATAGAGTTTAAAGATTTATGATAAATGTGAATATACCTTACAAACATTGTTGTTGCATTGAATTTTTTTTACAATTATTGCTTGAAACTCTGATATAATTTTTTGCTTTAACTCTTCCTTTCCTTGAAGTTGCTTTTGCTTTTGTTGGTGTTAACGTCCTAAACATGTTAAAGAAGAATGGTCATTTATATCTCAATACAATTCAAAATGTTTATGCGTTTTACTTACATCTCATTGATTTTCACGATTATCTCCTCATTTGATTTTTGATGTAGAACAGTGAGAACCTTTATTACAGTTTTTTGTCGAGTTTCATTGGAAAAAATAGAATTAATTTTCATTCCTGGATTATTTTAACAAGTCAGAAATACAAATTGTCTTATATATTGTTGAAAATGAATTACAAAGCAATTTAAAAAAACATAATTTGCCAAATTCTTTCAATGTTTAGCTATAAATTTTATTTCAAGCAGCACTTGAAATCTAGCCCATAATTAATTTATATTTTAGAATTGTTATACAAATACCTTACTTCCTTATCTTCATATGAAATAGTTAAAAGAGACTGAATCTTCATAAATCATTTTTAATTTTATCAATACTTCTGATAAATTAATCTTCATATGACTTAAAAAACATAATGAAGAATAATAAAACAATGCTTTGTTTTATTCTTCAGTCTTGATCTTCAGTCTTGATCTTCAGTCGCAGAATATATACGCTATAAAGTCAACTACTAGAATCAATTATATATTACCATTTCTCCTTTTGATGATAATATCCTCAGGCTTTATAATATCTCTAACAATTTCATTAACTGCTTCTTTACCAGAAATTTTCCTACGAATATCTACTTTTATTTTACACAATTTTTCATAATCAATTTTAGTGTCTTCAGGTCCTTTAAAAACTGATATACTGTTATTCAGTGATTTTAACCTGTTAAATAAGTAAATATTAGAACTTTTTTGTAAGAATTTCCAAATAATTGATAGACTAAATATTTATGATAAATGTGTACACACCTACTGGCCATTGTCGTTGACTTAGATCTTTCTTTTGCAAGTTTTGCTTCAAACTCTAATATTTTTTTGCGTTTTAATTCTTCGTGTCTTCTAAGTAGCTCTTGCTCTTTTTGCCACTCATATCTTCTACGTGTTAAATACGATTGATAATTTAGATCTGAATGTGATTTTGTATGCTTATGGTCTTTACTCAGATCTTTTGGATATTCATGATCATCTCCTTTCTTTTCTTCTGATACAGAGTAGTGAGAACTTTTATCATGGTCTTTTTGTTGAGTTTTATTGAAAAACGTAGAATGGCTTTTCATTATTTAATTATTTCAACAATATAGACAAATAATTTTATAGGTTATGTTACATAAGTAATGACAAAGCAATATGATAAAACATAAGTTATAAAAATCTTTCAATTTTTAGCTGTAAATATTATTTTAAAGAGCACATGACAGTTGAGACGTAATTAATTTATACTTTAGATTTGCTTGACAAGATGTTTTAATATTTAAAAGATGTATTTCTTGTTTAATACTTCTTCAATATCTAATTAGTTCTCAACTTTAAATAAAATGAATGCAGTATATTCAACTCGATTATATGGTTATCTTGAGTGATTTCTACTGGGACGCTACCAATTCAATAAAGATGAAAGCAGAATTTGTCCAATATATTTTGGACAAATATCGAACCAATGAAGAATGCGACAAGGTTATTTTTTATGGGCGTTTTCCAACAAGCAAGTTACTAAACACAAGTCGACACAAAATGACACAAAGCGTGTTCCATCTATAAATCTTAGCGACTAAAATCGACACAGTTGAACACTGACCAGCAATGATGCAGTACAAACCATAGTCTATGGCTGACTTCGAGTATAGCTGAAAAAGAAGAAGGCATATCTTCCTTCTCACTCGCACATGACGTCATATATCCCAAATCGGGGTAAAGGCGGAGAAGTTTCAGGGGTATAGAGAGAGACGGAGAGTATCGCGAGAACATAGGCGATACCTCCCCTTATCAAACTATCTCTTTAAGATCAGCGCCAATATCTCTTTGCTTTTTTCCTCCAATACCCCTCTATTGAAAGATGGGGCTAAAGGGGAAAATTGGTGGGAGGTGTTTTGGATTCTATCCTTGTTTTATGCTATTAAAAAGACAAGGATGCTTTTGAGGGGAAATTCTGATTTTCGGACAAAATTGGCGTCACTATCGTTGTCCTTGTCTATTTCTTATCGACTTATACTCTTAGATTACTGTTGATTTTATAAATTATTTATTTTTATATTAAGAAAAATTATAATTAAAATGAATTAATGTAATAAATGATAATAATTTTTATTTTTAAAAATTGTAATAAATTTAATTAATTTAATGTATATTTAAATGTAATATTTAATTCCATTAAATATTATTAGATCATCCAATTTATTGTCTATTATTTAATTCTTAATTTCTATATATATTTATTTAATTTAGTTTTTGTATATAATGGAACAATAATATTTAATAAATGATTTAATTAATTATAAAAATAGTTCTGTTTACTTGTAACGCAACCAAACATATCCGAAAACTAACGAAGAGAGTCGAACATTAACGTAGATAGGCGTAAACTAACGAAAAGAGCCGCTTCGGAATAAGAGAAAATTAAAAAATTGGATTATAAGTGATCAGAACTACTTTTGTAATTAATTAACTTATTTACTAAATATTATTGTTCCATTATGTATAAAAACTAAATTAAATAAATATATATAGAAATTAAGAATTAAATAATAGACAATAAATTGGATAATTAAATATGACACTTAAATATATATTAAATTATAATTTATTACAATTTTTAAAAATAAAATTAATTCATTTTAATTATAATTTTTCTTAATATAAAAATAAATAATTTATAAAATCAACAGTAATCTAAGAGTATAAGTCGATAAGAAATAGAATCGAGATATTACCTATGTTCCCGCAATACTTCTCCGCATTCCCCTCTAGCCAGAAAGGATAGAGATGAAAGCATGCCTGAGCGGTTGTCAGACAAGGACAACGATAGTGACGCCAATTTTGTCCGAAAATCAGAATTTCCCCTCAAAAGCATCCTTGTCTTTTTAATAGCAGAAAACAAGGTTAGAATCCAAAACACCTACCACCAATTTTCCCCTTCAGCCCCGTCTTTCAATAGAGGGGTATTGGAGGAAAAAAGCAAAGAGATATTGGCGCTGATCTAAGAGAGATAGTCTGATAAGGGGAGGTATCGCCTATGTTCTCGCGATACTCTCCGCCTCTCTCTATTCCCCTGAAACTTCTCCGCCTTTCCCCCGATTTGGGATATATGACGTCATGTGCGAGTGAGAAGGAAGATATGCCTTCTTTTTTTTCAGCTATACTCGAAGTCAGCCATAGACTATGGTTTGTACTGCATCATTGCCGGTCAGTGTATGTATGCTTGCGTGCTTGTATGTTTGTTTATTTATTTGTGTGTGTGTGTGTGTGTGTGTGTGTGTGTGTTTGTTTGTTTAATAATGATCTTTACCATCATTTTGTTTTTTAACTTTTAATCGATCTTTCATGTTGATGAATTTTTTTTAGTTTATTTTGGGGTTTATTTTTCCGACTTTGTTTTAATGTTTCTCCAAGTTCGTTTAAGTTATTATTGGGTTACCTTTTTAATTTTCTTAAGTTGAGTTCCATCATCGACCAAACGTGTTCCTATGGGGTTTAAGTCTGGACTCCTTAGTTGATGGTTTAGCGTCTTAATTTTATTTTGTTGTAACCAATTTTTTGTTAGGTTTAGGATGGCATTTTCAAAATTTTAGCCAACTTACTGTTATACGTTGTCTAGAAAAAGTAAATTTAATAAAAAAAAACAATTGATGGCCCACCAATAAGTCCAGAATTAAACACCATAGAACACATTTTTAAAAAAACGTCTTAATATCTTTAACGAACTTGTGGAAACATTAAAACAAATTTGGAAAAATATACCCCAAAATAAAATAAAAAAGTGATTAATATGAAAGATCGATTAGAAGAAGTTAGTTATCAAAGAATAAATGGTGATGTACACTGTGGTGTACATCAGGTAACGCTAAAGCCGGTTGTGTCCTAAATAAAATTCGTCGTAGAATCACGTCTTTTACAATTTTTTAAATTTATGTCATTAAACCTTCAACAAGCTCTATACGGGGTTTAACAATGATCTCCTTCGAAAGTGTAAGAGATTGTAGAAGGGAGTGGCTTTAAGGCTTTCTTTTATTTACCACTCTTCAATCCGAGGCTTAGTTTTCAAGAAGCGGAAGTAAGTAAGTAATTGTCACCATGAGTGACAATGGCATTCGTAGTAACTTTTCTTAAATTACAGTGCACGTAATCTGTGCTGGGCTTACGTGTACCATCAGGACACAGTAATTCGAAGTCTTTGGTGAAGGTGTTTCTTGTCCAAAATTCTCGACGTTTACTATCTGTGTTTTCAGCTACTGTTGTGTGTTTTACAAATGCAACATCTCCTCCTCCTTCCACAAGGCACCTGAATGCACCTGTATGACCAAAATAATCTTCGGATGCATCCCTTCGACAGTATCTAAAACTCGTACCATGACATAAGTCGCACATGTTGTCGTAAGGCACTCCTGCAACAAATTACACATGTATTCGACTGCACATTCGATAGTGTGTAAAATATTTTGCAGTTACCTGTATTATATTCGGTGCTTAATGCACCAGGTATGCAAGATTTGGTCAAATATTCAGCAGCAGCAAGAACAGAATCACACCCATATCCTTTAATCCATATGTTAGATATTAGATATGCCAAAGGATAAACCCATCCAGTTGTTGTATTGATACCTCCATGGCACGTGTATTTATTCTTCAAATAAGTTAAATCTGTGTTGTCATCTTCCTCTTTAGCTACAGCAACAACATAGTAATCGGATATTCTAAGATTATAAACCTCTGATATGAATAGTATTAAATCGAAACACAGTCCAGCTGTATAAACATCACTTGCATCCAAAACTGCTACATCTGCAATTCTGAGTTACGCAATTAAAAATTAGTATGTTGTGAGATAGATTAAATTCGTTGCGAGAGACGATTGGATTATTTTTCATTTTATTCTTACCCGCTTTGAATGGCTTGCATGCAATTAATTTGACTATGACCCTTGTGGCATAGAAGTTCAGGTTTTAATAGTTGTGCTTTGAGTGCAATCTTAAAATATTAATACTTCGTTTAGATTAATTTATTTTTACAATTATGTAGTTAAATATTATTCACAGATATCGATACTTCACCTTCATTTTAACACACTTCTCCATTTCTGGATCAGACGTAACACATAGAGTCATTCTATTAACTGGACAATGTCGAACTCCTAATACTGAATCGAGTGATCTTCCTAAATAACCTGAATAAGTTTGGTCTTTTTCAGGAATCTGAACAAAATCTCGAGAAGCATCCTAAAATCATTATTTTGTCGTTGAATAGTGCTTAATTTTCGTTAATGTGTAAGAGTCAAATATAATTAAACTCACTGAAAACATTAAATTGTGTTGAGAACCATATCTGGGTGCTGATTCAAACAAATCAAATGTTTCTATAGGTGTGATACTTGGATAATCTCCAAAATCTCTATTATAGTTTGTTCCGTTTAATTCATTATTATAATTTCCGTCAAAACTTCGATCATAATTCTTTCTGTCAAAGAGACGATTCCCATATTTATCTGTTGTATATTCATTAGGATTATTAAATCCATCAACAGGCTCCATGCCATTATAATTATTGTCACCAAATCTATTAAAAGTTGGTCTATTATCAGAGCTGCCTTGCTTATCAAAACGATTATTACTATGATAGAAATCAGTATTATTATTATTATTTGGAGCATCCTTATTTCTCATTTTGGCTGCTTTCTCTAAAAATATTTGATACATTTTACGTAATTCCATATTAGAAGCTGAGGATGTAACAATTGCTCGAGATGGCACATTACCCCAATTGCATGATCTATAATCTTCAATTGGTCTACGTGTGCCATCTTTACAAAGCAACTCAAATTGCTCTTTCGTTACAGAATCTATAATTTATAAAAACTTTGTTAGAAGTACTCTATAGTTTTGTTGTTAAATATTTAATGTTAGATATACTTACTAAAGTCAAATTTCGTAGAAGTCATTTCTGACACAGTTGTATGTACCACAAATGCAATTTCACCAGCTTCTACTAAGCAACGAAAGGCACCTTCATAGCCTGCATAAGGATCTGCACTGGTACATTTACCAACCGGAACTTTTCCAATGCAAAGTTTACATAATTGATCAGAATTGTCGCCTAAAAGTATATATGTTTTACATTAATTTAAAATTTCTACACAATTCTTCAAATTTATTAAAACAAGAAAACTATACCCAATGGATTGTATTTATCAATTAGAGAGTTAACAGCGCAACTAGGTCCAAAGTATTGTATTGTTGATTTTACGTGATTATTACAATCAATTATTTGCATTCCTCCTTGTTTCATTAGCTAGAGAAAGTAGTATAATTCTTATAGAAAATTTTTATATTTATCTTAACACTTAACGGACGGGCTCCGTAGATTTACGTTTTTCCATTCTGACTTCCTAGGACGGGCCACGTAGATCTACGTTTTTGCATGAAGTTTTAGTATGTTGCATTTGGGGTTTTCTTTTATGCACACTGTTATTTTTCTTGATACTATTGTTTATAGTACTATAAACTATAAAGGAAACTAGGAAGGACAGAGCAGATTTGACCCGTCCGTTAAGTGTTAAATATTGAATTCTAATGCTTATATATTATATAGACTG
Source organism: Sclerodermus sp. 'alternatusi' (assembly GCA_037305995.1). Taxonomy (NCBI): domain Eukaryota; kingdom Metazoa; phylum Arthropoda; class Insecta; order Hymenoptera; family Bethylidae; genus Sclerodermus; species Sclerodermus sp. 'alternatusi'. The sequence continues at coordinate 293,804 of CM074556.1, forward strand.
TTTATTTTGAAAGCGGTGCAAGTCCATTTTTTGGCAAAAATGAGATATCACTTAATTTAATTTATGTTTAATTCAGTGTAAATATTTGATTTTTTAATAAATTTATTTAATAATAAAATGGACTTACACCACTTTCAAAATAAACGGACCGTATAGTGAATATAATATGTATAAATAAATTACTGTTTGAATTGGTATAACCCAACCAGCTAAAGTGCCAACACCAGCAAAACATGCTTTCTTTCCTCTCAAATCGTATAAAGTTTGAACATCTGGTAAAGAGCCTTTTTTAATAACAGCTACAGCATATTGATAGTTCAAGCCGTTATCATATATTTCTTGCATAATTGGTACAAGACTGTGATAACGTCCAGCTATAAAAACTTCTCCTGCGTCTAACGTAGTTATTTGTGCCAGCTCTCTGTCTAATAATGTCATGCATTCTTCTTTGTTAAACGCTTGCTTACAATATAATGAAAAATAACTTTTCCCAAAATAGGCTTTTGTAAGATTAATAGCTTTGGAAAAGGCTTCACACTTATTTTGTTCTCCTTCGGACACTGTGCACCATGTTAATGTATTATTGCCAACAATTTGACCTGTTGAAATAAAATATTAACATAATTAATAAACTTTATAAAACTTATTAGAAAATGGAAATACATTACAATAATAATTAACTTATTTTGTTTTGTATTTAGTGTTTAAGCATTTTTTTGTAACATTTAGCAATTTATTAAATTTCAAATCTTATTTAGAACATTTGTGTTTCTAAGATCACGCCCTTATTTATACAACATGGCTGTCCATCAGAACTATTTTAAAACTAATAATAAATAATAACTGAACAATTTTTTCAATTTTTAATTAACATTAATATTTATGAAGTATACGTTTGAAGGAAATAAACATCCGATATGAGCTACATTGACACATTACACATAAATGCTTAAACATAAACTTGTGTATGTATACACAGTCATAGTGCAATTTAGAAAATATTTTTCAATAAAAACAAATAAATAAACAGAACAGTATTTTCAAATGAAACAAAGATATAAAATGCATTTCATTTTTTAGTATTGTAAATTGAAAAAATTAGTGACAAATAATATACACTACATAATTAAAACTTTAAGAGAAGAAACTACAAATATACGATGAACGCTTTTATTTATATATTATTTTTAATTATTAAAAAGAAACAATAATTATTACCATAACTAAATACACAGAGACAACTGAGGATTACAAAAAGTATACTAAAAAACTGGTGAAGCTTCATTTTAATATTATTACAAAGTTTAACTCGATCCAAGTAAATTTTAGACAACACCCAACCACCACCTGTGTGACGTCATCGATGATATATTGTAATGCGTTCGTGATGCAGACATGTGTTCGTGATGGGCGTGCATATATGTTGTGTCATCATTTGGTTTCTGATTGGTCAACCGGTCAGCCTACCAGTAAGTTTTTTCTTGAATGTCTAACAGCATACGTGAGCTGATTTGACTTTTCTTGTATTGTCCAGAAAAAATTAATTTCAATGAAAACCGTTTTTCGAGCACTTTTTCCATATGAATTAAACACATTTACTGTGTCGGGTGTTTCTAAAAATTGTTTTTATTTTCTTTTTTTTTTTTAATTGGATATTAATATTGGGTGTTTTCCAGCTACAAGCGACACATCATTATAAATGCATAACTTACTTGACATGAAATATTAATTACCCAGGTAGCATAAATATACTGTGTATGAACTATGAATATTCTTAGGATATTATAACATCTTCAGGATGTACGCAGTATGTATTCAGCAAGCTTGTACTATCAGGGAATAGTCAGAAAATATATTAAATCACGATACAGCTTTTCACCTTTATTTATTTGAACTTGAAGAATTAAGAAAAATCTGTGCAATTACAATAGTTCATGTGACACAAACTATATGTTTGTATCGTTTGTAATTGGAAAATAATTTACTTATATATATACAGGGTGTAACAATGAAGTGTTTCATAAATTTAAGTTTTTCTAATTTTTCTATGTGAAACACAGTTTTCATGATCTTCAACTATAAGGGTAATATTAGTTAGTCAAATGCAATCAGTCGAAGTGAGATAGCACAGCGTTATCTAACTTCAGTTACTTAAGTATCTTTGTCTGACTAGTACGGTAGGTCTTCTCGTGTTATCTGTACTTTTTAAACTTTTTATATTTTGATACTTTGTATCTCACTTTGATCGTATGAAAAGTGTAAGAAATATAGTTAACACGAACAGACCTAGTACCTTTATAATTGAATGTCTTAAAGACATTAAATTTCCAATAGAAAATGGTAAATGAAAAATTTTCTTAGAATCAGTTTTAATCACAGATGGAGAATTATAAATTATAAAGACAAAATGAAAGTTTATTATCATATTTTGACATTTTGTTTTTGTTAGATTCATGATCAGCCAGTATTTTTAGTAGTGTCAATGAAAACTGTTGACATAATCTCTTCGTGGTAGAGATAAAGGAATGGGTATCATCAAGCTTAGAAGATTTTGGATGCATGTGTTATTGACCAGAAATCTAAGTTGCATATAACAGACTCGATATGAGAATGAAAGACAAAGCATCGATTAATAATGCACTAGATGTACAATTAGAGATTCTCAAGGAAAGTAAAATATGATTTCGTTGCTCAGTAAGATCATGGTAAAGATAAAATTATATATAGCAAGTTAAGATTTACTACCATCAGAGAAGAATGAAAATGAAGAATCAGAAAGTGAGGAAGATCCAAGTTTAACGCAGCCAGCAGGGGAAAAAAATTGATGAAATTAAAGAGAGGATGAATGTTAATAAGTTTTGTTGATAGGCAAGTGTCTATACCTTAAGTTAGTGTTACGCTCACTCAGTAAGAACAATCTTTTAATTCTGATATAAAAACAAAGATGATTATAATGCTAAAAGTTCATGTTGATTGATTGTAATTTTCAAAGATTAAAATTAAAAGAAGTTCCATGGAGACCACCATATTTCTTAATTCTTGTTACTCACACAGCTCTAGAAAAAGTAACATTTAAAAGCAGAAAGACAGGACTTTTACCTTCTTTTAGAAATGAGAAGGGCTTTTAGGGGTATACTGTTTCATTAGATGAATGTTCAGCTGCAGATGGCAGAGGACTACAAGAAGTGCATATTAGTAAAAATTTTTCTAAACTGGCCGAGTCTTTCTACATACTTGATAGAAAAATCAGAGAAGCCATAGAAATGTATGTGTACATAATTTGAAAAGAAAGTAGAACAAAAGGAAAGGGTGAAACAAGATCATTGGAAGTAACTCCCTCATAAAGTCAAAAAAGAATATGCTAGTCTCAAATCTACTGTTACTTTTAAAAGAAATAAAAAGAAATCAAAAGAATCTCATTAAAGAAATCAATTACAACCAAAACCATTTACAGATTGCATTCGAGAGAGAAATTTGGCCTTTAGCTGCTCCAGATAATTGTAATCATCTCGATTAGAATGTAAACTTAAATTTAATATTAGTGAACAAATTGCACTTGGCTTACCAGTTAAGAATGTTTCTAACCATGGAGAAGTACAATTCGATTAAAGATTTTGTTTTTTTTTAAATGATCAGTATAAAATTGTTACGAGTCGCGCATTGTTAAAATAAAATAACACTTTATTTAAAATAAGAACTCAACTGTTTATTAAAAGAACTTCAGAACTATGAACTAATAATAAAATTAAATATTAACATGAACAAAAGCAAGAACTAAAAGATGATTTAAAAGGCTATACGATACTTAATTGAAGAGTCTGCTATAACACCTCTATCTCTAACACGATCTAAAGCAGCTCTGACGCAATGTTCATTAATTAACAATCACATGGCAACTTACAAATATTTATAATTGTTGCCATAATGCCCGTATATTATTCTAATTTAAATAACAGTCACATTTATACTACTTCATACCACATACCCGAACTCGTAACAATGCCAGCTCTATTGCATGCCACATTTATCTCGTGCCAGTAAAATTATTGCTAATACTTACAGTGATAATTCGTTACCAGCTGGGTTTAACCATGATAAATAACAAAAATTTGCTCCAAAGAAGTTGGTTTATATTTATGTAAAGTGAAACGCAATTGTGTAATCGAATATGACGCTAGTATGATGTTTGTTGAAAAATTCACTTATGTTATTAAGTGATTTTTTTGATACAGAATTTATAGGAAGTGCTTCTTCTAAATAAAGGTTTAATAGCTTATGTTGATTGGCCAGAATTGTATAGTTGTCGTTGGTTAACAGTTTTCATGCAATATGCATATGAATAACATTGTTTTGTTCTTCAGTAGAGAAAAATCTGATACCCTTGGCCTTTAGTTTTGTTCGACTAAGGGTAGTGCCGGGTTCGACCAGTTAAAAACCCCTCTAAACTATTACTGACACCCGGAAGGAACAAATCCTAATAGGCTGACGTCTTCTTGGAAGTCAAGCAGCAATGCCATTACGCACGTTAACCAATTAAGTTACCGTTTAAGACAGTGCACAATATGGTTCAACAATAAATGACGCCATACTGAAGAATTATACATAATGATTACCTACATTGTACAATAACATAAGCCACCCGGTAAAAGAATAATTGTACAAGAGTGGAGGAAATGTAGGGAGGTTCTAGCTGCTACGAGCCTCAGTCTATCTGCGCAAAATAGTCACGATCTCTCACGGAACAGAGCATAATTGACTTATTTGAGTATTGCATTTTATGAACAAAGTTTCTGATTAACACTGAGAAATTAATGAGATTACGTGTTATTGTGAACAATCAGGTATGATTACAAATATATCAAATGCGACAGAATTTGATAGCACATTGAATAGAATAGAACCCAGATGTGATTCCTGGGGAACCTCCGAGGGAATGGATTTGGTGTCCATGCAAGAATGTTTGAACCTCGTATGAAGCGTCTCACTGAACAGATAGTTCTCAACCCACTTGAGAAAACGCCGAAATACCGGACTTCAACAGTCTACGGAAGAGCATCCCTCGTATGAGAGTTTACGAGGTGGCTACACGTTTTATACAATGTTAATTTTAATTCAATGGGAAAGTATCATGTTTAGATTTACACTTGTACTCCGTTTTGACTACGTGACTCTGATTCAATACTGAAATCAGTGACTGCTGCTACGAATTATGAAGTTGATGGAACATCCGAGGCCAAGTTATTTGCGATTTCTGAAATGGAGTGTCTGAGAGTTCGTGGCAATACACCAATGTATCAAGTGAATGATGATAATTACGAAGACTTGATAGCCGAAACTGTTACTAATATCAACAATGGTTTCAAGAAAGGTGAAAGGTTACCAGTTGGACCTCCAAAATCAGATTGATTTGCAGCAGATCCTGCAAGTGGACTCACGCCTTGAACATTCACCACCTGGCCCTGGTTATGGAATCGGACCAGATTTAAATTTAAACATTTTAACCATGCAGCTCTAGTTTGTTCGCATATTATATATAATATATATATATATATATATATTAAAGTTACAATGAAAATTTAAAAATCCTCATCTGCAAAAAGAAAAAAAAACATTGGATTGTTTAGAAAACTATAGGATTCGAATATATGATAAATAAAGATAACTTTTGAAAGAGTACTTGTTTTCAAAATAAAAACAGCAATTAATTGACTTGCATAATTGACGTAGATGAACTTGAAAAGGTTTATTATAACTTTTATGAATGAAGTCAAAATTGACAAATGAGATAAATGTACAACTATAAGTCACAATTAGAAGTTGCTGGGCTGTCAGAATCAGTTTTTTATATGTACGGGCAATGTGCGTTCAATCTGATATCGTAGTTTAAATATCTGATGGTCTACTAATATCTCGAAAACGGATAATCATAAAATAATGTGTTTCATATGTTAGTAAATGTATGTAGATGAATTCCAAACATAGTGGACCTTGTCAATAGCTTTTAAAAAGTCAGTGTAAATGACATCAATTTCAAGATTATCATGAAAACTCTTGGCAGATGACTAACGAAGAGCACAAGGCATCTAATTTTGAATCTGCCCACAACAAATTCATGATAGGTCTGTGTTTGATAATCACTGGCCTATCATGCGGAACTGCGGAACTGTGCGGAATATCGTCGCTGACAAGTGACTTAAAACGAGCTACAAGATTCTGAAAGGAATTTACTTGTAAAAAATAATGAACAGCACAGAGCTTTTGTACTTCTGGTCATTTCACGGATTCTTTTGACGCTTAAGGTTCCCAATACCGTTACTTCACTGAAAGACTTGATATATAAGCTGCATAAGGTGGTTCAGCAGTAAAACACTGAAATAGAGAAAGCCTTTTCCTTAGTAATTCTATTTCAGTGTGTTATCAAACTTTAAAACACATGGTACAAGATAAAACGTATGCAAGAAGAATATCAAGAAGATCAGCAGCGTGTTGGTAGCCAATAGAAGTTTATTCAAAAGAAGTTGGTTTACATTAACGTTGTGAAGTAAATCGCAATTGCTTAATTGCACACAATATGATATTAGACAGTGATACGAGTAAAGCGAGATTTCACTGTATTCGTCACTTGATTCTTCGTTCGACGAAAGTTCTTCTTACGCGTGTTAGACCTCTGCCTATGAGATGCCGTTTATATCTATACCTTTAATTGATTTTAGATTGAAAGTTGTTGGTGAACAGCGTCTACGTCTGTGTGCCCCTTTTGACATTTTAAAATATGTCGATACCAAAGATATTCAAAGATGATAATTGGTCGGATATCCATTACCAGAATGTCTAAATATATATATATGTAACGCGTGGGATACAATACCATTGAAATGGGTATCCCAGGATTCATCTATACATTGAATTGGACTCTTAACTTCTATCTGATTTATAACTTGCATGTCAAACTAGAACTATCGATCATGATATTGAGGTAGCAAATGATCGACTTCGCAGTTACCGAACAGATAAGCAAGATGAGTCACGACAGTCTCGTAACTTTCATAGATGTTCAAGATACCATTGGATGTTTAACTGTATCTGTGTATTGATTCGTCTTTACTTGTAGCAAGAAAAGAATTGCTGAATAGTTAAAGAGATTTCTCTGAGCACAATGTAAATTCATATAAATTGTTGAACAAAGATACTTCTGCATACAGGAAGGAGTGTAATCTCTGAATTATATGAATTGGAATTTTTGTTTTTTATTATTAAAGAAATATATCACCGATGCTCACCAATACCATGAAATCGTTTGTCAGTGCAAACGTATATGATGAAAATATTCATCGCCCTTGACAGATAAGATCAAAAAATTCGTCGAAGTGATCGAAAAAGTCATTTACCAGTTTTCCTTTACAAATTTAAAACTTAGTTTGCCACATATATTGTTTACTGAAGGTATGCAGATGGTTAAACAATGGTAATCGGCAAATGGAGGCAACGCATTGTTGAATTATTTCGCCTTGCCTGATCGAATGTCTTTGTCCAGCTAACAGTAGTGATGAATAATCATTGAGTATCTTCGAAATTACGCTTTGGATTTAAAATTGGTTTTTTAAAATAAATTCATGACAGAGACAATCCCTTTGTTGGATGAATGCGAGCTTTCGAACACCTTGTTTTTTAAAATTCTTTTAAAATGTCAATGTTATTATAATAACATGCAGGATGTTTCTAAATAAATGCGATGCCCTTGAAAAATAATCATTGTGAATAAATAGACTTTTTATCTTGTATTTACCGATCGATTATCAAAGAAAATTTTGGTTTTTATCTTTAATTCACATTTATATTATATTCATTATATATTTGTTATAATCATTACTATTATAATCTGGTAACATCTTACTTGAAGTAATATAATAATATTTTAATTGAAGTTGAAATGGAAGATTAGAGCCGTTTCCGGCAAAACTTGTGTTCTCTCGAGTGATTCGTGTCATCGAAATCCAAATCATATACAGGGTGTTGTAAAACCTTTTTGATTAAACTATCGCGTTTTCTTAAAGGGGGTGAATATCTTGAAAATAAAATTTCAAATCAAAAAATGCCAAGAAGGAAAAAACGTTCTTGGAAAGCGTCGAGCTACTCCCTTTAAGGAAGCGCGATCGTTTTGTAACACCCTGTAGATCTAATTTTGGTTCGTCCATCGTCGCGTCCTCGGAATCAACGTTAGATAGATGTCGAGATGTTCATGTAGATGTCACAACTTCTCCTTTAGTGTCATAAAAGCCCAATGCTTTATTTAGACATTGGTACACGCAGCGGTAACGTTACTTTTAAAATCAACGAGTATCTTTTTTTCCTCTGGATTTCAACGATTTGTGTGGTTACCCCAATGTTGCACAAAATGATATTATCGTTGCATTGCAGAAAGATGATGTAAGTTTTGTCTAATTTCTTATTCATCTTTGTTATTTTTTTCCTCATCTTTTCAATTGTATTTCGTTTATTTGGTCTCTTAAACTGTTATCTTCTATTGATAATCGTTATTCCAGAAACTGCTTTTGATCTAAATTTCGTTCATCCGTTACTCGCCATAATGCTTTCAAAAAAATTCACAGGAAACAGAAATATTCTTTTCTTTCCTTCTGCTCTTCATCATATCGTCGTTGTCATAATGTTCGTATTATCATTGCCCACTGTATTTTTATCCTGACTTTTCCAATCTTTTTTGTACCGAAATTTGTTGAAATCTGATCGTCTTGCGATTGAAGTCGTGGTGGTAATGGAAAAGATGATGATACTTGTTGCTATTAACTCTCTTTCTTTTTGCCCTGGAAGTGATCGATCTTCGCATGCACTTGACAAAAGTAAACCTAAAGATTGTAACACTGTTGGTTTATTTTCTAATTTTTTTCCTCAGAAATATCCTCATTCATTATGTCATTATGAACAATATTCTCTGAAAAACCTTCCAAAAGCATTATTTGATTTGTTCGATTATCCACGACAAGTACATTATTCGAAGAGATAACGATGTGTTTATTGCTAATTGACGGATCGTTTTTACTGATACAGACTCATTTTTGAGTAATTCTACTTTTTCGTACTTCCAGTATTGGCTTTTAAGAAGTGGTGTATTATGAACATTGTACCTGATCGCAAAGTCTATACCAGTGATAGGCCACCTAAGACTAAGGCACGCGTGCCACTGACTAGCACACGAAAAATTTTGAAGTGGCACACAGAAGGAATTAAAAATATGAGAAAATCTTTAATATTTTATGTAGATTTTACATTTAAATATTTATTTATAAAAGTAAAAAAAGTTTTTAATTTAATTAACTATAAAAAATAGGTATTAATTAATATAAAATAATATTTGGTACTAATTAGGTTTCCTTCATATACATTTAAAAAAAATGAAAAAAAGTTAGTGGCATGGACTAAGAAACTGATCCACGTCTTTATTAAATGTGGCACTAATTCAAGAATGCTTGCCGACTGTTGGTCTATAACATACCTAGTAAATGGATTTTGTGTCTCTCCAAATGTAGTTTTTTTTCTTTTATTTAAATTTTTCATAACATTATTAGTTCTACTAAAAGGTTTTTGTAATTCTCCAAATCTAATTACCCTAACGCCCTTTTTTTTATTTAAATTTTCTAAAAGATTATTGTTTCTACAAATGACTCTGGCAACTCCCCAAATATAATTACCCTTACTTTTTGTCTAGTACACTGATTGCATTCAAAATTTTCGCCTTAAGCAAGTAAGGGGACTCCGTATGCTGCTATTGATAAAAAGATATTTCGTATTATAACCTATCTAGTTATCCTAGCACCCTTTTATTTCTTTTCATGGAAATGGTTGACTAATTCAATGTGTACCAAGGGAATTGATCTACGGTGTCGGGTGAAACACCGCAGAAAACTCTGTACAAATAATTTAACTGTGTTTAGCGCGAGTGGTAAGGGACCGGAGGGTGACGTCTTGTCCGAGTTGCTGGAAATCCGAAATCTGACGTGTATAATAAGCAACAACAATTTGTTAACCCAATAAACCGTTTATTTCTTCATACCACTGATATTAGCAAAGTTAGTATACAATAATAATCATCATAATAATCGCAAAGTCAATCTATGTTCAAAAATAGAGTTTTTTTCCCGAAGAACATTATAAGCGCCCACACGCTCTTAGTACGCGACACGTTCGTTTACGCGGCACTCGCGGAAACGCGTATGAATCTGAACTCCTAGTTCCGGTCTGGAATCACCCTTTTCTGCGAGAGGAGGCATCCCACTCGCGCACTCTAATTTCTTCCTTTTCCCGTAAGTCCTTCCTAACCGCTGCTCCCGGTTGATTCTGTCAGGGCTTGGGTTTCGTAAGCTATGGCAGATCTCCACCATGTATCTCCTTCTCTATATTATTCGTAGCCGAGAGGTGATTAGATGCACCAAGCACTTTAGCCACTCTATCTCTCCTCTCTCTCACACATTCCTTTCACATAACCTTTCTTTTTCACTGCAATAATGCATCATAGATCCCTTTCCGTTTTACTCCACCAATTATCCACCCGTATAAACTCTTCGAAAGATTGACATAAAGTGAGAAAAAGACGTTGAACTGTTACTTTGACAGTTGAATGTTCCTCCTCACTCATATAAAACTTCTGTGCACATATATATTTTCATACATATAGTCGGGACGCATTTGATGTAGAATGAGGAATCAGTCTAATCCGGTATTTGACAGTACATTAGTGAGCGGGCAAAGGATAGCCTATACTAACACTCGGGCGTTGAGCAGAGATACAGCATGGCCGGTTTTTCTCTCTTTTCGACTAATCTATATCGACAGCTGATCCAGACAAAAACAGCTTACGTTCTTTGATGCCGAGTGTGCTCAATTTATTCTTAATTTTACAGGAAACTTGAAAATCTGTCGAGAGAAGCATTAACGATGCGTTCACATCATTACAAATGATGACATATTTGCACACTTATTGGAAATTTTGGTACATAATTCAAATTAAAGTATCAAGTTGAAAAATACCAAGAGAAGGAGTTTCCTTTCTTTTCGTACATCTTGTAATGTGTTTTTAATCATATGATCTAAACCCTAAGACCCTTTATTTTTCAATGACTGTGACAAATCTGATCGCTGAAATTAGACAGATCAGACTAAATCAGACCTCCTACCATCTGAGGATGATAGGTTTAAATACCTGTAAAAATGAAATCGACTTATGAAAATAAACCCCCTATGTATGCAAGGTATACATTGACAAATAGAAACAAAGTGGTTCTAAATGTATAACGAGATTTTCTCGTTACGGAAATAAAGACATTTGTTCTCCCTGACTAGTATGACGATTACAGACCCACTAGTTTGCTTTTGTAACTATCGCAGTTAAAATTGCTTTCAGTATGTCAACGATATTAATGTTTGACATCAACATCTTTGCAGGCACTCGCACCTCCTTGAACTGTATGATGTTTATTGGTTCATCAGTATGCTTTTGTAACTTTCGCAATTATTATTGCTTTCTTCATGTCCCCGATATCAGTATGTGATATCAGCATCTCTTCAGTTACAATGTAACTAGAACTTTCTTTAAGTATCTTATGACTTGACCTTGACATAGGACTTCTCCCTGACCTGTATGGTGGTTAGTCACCCATAAGTTAGCTTTGGTTGTGTACAAAGTTTTATTCCCTCAACTCTCCAACAAGGTGCAACATTTGTTAGATTGGTGCAAAATATCCCAAATGGTGTGACTCACTAGTTAATTTGCAAATATTTAATACGGGATAAATAGGCAATACACCGCATTGCCATACACTGGCCTATACTTCATATACGGAGTGTTCCAGTGAAGTACGGCCAACATTTTAAAGGGTTGGAGAGGGAGTGATTCTAAGACAATTTTTCACTTACCACATTTTAATCTTAAGCTTAGTTTTCGAGATATTTAATGATAAAGGTACTATTAGTTAGACGAAAACAGATAGATAGTTGAAGCGAGACAGAGTGGCACTATCTCACTTCAACTAATTGACTGTCTCTGTCTAACTAGTAGTACCTTTATTATTAAGTATCTCGAAAATTAAGCTTCGGATCAAAATGTGGCGAATAAAAAATCGTTTTAGAATCAGCACCTTTACAATCCTTTAAAATTTAGCCTTATCTTACTGAAACACTCTGTATATACTCTCTTCCTACCACCCTAAAATTTGTCCAGCTTGGTATATACTGTACTCTATGTCGGATAAGGACACCATCTGTGCCGACTCGGCACTCGATTAGGGTAAAACAATCAACACAAAAATGAAAGTGAGACCGCTACGCAAGAATTGGTGTACATAAAAGAGATGAACCACCATATGCAAACGAATGTGATTCTTTTGACCAAACAAAGTGAACGTTTCTTTTCTGAGACCGGTTGATGTGAAAATTTTTGTTACGTTAAATTCTATGTCACAATAGATACATGCTCTCCAACCGTTTGGTCCTTCTAGAATCTTCAATTAGTTCAAATTTGAATTTTTCATTCTACAGTTCAAAATTTAAATTGTACATTTGATTGTAAATGCTGAGTACATACATAAATTTTGTGGCATTCAAGGAATTCGGTGTAAACAACTTTTCATTATATATAGAGTCTGCAATTTTAACAGAAATTATTTCATTTTATTCTATTTAAAAATATTGTTACGAACCGCGCGCAGTTTAAATAAAAGAACTTTAATTAAAAAGGAACTAAACTGTTTATTAACTTTAAACAATAACAGAACTAAAATGAAACTAAAGCAAGAATTAAAGCGAGAACTAAGAATGCAATTAAAGAAGCCTTCGGTAATATATATATATATATATATTTTTATATATATTATGAAGGGAATTTCTTTATGAAGTAAATCTCAACACGTATAAATTACTTTCACAAGTATTCTGCCCCTAGACAGCATAAAATTTATTCATCATCTTTCTATGATAACAAAAGTAACAAAAATCCAATTATACGCGTTCGGGATAGCATCCGATAAAACTCAGACGGCCAGAGAGGCGGGATTCATAATAATGAGTTGATAATTCCCGACATGAATCGGTACAGATCCTCGGTATCAATAAAACACTCCGGAAGTACAATTTCTTCTAGACGTAGGGACGTTTCCTCGCAACTCCGCAAATCTACAGATCGATTCCCCGAAACGGGATTACAAGTATTCCGATACGAGTTGCGGGATTCCCTCGCCGAACGCACGACTAGACGAATTACTAGAGGGATGCGAGAAGAGATAGTTTCTCTCGAAATACTAAATTAGTCCTTAAAAGGACCAGTGAACTCAGAACATAAATCTGTGAATTATACTTTCGCTCACCGTTATAGATTTAAATTCGGGATGCTTCGTGAACTATTGAACTCTTTCACTATTAAGACGACTTTTCCCCAGAGGGTCCTCGAAATTAACCCCGCATTACATTTTATAGTTTCCTCAATTACGGGTGGGGAAGAGATCCCACCACCCACCGGGAAAGAATTGAGACAAAGTAGGACGACCGGTCATACGTACAAGTGTACGTAGGGTCCGCAACCCGTTGCTTCTTGGGGCGGGAATCGCTTCCACCCCTTTCTCCCACGTTGGCGGAGACCAATCGTCCCTCCCCTCTCACCCTATCATGCCGATATCAGCTCCCCTCTCGTTCCTCCTCGGCATCCCATCGGTGTTGTGTGCGAGAGTGTGTTCGTGTGTTCGTATGTCGTGTCGTCCCTGCGTCCTCCGGTACTTGTCCTTGTCTGTTCGGTAATTGTTCGTGCTGGTTTTAGTAAGTGTGTTCGTACTTCTCAACTCGGTGCCAATACTCTCCAATCCTCCTAGACGTTAGATTGCAACAATAATCAGTTATTTTTCGATAATTAGTTCTTTTCCCTTCCCGGGCAAAGTTCCCCGTCACAATATATATATATTTTTTTATTAACATTGTATTTTATTATACTAGTTCTTAAAGAATAAAGAAAATTGTATTATATATATAAAGATTATTCTTTTATAACCTAAATTTTATTCTCGAAATATTAATCCAAAATGTAAAAACCCTAAATTCACTAAACATCCCACAATGTCTTAAAACTAGACGTCTTTAGGCAGTCATTTGGATCAGTTTTGGATGATCCTAAAGACTTTTCGGACATCATATTCCTATATGGGGTATTCCTAAAATTAAATTAACTTACACCATTATATTTATTGCTATTATTTCTTATTGCTGCTCTTTTCTTTTTTCTATTTACTATTTCTTTTTCACTTAAATGTAAATTTGTACAATAATAAACAATGTTTGCAAAATGCTCAGTGTGCGAATCGTTGAAATTTTTACTTTTTGACAATTCTCATAAATTGTCATATAATATTTTTTAATTAAATTTTATAATTAGATGTCGTGATTGATTATTTTTGATAAATTTTTTAATAAATTACATTCCAATGCTTTAAGTTTTTAGTTCCTTCGTCTTTCGTTTTCTTTTCGTAAACGTGATATTTTTAAACACCGTTCTGTTAATTTTCTCTTCAACAATTCTATTCTACTTTCAGCATTAAATCTGTACCCGAAGTTATTGTCGTATCTAGAAATTTTTTATGAAGAAATGGAAAATAATTAAAAAGAAAAACGGATAAATATTTTGATTAGTTATTTTTTCAGTAGGGGAAAATCTGAAAACAGACACCCCCGGTCTTTGATAAAAGTCTGTCAGGGGTAGCGCGTGGTTCGATCCGTAAAAAAATCCTCTAGGCAATTTATGGATTCCTAGGGAGGAAGTTCTTTAATAATTCTATCATCTCTCTACGAGATTTAAAGTTATCTGTATCTAAATGATATTGCATCCACTAACAGTAATATTTAATTCTGTTCAACTTATAACTATTATAAAAAAATATCTAAAAATAAACTGCTAAGTTACTAGGATGAAGTTAGTTGTTCTTGAAAATCAATTTATAGATAATTCGCTGGAAGGTTTTTCATATTAATCTTGTTGAGATTGATCAGAATCTGTTAAAGAACTGGGATCTATTGCTCTGCGTATCATAACCTTTTATTTTATCAGATAATCTCCAATTGGCTGATTTTCAAAGACTGTCTCATTTTGATTCAATATATTTCTAGTAAACATTGGGAATTAAGCGTATTTCTTTGCTTTTGTAATATAAGTCCGTTTTTGATTTATCTTGATTTTCATCGATGCCACAAGTTTTTCGGTGCTATAATAAAAACATTACTATTACTTTACAGATGTCTAGTGTTTTGGTTGTCTAGTGTAGTGATTTTGTTGATCGAGGGTATGTGCAGTTTTGTTAGACAACTTGAAGAAAGACTCAATCCACCAGTACAGTATATTTACCAAACTTTTCTTCCTTTGTCAATCTTGCGTTGCCGTAGCAACATCATTTTTCGAATTAGATCGTTTAATAGTAAAGTTTTGATTCAATCTTGGGATAAATTTGGGTATTCAAGTTACACTTTCCATGAATATTTTCAACTTGTCTTCTCTTTTTCAATATCTTTATTACTGAAGTTCTCAAAACAGGCAAATGTCGTTGTAGCTTCACCCTTTAATTTGCAACAGCATCAACGAAGGCCATAAGATTAACAATCTATTTTGTATGGAATAAGTTCTAAACGAAGAATATGGTGAATTATTACTGAAAGTTAACAAAATACAAAATAATAGGACTTCGTTGAATACTTGGTCTTTATATCTAGGTGTACCTTATATTCTAGACAAGGTATCCAAAAGTCAAATGAAGCAAAAGGCGTGAATTATCACTATATAACGAAACATGGAATAATTTAGATAAGCGAAATATTTTTTTTCGACGTTTCACAAACTACTTAAGTTGCAAACTTGAATTGTACTGGGAGTAATTTACAATGCATTTTGTGAAGTAAATGCACAGTAATAATAAGACGTAATCCGATGTTTGAACATTAGGGGTTAAATTTAAATTTCCACTCTCTCTGGTAAATATATCTAAAGCTTCATATTGATTTATTTGTTTCTTTAAATTGTCGACAGTGATAACATGTTTGCGACTAACAAAATTCGCAAAGGTATTAGAATTAAACCGTTTGCGATGATAAATTGCTGCTGCTGCTAAATTTGAGTACGGAGAAATAGAAATAGTTGTATCGGTAGGGTATATGAATCGCCAATAAGGCCACATTTGACCAGCCTTCTGTTTCTTGTCACGCATTGTATTTATAAATGATCCTATTTCTTTGAGTATCGTAGGGTCAGTATGTGCTTCTATTTTACGAGATGAATTAACAAATTTAAAGATTTCTGATATGCTGGTCATGGCACTACTAGTCATTAATACTTTTGCAGTTTCTAGCTCTCGGTAGAGATCACCTTTGTTGAAATAAAACCAGAAAAGAATGTTTTTTTAATTTAACCTCACGTATTTCGCCACATCCCTAAGAATGCCACTGCCACCGGTCATCTCATTGCGGGGGATGATTCTCGGTCGGGAGCGTTTCTAGCTTTCTTCCTGGGGGTCTTTTTTTCATTTTAAGGACTTTTCTCTGGGATGTTCTCGTCGGAGAAACTTTGGGATTGCTCCCCTTTTATGGTGTGGACGTCCGGGGGTACATATCAACTAGGGTACTGCTCTGCGGGAACACATCAATTGGGAGGGCTGAACGAGAGTGTTTGGAAGTCAGATTACCCCTCATCTGTAAAAAAAATAGCTTTTCTTTACCCTCGAGTTTTAGAGGCAACAATGCATCCATAGCATCTGATTTAGGATCAGATGATTCTAAATCAGATCGGATCCGATGTTGGATCTACCGATTCCTATAACCTCGAGAAGGCAACCGGGATTCAACATCTTGTTCACAATAGATCGCGATGTTATTCTTCCGAGGGTAAAAATCAACGGTGGTTCGCCCAAGCAAAGGGAAATAAATAAAAATAAATTATAATAATAAGGAAATAATTTTAGCCCCTATAACTTGTGGAGAATACTTAAAAAGAGTATAAAACAACAACAAAAATGAAATACAATACGGGCAATTCTGCTAAACAAGCTTCTGATCAGATACTTATATATCTTATATACTATATATAATATTATATAATAAGAGATGGAGACAACTTCTCCTAAATTTTTGAAAGCGGTTAGTCCGGAAGCGATTGGCGGCCTTTTACAAAAAAAAAATTATAAGAAAATTATTTGAGTAATTTCTTTTTTATGGATAGCATTTATCTGTCGAAAGATGTTCTTCATACCCCGGAGAAGAATTATCTGAAGGATAATTCATTATAATTAGTTTTTGATTATAGGTACAAATCGACTACTGATTGTAGCCAGTTCGCACTTTCATGCGAGAATTCATCATGTTTATTTGTAAGCAAGAGACTTCTAAATTTTATAGCCATGTATTCGTAAAGATTTACAATTGGCCAGTTGGTGATAGCTGGTCAACTACGATTCCAGCCATTCTAGTCATTGACATAGCGGGTCCGACAACCGGGTGTTCCGGGTAGAGTGCTAGTTTTATCATTTTGGAGGTGTCTCTTGAGAGACGTGTACTTTTTGCGACATGCACATGCGTCTGCAATAATGCACTTATCAGGGTTAAATATCATTCCGAGTCTTTCAAAATGTGGAATGAACATCTCAGGTATAGAGCGGGGTAAGTCGACTGGTACTCCGAAGAGTGAGTCGTCGCCTAAAACGCGTGTCTTGAATATGCGAACGTACGCTTTCAATTGTGCGTAGTGCGTAACAATCGAGCTAACAATAGAATCAATCATTTGGGTGAAGTAGCTACCTGAGGGAACTCCGACGCGTTTTAACCATTAATTTAGTTAATTAATTTTATAATAATTAATAATGTATAATATTTAGTTAGTTAATTATTATAGATAACAATCCTTCTAGTCCAGGTGAATTTATAGTGTTTAATATGTATTCCCTGTGAGAATTTTTTTTTATCTTCTGAATCTTCGAAGAGTTCTGACCTTTGTTATAATCAATGCAAATCAACGGATTATTATGAAAAGTAAAATAAATTATTTTCTTATAAGTACATATTGTTGAACATTACTTTATTATCGTTGAGTAATTTATTTTATAGTATATCAAGAGACACGGTAATTGTTTCGATGCTAGTATCAAGAGACGCGGTAGACTCTATATATATAGAGACGATGTGTGTATATATAGTTCGATGAGACACTACTCTCTTATACAGCAAGTTTGTCCGCCACACCTCAAATAAAATTTTAAAATAGTTTAAATAACCATTATCAATGTCAAGATGTTTGTCTCTCATCTATAATTTATGTCGTATATTGTATTGTAGTAATTTTTAGTTCAGCGTAGGCCTGTCTTTAGTCTTTATTTTTGACTCAGGTTATTATGAATGTATGTGTTATATGATTTAGTGAATAATTATGTGATCAGTGAAAATAATTATTGAAAATAATTAGTCATATTATATTATGTGATTATAATTTAATATTAGTAAAATTAAGAAAATAAGGGGATTAGGGGATTCATTATTTAATTATTTATAATAGTAACTAAGTTAAAAAAAAAATACAAAGGGTGGTCATTCGATAAAAAATATTTTATTTGGAACTACCAAGGAGTCCAACTTCAAAAAAAGCATCATCTGAAGCGGACATTAAGAGTAATATGAGATATTGATTTTGGAAGAGGAAGCAGTTATGAATAAAAATTAGATATGGCTGCAATTATGTTTAAAGAATGGAATGGAAGTATATGAGTCAATAAATTTTTGTATCTTTTTATTTATGTATCTTCCCATAGATCTTTTGAAAAATTGACGAATTATGCTACAGCTTTTTCATATTTTCTGACATCCTTCACTTTGCCCTGTTTGATGGTTAAGTGTCCACGAGTTTGTTTTTGTTGCCACTGCAATTATAATGGCTTTCATCATGTTTTCAATATCAATGTTTGATATCAGAATCTCTGCAATTATAATGTAACTAGAACTTCTTAATACGTTTGATCTCCCTGACCTGTATGGTGATTAGTGACCCATAAATTTGCCTTTTTAGTCACCGCAATTATAATTGCTTTCTTCTTATCCACGATATTAATGTTTGACATCAACATCTTTGCAGTTACAACGTAACTATAACTTTCTTTGTGTATCTTATGACTTGATCTTATCTGAACATATGACTTCTTCTTGACCTGTATGGTGGTTTGCTACCCAATAGTTTGCTTTTGTATCTATCGTAATTATTATTACTTTCTTTATGTTCTCGACATCAATGTTTGATGTCAGCATCTTCTCAGTTATAATGTAACTAGAACTCTACAACATATTTGTTGTTCCTGATTTGTATGGTGGTTACTGACCCACTAATCAGTTCTTGTAGCTACCACAATTATTATTGCTTTCTTCATATCCACGATATTAATGTTTGACATCAACATCTTTGCAGTTACAATGTAACTATAACTTTCTTTATGTATTTTATGACTTGATCTTATCTTAACATATGACTTTTTCCTGACTTGTATGGTGGTTTCTTACCAATCAATTGGCTTTGGTTGTATAGCAAGTTTTATTCCCTCAACTCTCTAGCAAGATGCAATACTTTATTGGTTGATACAAAATGTTCCAAATTGTGTGACATATCAGTTAATTCATGAATATTTCTTTCAGGATAAACCTTAACATCTATTTTTTTGATGTTGCAATAATTAAACCAACATTAATTATAAATAATAATAAATAAACGAATATGTAGTACCGACCATTGATAATTGTTTTTTTTTAATTTTTTAATATTGCTATTATGTGAAACAGACAAATTAATACACATTTGCCATTGGTGACACAAAGTACTACAGAATTAAGGTGTAATATCTTTCTGCTTACTTAGCTTTGAATACTGTCTTGATTTCAATTGGAGGTATATTGTTGATCAAACAGAAATAGATATTCATAAGAAACTGATATATAACTTTCCACAATACCCTAAGACCTTATTTAAGGAAGTAACAATTATTTTAAGTATGAATGAATTTATAAACAACCGTTTTTTTAGTCCTGTTATAATATAATAATAATTAATTTTTGTAATACTTATTCCTTTCATTTATGCTGTACAACAGAAAACCTTCAACTTATCTAAATTTGACCTAAATCTGACTTTATATTATTCAGATACTATAAAAAACGACTCATGAAACATGCTCTATGATTCTATACGAAGTTTACATGTTTTAAAGACGAAAATTTCCTCAATGTAAAAACCCTTTGCATCTGTCTGTATAGATGTGTATGTTTGTATGTGCACTGTTTACTGATAAATGAAAATAAATATTATGAAATGACGTTATTATGTAATGTGACCCCGACACTTTTTTGTTTTGTCTTATTTATTATGTCATTTATACAGTATTTTAAGTAATGAAATACTTTATATTGTTACGAGTCACACGCAGTTTAAATTAAAACACGCATTTTTAGAAAAGAACTGTTTATTAACTCGAAAACTGAACAAAATAATATCAAACGAAAGCGCAAGCAAGCAATATAATAACACAAACGAAATTATTAAAGAATTGAAAGAGTCTGCTATAAACACGTCTATACCGAACACAATTAAAAGCAGCTCTGCTCTAAGTTCACTAAATCAACAACACATGGTAACTTACAAGTTATTTAAATGGTTACCATCACACCAAGCAAACTGTCTGAAATTGTCATTCATGCATACTTCACACTCATACCCGAACTCGTAACATTACCCCCTCCCTAGAGAAAAATGTTCGCCCTCGAACATTGATGTTATATTCTCTACAAAAATCCGAATAACAAAGTTCTGGCCAAAACTTCAATATTCAAATCCTTCGGGAAAGGGAAAAAAGATGAAGAGCTTCTTCCAACACTGTACCAGAAAAAGGCTTTACCACCTCTATTCATCCTAGTCACATGTTGGTCCTCATCCTCTGGAAATCTTCACCATTTTCTGAAGACGTCTCTTCCTTAAAAATGGAATTTTCCTAAGAACTTCCAGGTTGTTACGAATCCGAGTTTGTTTCGGATTACAATCGCCCAGTGGGACGAAACAAACTCCCCTAATACCTGGCATTTGCCTGCACTCGCTTGTACATCTCCAGGAAAACCCACCTCAAAACCTGGAGAAGGTATTAGTCTGCTGGTGTCTTCAGATTCTCTTCTTTCTTCTTCCTGACAGGATCTATACCGATCCCTTTCCGTCAAGACCATCCGTCGGAATTTATTCAATGTTGAACATTAAATTCTTTCGCCCAGACTCTTCTTTCCACTTGACACCAGACGACTTTAATCCTTTACCAATCAGATTCAAATGACTCCATGAACAGATATAATGTCCACTTCATCAGCTACTCTCCAACCAAACTCAGAACAGGAACAGGAAAGATAAGGACAGGATTGATCTTGATACCTTAAAACATAAACTCAAGACAGAAAAACTGAAACAAAATTATTCACTACTCTAATCTACTATTCTCTATTTCCCTATCTCTAACTATTTGTGCGTTATCTGTTCTATTTTCTTCGGAATTATCTATCTGGTTATTATCTATTATATTTCTTTCTAAATTATCACTATTCCCTATCCTATTTCTCTCCAAATTTTCTAATCTACTATTAAATTGGAATAAACTGGCCTGGATATTCTCCGCAAATCCATCCAATCTGTCGAAGAGACGATCCATCACCGTAGTCGTCAATTCTTTTTGGACTGTATTAACAATCTTCTTTTCCATCGCTGTTTCCCGTTGTTCCAAAATTCTTAATAGTTCCTCCTTCGAAATCGTAGCCGTTTCCGTTGGGTTGTTTGTCGATGGTCCTGGTTGTGGTTGGAAAGGTCTGTCTCCTTCTTCGAATCCAATGAATGGCGATCTCATTGCACTTTCCATAGTTTAAATTGTTTTTCACTTAAACTGAGTTCACTAGGGTTCACTTGAGTTCACTTCTGACACCAAATGTTACGAGTCACACGCAGTTTAAATTAAAACACGCATTTTTAGAAAAGAACTGTTTATTAACTCGAAAACTGAACAGAATAATATCAAACGAAAGTGCAAGCAAGCAATATAATAACACAAACGAAATTATTAAAGAATTGAAAGAGTCTGCTATAAACACGTCTATACCGAACACAATTAAAAGCAGCTCTGCTCTAAGTTCACTAAATCAACAACACATGGTAACTCACAAGTTATTTAAATGGTTACCATCACACCAAGCAAACTGTCTGAAATTGTCATTCATGCATACTTCACACTCATACCCGAACTCGTAACAATATGTAGGGTGTCCGGGAAATAATGGAAACTTGTTCAGGAGTAATTTTTGACTCAATTCTAAGAATTTTCTTCTCTTAGCATCTTTTGATTTGAAGCTTTATTTTCAAGATATTTGGATTTTAAAATGATGGGTACATTTTTTGGTGCTTTATTTTCAAGATCTATAATGATAAATATGCCAATAGTTAAATATAGACACTCCATAATTGAAGTGAGACAGAGTGGCGCCACTTCAGTTTAACTGTCGGGTTGTCTTTGTCTAACTAGTGGTATTTTTATCATTGAATGTTTTAAAAATACAGCTTCAAATAGTAACAATAGTAATATTTAAGTTTTTACTTATTACAATAATATATTATATCAATAGACCAACTGATATGAGCAAATTCAGAAATCACAGATTATAGATAAAAAATCAGAGGAATATCTTGTCATCGTACTGACAAGTTGCTCTGAGCTATTTTAAAAATAAATAAGCTCCGTGGAGGACAAAGAACATGAGATTCTTAAATAGAGTTTATAGATATGACATTTTAACACATTACTATTACAAAATTGTTCTACTAAATTTTCTTAAACAGTGCAAAATTTTACTAATTAATAAATCACCGAATTTTTTTTTAATGCTGGAAGAAGAAAATACTCGTGTCTTTGATGTTGGTCGACTGTGGTAGTATGTGTGATGGGTTTTGGAAGTCCCATGATGCCATCATCTCCTAGATGCATATGGAAGATATGGAGAGCATAGCTGTCTGATTGTAAATGGCGTATCGTGATACGATTGTGGATGAGCCAGAGGGCATACCCGCATGCTTCATGAATCTTTCACCAGTCGATAGTCAGATAAGCGTGTCAATTAAGTAATTAATCAATATTCGGCAGCGCCTACGAGAGCGCTGTTTCCTTACAGGCTGTATCTTACCCTCTACGTCTTGAACTCGAGTAAAATCAATTAACTCTTCAAAAATTTTGAATACTTCCCAAATCAGCCATGATTGTGTTATAATCTTGTTAAACTTAAAAAAGCAACAAATCTTTGCGATGATTTCTTGAGATGCTCCAATATTGGATAAAAATATTTACATTTTGATAAGGTAAACGGATTGTTTTAGTGCTTGAACACTAGTGGGGTTCGACCCACTAAAAACTCCCTTGCTCAGACATTTGAGGGCCACCGAGGAGGTACCACACCTCGAAGGCTGAACATCTTCCCGATGGCTGAACATCTCCCCGATGGCCTCGCCCCTAATCTGCCTCCCATCCTTGGGAGGTGTAGTAGAGCCTTGCACTGTCGTAGTTGAGCCTGTCGGCATGAATCAACAGGTTGTTCAGCATGTAAGATACCCATCGAGCCTTACTCAGTGCGTTGGAAATATGGGAGTTGAAGTTCAACTTAGAATTGAACAATATTCCCATGTATGTAGCCTCTTTTACCATTTCAATAGTGTCGTTGTCAATCTCGAATGAGATTCGACTAATGTCAGGGTATGCATACCCGGCGTATACAAGAATCTGGCACTTATTAAGTGTTAACGTTAGGTTCATCTAACTCAGTATTCTGTGACTGGCTTTCAGGGCTTGGTTGATAAAGCGCTTTGTGTATTTCTTGGTCATCACCTTGATGCACCTGTCGGTCAGATAGTCAGTGGCTATTCTGACCAGGTAATTTAGGATGCTCAGCCTCACCATCTCATGAAGGATAACCTTGTGCTTTATGGAATTAAATGCATTTTTAATATTCAACATAGCTATAGACTTACACTTGGTAACAATTTAGAGGTTAGGGTTCCTGGCATCTGCAAGAGCAATTGGATTGCGACGTCAAGGACTCTTAGTGCATTGCGGTCTATCATTGAAGACTCGTAGTTGAAAGTGAAACCCTCGCGTTATGGAACCTGAGGAGTTTACTTCAAGTAAAGTTTTTGAGCTGTTGAGCATAGGAATCTGTTAGAACAATGCTTGGGTTAAATTGATTTTCTTCTTATATTGTAAATATTAAGCCACTATTAATAATAGCTACTTGTTTATGACTTAAATAGTAATAGGCTATTGCGATTGAAAAAGGAAATGGGCTTGCTTATAAAGATCATGACTGGCCTAATATTTCGCAAAAAGGGGAAAATTCAGTTTGTAATATTCATCGATTTAAAGACTTCGACAATATTGACAATCTGTTAAATATCCGCTTGTCATGTTTACAAAAAGGTGAGGAGAGTTCGAGGATTTTAAATCAATTTAGGGCATTTAAATCACCCAAACAATTCCAAGTTGACAACGCTTGAATTCTTAGATAATACCAAAGCTTTTATGATATAGCTTATAACAGAATCCACTTATCACAGTGCCTAACGTTTCTACGAAATGTACCGAGTAAGGAAAGTACCTGAAAGGGCGAAAACTAGATAAAGTATAAGGCGTAGTCAAACAGAGTACTTCTCCTCGTACTCTGGCCGCACAAAGTGAGATTAAATGTTGATGTAAGTTTTATGATACACTATCATCCAGTAGTGATGATATGAAAAACTGGCTGTATAAAAATGACTGTATAAAAACTAAACAAGCAATTTGAGCAGTGGATAGAATCGCAAAACACTTCGCCCTGTTTTTATGCCTGAAAAGTTGTTCTGGATTCGTTAATTTACTGTTATAAATTATAGTTTTTATATATTTTTATGCATTGGTTCGACGCGCGTCATCCTACATTTCTTTTCTTCCCCTTCTAGTATAGATGAAAAATATTTAATTAAAATTTATGACACAGGCACGAATCTGCGAATACCGTCTGAAATGCCGCTGAAGGTTCTGTATAAAATATTTATTATACGAGTGGTGTTCCATTCACGTTATTCTATGTCCAAATTGTGGCTTCTCCCTAGAATTCCAGTTGATGACGTCCAGTCAATTCTTCCGGAATGATCCTATTTTCCTGGAATCACCTGAAAGGCATACTTCTGAAAAAAAAAATTATTGCGTTTCGTCCCAGGATTAACGATTGGACTCGTCAGCAAGGTTTATCGTTACCCTCGCCTTAGACGGCTATAGAGGATCTAGGGAACCCTAACACCCTAACATCTCTTTTTGTTTTTGTTTTTGTTTTGGCAGGTGAGGAAAATCTGAATCATAGACACCCTTGGTTGAGCTTCCTCGGGGAAGAGTAGTACCCCCCCGGAAAGGACCCAGCCGAACCAGGAAGGAGAGCAGAACACCTACCCTTCCAGGTATTTAACCCTCTCGAAGGAGAGCACCTCCCAGGTAAGTGGCCCACAGAAGTACCCCCCCCCCCCCTCCCGCCAGGGGTAGTGTGGGGCTAGACCCACTAAACCCCTTACCTAGGGTGTCTTAATGAGGCATTTCCTGGAATCACCTAACCAGCATGCTTCTGAAAAAAAAATTATTGCGTTTTGTCCCAGGATTAAGCGACTGGACTTATCAGCAAGGCTTGTCATTAACCCTCGCCTTAGACGGCTATGGAAGAGTTGTGTCATCGATGATCACTGGTTTGTTTGGGTTAATTTTGCCAGTTCTAATTCATGTTCAAGTGTGGTTTTTTGTATGGAGATTTTCTCAATTTTATCAAGGAAAAAGTCATTGTTTAGGGAAATTATTTTAATAAGAGAATTGGTTTCAAGTTCGCTACCATCAAGCAAACGAGTTATGAGGTCCACTAAGGAGCTGTTATTTTCAGCCATTAATTGCATTTTACGTGAATAATCTTTATGGGCAATGGCCAAATATTGGTTTGAAAGCATTTTAGTCAGGTAGGTTTTTATTTTAGAGAAGTTTTTAAGGAGTTCCCGGGAGATTTTCAGGGGGCTTGTGTCATTATTTTCTTCATTGTCTAGGAGCTCATCGCAATGTATTTATTTTTCATTAAGATCATTTTTTCAAGCGGGCCTTCTGTCACATCCGAATCTTCAGAGGCATTATGCGTAATATTATCTTGTTTGTCATTTTTATCTTTATTTCCACGTATTATTTTGGTATTTTTGTTCAGGCCCTTTCCTGACTTGGAGACATTTTGTAGGGTATCCTTCTTTGTCGCGCGTCTCACTTTGCAGGCTGTTTGACCGGGATCTTTATTTGGTATGGTGCGGGATATTAAGTCCGTACTGCTAACGCTAATTGTATCTGGGTCAGGGACCGAGGAGCCCTTACGCTTTTGATTCTTACTGGGGGTATCTGTAGCCTAGATGTTACTCGAGGACATATTTTTTTGGTTAAGCGGACTCAGTACGCGAGTCTATTCAGGTGTGGGAGTCACTGCCAGATGCAGGACTGAGAATGATGGGCAGCGTATACTCTCGTAAGGACAGGAATGAAGCTCGTGCAAACCGTAACCAAGGAGACCACCTAAGACTTTGCCGACGTCACCTGCGCGGCATCAAAAAACCTACCGCGCATTATTGGCTCCAGAATGAAGATTGTGTTTACTCTTAAAGGCCAGAACTGAAAATGGAGCAAACTCCAAAACCAGGGCAAACGAGAGCCCGCTTCCAGTCTCCAGAACACCCAGTCACGAGCCGCAGCGAACGCATCAGGCACCGAACCAGGAACGACGATAAGAGACGCGTCCGTACGAGGAAAGCAATCGACGACCAACAGACGGCTGGAGGATAGAGGGAACCCTAACACCGTTTTTTTTTGTTTTTGTCAGGTGAAGGGAATCTGAACCCCAGACACCATTGGTTGAGCTTCCCCGGGGAACAGCACCCCCCGGAAAGGACTCAGCCAAATCAGGAAGGAGGGCAGGACTCCCCCCACACCTCGCAACTCACCCTCCCAAAGGAGAGCACCCGCCAGGTAAGTGGCCAACCCGACCACCCAACACGACTGAACCTCCACAGCAGAACCCACCCCGTTGCTGCCCCCCCAGGGGCAGTGTGGGGTAGACCCACTAAACCCTTCTCCTAGGGTGTCTTAATGAGACATTTCCAGGAATCACCATAATGTATGCTTCTCGAAACGCCTCTACCCTCTAAGTTTTATTTACTTACCCTTAAGGGAGTCAGGAAGCGATTCAAGATATTTGAATCTACTTTACCAATTTTAAATGAAATCTATTCAAATACGCAGAATAATCATGTTTCTTCGAGGAATCATTTATTCTAGTCCCCAAAGGAAGTTGAATTTTCGTATTATTTGTATTTAAAACAGTTTTCGCGAAGATTGGGGTTATCCGAAGGCTTGGATTAGTATTTTGGGTAGGTTTGACGGGTCAGCTCTGGAGGCACTGCTTTTAAGAAATTGGAAAAATTGAACTTTTATCTTCATTTAGGTATATCAACATTTTTAAAGGAAAGGACGAATATTAAAAAAAGAGACAGACATTAGTGACGAAATACATATTTCTGGAAATAATTTAAGTGTACCATAACGGTACACTTATATAACATTAATAACGGTATTAATAATTTTTTATGGCTTCATCTATGGACATTGATCGAGATGCCTTGTACATTGTTCTTTCAATTTTATAACTCCTACTCCCACCATCAAAAAAATTAATATAAAAATGAGTTTTTGTGGAACTTCTTATTCTTCCTGGTAGTGGTTCCCAGTTGCTGTAGTTAGCCCAAACGAAATCGTCTCTTAATTTAATTTTTTTAATATTTCTGTTACAAAATCATCGATTAAATACAGGGTGTTTTAAAACGACCAAACTTCCTTAAAGGAGCTGATTCCTGAAGCAATACTAAGAATTATTTCTTCTTGGAATTTTTTGATTTGAAGCTTTATATTCAAGATATTTTCAATGATAAAGATGCCATTAGTTAGCCAGAGACACTCCAATAGTTGAAGCGAGACAGAGTGACGTTACCTTTACTTCAACTATCGGAGTGTCTCTGGCTAACTAATGGCATCTTTGCCATTAAATATTTTGAAAATAAAGCTTTAAATCAAAAAATGCCAACAGGAAAAAGTTTTTAGAATTGTCTCAGAAACCACCCCCTTTAAGGAACTGCGGGTGTTTTGTATATAACACCCTGTATAACTTTAACAATATTTAATTCTACAATTATCTTTGTGATGACGATGATGGCCCTTCCGTGGTAATATCCTGTGAATGTTCTTCTACATTCATATTAAGTGCTATTGCATTAGTGTTTAATTCTGTTATATCATGTTGTGATGCACGAATTAGTGGATCCCTGAGACTGGGTAAAATTTCAGGGAATATGGCGACACAAATAAATATTTGGAAAGAAGAAAGAGACCGAAGGGTGAGGTTCCTTGGAGCCGCGGGTGACCCGGTAAAATTACGCAAAGAATGGGACGTGTCAATAATAAGCTTATCCAAGTAATAATGATAACTTTATTTATGCGAACGACCAATTTCGCTCGCCACAATAAGAATTACAATTTTATGATAACGCGCAATGTCGTACAAATCAACCCTGCCTAATAAATCGGGAGCGCCCGCACGCTCTTCGTACGCGACACGTCCAATAGCCCGAAGCACTCGCGATACGCGTTTTAGCGAAGACCTTTTGTCCGTACAAAAGTCACTTGACCCTGCGAGAGGAGACTGTCCAACCCGAGGGCAAGTGCTTCGCTATGTGTAACGGCGCGGCCAGGAAAGTACCGTGAGCTTTCCGGCGCGATGAGGTGGCTAGCCTCCGCGGGAAAACTAAAACACAAAACTCACAGGACTAACAAAGAAACGTTTAAGTGGCGTTCCACTCACGTTTTACGCCGCAGGTCGACCTTTTTGAACGTGGAATCCAACTTCTCCCGGTATGGTTCGTGGCAGACGGAAGATCCGATGATCCCGATGACGAATCCTCAATCCGTGATCCTCGCTAATAAGGAAATTTGGATCAACTTACACCGAATTGCCACTATCAATTATTAGGCCGACCCGAACAACAGATCACATAGAAGTGAAGGAAAATCGTTGAACTGTCAGTTTGACAGTTCAAGATTCTTCTGTCACACACATAACCGTTTTTACACATATAAATATAGCCGGACGTTTTGTTCAGGAATTGGAGGAATCAGTCTAACCCGATGTTAGATTATGCGCGGTGAGCAAGACAGAGACAGACTCTGCTACACCTGGCCGTCAGACAGAGACACGACGCAACCGCGTCGTTCTCTCTCCAACTCACCGATTCCGCCAGCTGATCCAGATCTCAGCCTAGATGCCACGGTGCCGAGTGTGCTCAGCCTATTACGATATTCCCATAACATCGGGAATCGGTCGAGAGATGCTGCAACACTTTTTACATCGTTACAATGTCTACTGAAATTTTGAATTGTTAAATGTTGATGGCTAATTACTCCTATTGTTTCTGTCGATTCATTATTGTTGTCTGTTATTGATGGGTTTGTTTCTGGTTATATATGTGGAATATCTATTTCATGCTCTCTATCTCCTGAACTTTCCCAGTTAGATTCGATATTATGCTCATCATCACTACAAATAATAATAACATTCGTATATCCTCAGGATAGAAATTTAGATCATCAGTTTCAGTATCCTTTTGTAAATTAGTATTATTCCAATTATTTTTTTTGTGAGTGTTTTTAGTTGTAGTTTGAGTAAGATTTGACGTAGATGGGTTATCAATATCTTGATTATCGTTAAAATTTGTATCATATATTGTCTCTGCTTCTTCTTTTTGATCTTCAATCTCTCGATCGCAGATGACACTCTTGACATGACCCCATAAGAAAAAATTAATCGGATTGAGATCCGGTGATTTTAGGGCCCACTCAGTGCGTGCACCTCGACCAATTCATTTCCGATGGAAGGCATTCAGCTGATTCCGAGCGTGTGCGCAACCTTTTCCTAATTATATTATCATAATCAGAATAAGATAATTATGCAACGCAGCATCATAAATGCAGCGTTACAAATTATAAAATACTCAAATTATGAACTCGGTCTTATCACCTCTATTTGTTTTCGTGGTTTCGTCTGTACGCCTGAGGTTTCTTCAGCTTTTCGACGGAGAGGTTGACTAGCCTTTCTTTATAATTTTCAGCAATTCTTGCGATTGTTTCAAGGTTCAGTATTAAAAATATTGGTTTTACTGAATCATTGTGTAATCAGTTTATAATTCGCCGTTGCTGAAAAAGTGACCGCTTGCAAGTTGAGTGAATTTTTTCAAATAGTTGCAGAATTTGCCGAAGAATACTAATATCAATGAAATTTTGCATTTTTAATAATCAGTTCCACAAGAGAGTATCACGGAAGGAAAATGAGGTCCCTCGTTGGAAACTGTGCATCGATTATGAGAAGCTTTAATTAAAATTAAAATAAACTAGGGCCCTACACCTTCGTACATAATATTACTACTATTGAAACTATCATCAGTGTCTGCAGTACTATCGTCTAAGACACTTCTGGGGGTTTTATTTGATATTTCATTAGTTGATTAAATCATCGCTACTATTACTACTTTTTGAACCGTTATCTACTTACTGTATCTTCATAATTATCTTCATATCTATCATAAATGACATTTCATCCAGACACTTTTTTATCTTACATAAATGATTTACATGAGATTTAATTGTACCATCGCAATCAATAATTACTTTTCTCCCCCCTCCACCCCAATCTTTGATGCAGTCTTGTCAATGAGAAACATTCAGTCTGATGAAAAAGCCGGGGTAATGTTAAGTTCGACCCTTTAAAGCGTGTACCTAGATATTTTGAGTAATGGCCGTTTGCACGCAGATCGTTTGCGCAGAAGATTTTATTGTTCATGGACCATTGGCGTACAAGCAGTTTTACCTGTTGTTTACCAATGTTTAATAACAATATATTTTTGACTACCTAAGTTGGAATTAGAATGAGGAAATTAGATTCGAAGTGGTTAACACCTGGTGGTATGTGTTGTCAACTCGTCTATACTGAAAATTGTACACATATTACTTTGGCGATAAATTAATTGAATTATAAAATTTATTGGTAGGTTGGATTGGTAAAATACAATACTTTTGCGCAATCCGTTTGTGAGCAATAGATCCGTGGGCAAATGGAATGTGCACAGACATTCTGTGAGCAATCGGCCTTGTGCGCAAACGGGGCGCTCCCAATATTTTAAGGTTTCTGCCAAATTATCCTGTCTCTAAATATAACTTCCTGAATCATTTAGAAGCGATCTACGAAGCGTCAAATAGATCGAGACTCGAGATTGTGATAAATAAACATTTAATAACCATAATAACTTTCGTAAGGTATGTTTCGATCAGACTTTTACAATATTATTAAGTTTATGAAAAATTCAACCGAATCTTCGACATTTTTCTTTTACTTAATCATCGTGGGGAGAAAGTTCTCCTGGACATATCCCGTACAAGCCGGTTGCGTGATAAAGTCAGGACTACTAGGGATAGTGCCGGTTTCCTATGGGCTTTTAGGTTGACTATCCCTTGGAACTGGAACTTTAGCTGTCGCAAGACATTAGTCCAATTTTATAACCTAAATTTATTTTTTGTTTTTTAACAGGTGGAAGAAGTTTGACAACCAAACACCTCAGCTTTTTTTCCTATAGGGGAAATCTTGACAACCGAGTACACCCGGCCTTTGCTCTTGGTCGACCAGGCTTAATGTGTGGTTCAACCGCTGAAAGTCCCTCTAGACCAAGTTTTAACTCCTATGAAGGAAATACTTTATTAGACTGTCATTTACCCAAGAGATATGCCTTTAATCTGCCTCCGTTCCCAGTTGGTGCTTTTGTTCTACTGCTTTCTTCTACTAAGTAATAAATAGGCACTAATTACAAAATTACACATAACTGATATGGAATACTTTTATATGATTCAGTGGTAAGTGCTACTGGATATCTCAATGTTTCAACAATTTATTTAAAATTAGAAGGTTTTTCATCGCTTTACACTACCGGCCATAAGTTTGAAACCACTTTCAAAAATTATATAGAGAACAGGTCTTGCTTTAAATGCGCGTAACTTTTAACTAGAAGTGCTAGGAAGACGTTTAAAAAAGGAATGCAAAGCTCATTAAATTTTGCGTCTGACACTATCACTTTGATCAATGAAAGTTTTATGGAAGCCAAAATACAGTGAGAGGAAAATGGCTTTAAATTTCTATTTAGTTTATTTTTGTTTTCCAAATTCAATTCGTTGCCTTATTTAAGAAAGGAGTCACAGATAATTGAAAATTTGGTGGTATAAAGCTTGAATCTTTGGTTTTAATTTGGTATAAGGTACGTCAAGAAATTCACAGTTTTACGGTAGATACATAAGAATTTATTAGGCAGCGTTGAAAACATTTTTATACCTTAAAACATATCTGCACTGCGAGACTCGTCGAGCAATCTGTGGCCAGAAAAAACTATTGGTACCAATGGGGCACCAAACAAATTTTTGTCGCAACTTTTTTTAATTTAAATTATATTATTTTTCAAATTAAATCAACAAAAGCGTAATTAATTTAAAATTAACATATATATTTATTTTTAAGCGATACAAATATATTAAATATTTTTTCCATTCAAAAATCTAGTTTTTTCTTTCAGAACTGCTTTCACAATTCTGGGCATTCTTAAAATTAATTTTTCTATAGTGGTTATAGGAATATTTCTGCAATATTCTACATTGTTTTCTAATACCCCTATCGTTCATTCCAAAGGAGTTCTATGGGGTTAAGGTTTTGAGATTGTGGCGGCCAATTCATAATTTAAAAAAATTTTTTATTTTTATTTTCCTTTAATATATTTCTGCATAATTTTGATGTATGCTTCGGATCATTATCCTGTTGATATATGAAACCTCGTCCAATCAATTTTAGTCCCGAAGGAATAGCATAATTAATTAGAATTTCCTTAAATTTTTCTTTATTAAGATTACCGGATATTTTTGCTAATTCTCCAACCCTTGAGGCCGAGAAACTACCTCATATCATAATGGAACTACTGCCATGTTGACAGTGGGAACTAAGCACTGCGGTGTCATCATTTCATTGCGCCCACAACGCACAAATATTCTGCGCTTAGAATTAAATAATTCAAATTTTGATTCATCCGTCCATAATACTTTCTTCCAATCACTGATAGTCTATTGATAGTTCTGATATAACTACCGTAAAACTGTGAATTTCTTGACGTTCTTTAACCGTTTGAGTGCCACGTGTCTTTGCTGTTTTCCCGTCCAAAAGTGCCAAGCGGCGCTATATCGCTTGTCTTATTCCCTCTCCAAGAATGCCAAGGAGCGCTATTAAAACTATATATATATTTTTATTTATATTATAAATATTAATATTATTATATTAATATTTAAAACTATTAATATATATAAAATATATATATTTTATATATATTTATATATATATAAAAATCGAGCGTGTCGCGGTTATCGGTTTCGCAACCTAGAGCGCTGGCACTGTTCGAGAGACAAAGGAGAAGCGCAAAATCGCTTCGTGGCACTCAAACGGTTAATACCAAATTAAAGCCAAAGATTCAAGCTTTATACCACCAAATTTTCAATTATCTGTGACTCCTTTCTTAAATAAGGCAACGAATTGAATTTGGAAAACAAAAATAAACTAAATAGAAATTTAAAGCCATTTTCCTCTCACTGTATTTTGGCTTCCATAAAACTTTCATTGATCAAAGTGATAGTATCAGACGCAAAATTTAATGAGCCTTGCATTCCTTTTTTAAACGTCTTCCTAGCACTTCTCGTTATAAAGTTACGCGCATTTAAAGCAAGGCCTGTTTTCTATATAATTTTTGAAAGTGGCTTCAAACTTATGGCCGGTAGTGTATGTCAAACTGGAACACCATATAAAATTAAATATTAAATATTACTTATATATAATGTTTTATTGTTATATGCGAGTAAATATTACATTTATATCATTACAATATTACAAGATTATATTTACATTTTACATTTTTAGTTTATTTTAAGTTTATTAAAAGTTTTCGCCGTCTGCCGATAATAGACGCTGCCGCTAGACCTGGAACGACTCTGGCTGGTACATTCTTTTTTGGCTGTGACTACAGACAAGTCATCTGTTGAACGTAGATTGAGGGAGTTGGCGTCACCCCAATGGCTGCTGTCTGAATCTTCAATAGAAGAATTTCCCGATCTGCATGGTAAGAACTTTGTCGAAGAATAGCTGTGAAGAATTAACTTCGTGAGAATAATTAAGCGAGATTATTTGAGAACCGGTGCTCATTGTTTTGGTGGCATAGACTGGGTGTTGTCTCTGGGTAATAAGGTCATCAGACCTCTTTTTGTTGGAACACTATCAGTGACGTCTTGGGAGGCGTGTTCGCTCACCTCCATGACACTGCAGTCGATGAATGACGATGGGGTGGTGGCCTGCTTTAGCACCCCCTCGCTTACCAGACCTGGGGGTTTCCCTCTCCTGATCAGTAGACTTAATATTCATTGCATTATTCATCATAATAAATGAAAAAGGAACAAAAGGAATAAATGGAACAAATTTGGTTTTCATTCTTCAATTAAATCAATTTTATGTATTAAATCATTTTGATACATTAACTTGTTCAATGTGAAATTATCTATATTAATACTAATATTAAAGTTTATAATGCTAGATTTATTATACAGTCAATATATCATATATTACATTTATTCATTGGTAGATTTAAATTTTATCGCTTAAAATATATATACATATAACTATTTTACTCTAACACTTTAATGCTTTTTTTTGTTGTTCATGTAGTAAGAAAAATCATAATGAACACCCCGGTGTGTGATATCCCACGAAAATAAAATAAACAAAATGTAATAAGACCCTGGATTTGTTGGTGCATGGTAACAAACTGACGGTTGTCCTGTATAAAATATTTATCACCTCTCTTTTAAACTTTCTCAATTCTGTTGACCGATCAAGTTAAGGCTGACATAGGAGTGAGATAAACTCGTTGAGTTGCTACTTAGATAGATCCTACCTAGAAAAAATTTCCCTGTGCCTTCCATAACAAGATCAACAGGATCCACGGGAGATAAAATAGGTGTTATTAGATCCATTGAGTACAGTGATATTGCCCTCATTTTTGTTGCTCTTCCATCCTTTTCAATATAGTTTCTTAGTTTCTCCTTGAGGGAAATATATGATGAAAGCAGAGATACCACTATCGGTCTTCCACATGTACATTTAAATGTGGGCTCTTGCAAGAGGCTTCTTGCTGAATAATAACCACTGAGGCAAGAGATGGAGGAAAGCGGTGTGTCGCGGTTGTTATTAAGATTGTCTGTTTGATTGGTCTGTTCAAGCTTAAAATAATATTTGAGTTGTACAGGTTCGAATTCAACCTCTGACTCTCGTGTGCTTTTAAGTGGAAAAACGCTTCTCATGTTTTCTCGTGTTAGCCAATTGTTTTGATCTGTTATCTGGGATAAAATTCCCAAATCCTCTTTATAAGTTCCAAAAAGACTGTGGAAAACGATTTGCTTGGCCACAGTAGTATTAGTTTCCTTATTCAAATAAAGGGACCATGTAGTGGACATAACAATTTTATAAAATGCAAAAGCTCCCTTTCCTGAAAAGCTGAAATTTTCTAGTAAATCTTGAGATTTGTAAATGCTATTTCCAATCTTATGAGTTTCCCTCGTAAATATGTATGAAAACATGGCTGGAGCAGGAAACATCCGAGATTCTTGCCTATTAGTCGACATTAAAGCAACATCAGCAAGCATGGTTATCCATATTCTAACATGATTGAGATCTCTTTCTCTAAGTTTCGATAGAATAGAATCTATTTCAGGGAAATGAGCCATAGCCTTTTTAACTACCTTAACCCATTTTTCTGAACTCATCTTCCCTGACTTCAAATAACATAGAAGTGCTGTCAAGGGTCCTAAGGACTGCGGCATTGAAGACCTTTTCTCTGGTGGAAATGTTACTCCTTCGCATAATATGTGATGGTGGCTATAGATGCCATATTGAGATAGCTTCACTGTTTGCTTTTGCCCGTCTTTTTTATTTACAACCATTGTATTATGTCCTAATCTGAGTTCTCTCCTTCTCAATGCATGGCCAGACAAGAAATTTAAGTAATAACTTGCTGTTGGATACCAGTTTTCAGGATCATTTTGTTGGTATTCCTTGAATGTGAGTTCAGCTTTTTCTGCCTCTGCCATTACAAGAGCATGAGCCTTATCTCTGCTTAAAGAAACCTCTCTTCCGTCAAAAGTCACTTTGTAATCAGTATTTTCTGACTTGTCGATTAGGGTTCCATTTGTCTTATTATATCTCTGTTTTAAATCATTATAAGAAGTGAACAATATATTGTGGACTTGGTCTCCAATACTTATATTTTTGTTTTTAGCTTTTAGTTTCATCTCGTCTAAAATTGCTTTGTGCGCAAATGCAATGAAACGTATGATTTTAACCTTCTTTGATGGTTGTTGTAGCGTTTGAGTTTTTTCTGAATCCACGATGCCAATTTCTGAGTCGTTACCATTTACTGTAGCTTTTCTAGGTACTTCAACTGACTCTGGAGTCGACACTTCCACGCAGAATTCTGAAATACTTGTTGAAGCCATTTTCTGAAAAACAAGAAAAGGTTTAATATTAAAATGGTCTGTTTATATAGTACAAAAAGAGGCTAATACGAGTAAGATTTTTATGACTATTAACCCAGAAACTTGGATATAACGCTACAGGAATGTTGAACCCTCCGAAGGAACATAATACGGGGATAGGCGAGAAATTCGTTCGATACTTCAGCAATGAACGGCTAATTATGTTATATTCTGACTTGATGGAAGAAACAGTAAAAGATTTTCAATGCTTTCAGTTGGAACAATTATTCATTTATACTTAAATACGTATTATACAGGGTGTCCGGAAAAAAAGGAGACATTTTTTGAGGGGTGGTTCCTGAGCCTATTCTAAGAACTTTTTTCTGTTGGCATTTTTTGATTTAAAGCTTTATTTCTGAGATATTCAATGATAAATTTGCCATTAGTTAGACAGAGACACTTCGATAGTTAAAATGAAATGGCGACACTCTGTCTCGCTTCAGCTACCGGAGTGTCTCTGTCTAACTAATGGCATCTTTATCATTGAATATCTCAAAAATGAAGCTTTAAATCAAAAAATACCAAGACAAAAAGTTCTTAGAATTGCGTCAGGAACCACCCCTCAAAATATGTCTCCTTTTTTTCTGGACGCCCTGTATAACCTTTAGAGGGTTGGGGTGGCTACATGTGTGGCTAATAGCAAATTTGCAGTTTACATTAATCGTATAGAATTATAAATATGCATAACTTTTACTTAAAAAAATTGTTAAATTTGTATGGAAAAATACGGGTCCTCTACAGGTTAATGATATTAGTATCTTTTTCAATGTAATTAGTTTCTCAAATAAACTTAAATGTTACGCATGAAAATTCTCTTTTATCATAAGATAGATAACTATGTTTAAGATAGTATTGAGAACTTTCAGTTTTGAAAGAGTTACTTTAACATTATATTTTTATTTTTTAATTTTAATTAAAACCACGCGTGAATGATAGGTATATATATTTTTGCGACCCATAATTTTTTATTTATTCATTAGAGGAGGCATCTCCTAATGAATATTCAGCTGAAGCTTCTTTTTCAAGATTTTTAATGATAAGAATGCCATTAGTTAAACAAAGGCACGCCGATAGTTGAAATGAGACAAAGGCGTCATCTTACTTTAACTACCGGAGTGCTTCTATCTAACTAACAGTATCTTTATAATTGAATATCCCGAAAACTAAACTGCAGATCAAAAAAGTCAAAAGAAACAAATTTATAAAATATCGTCAGGAATTACTTTTCAATAAATGCCTGCGTTTTTCCGGACACCCTGTATAATAAAAGAACAGAAAATCTAAAATAAGAATAGGATGCTTATGCACTAGTGGAAAGTATTAGTTAAGAATTAAATATTTGATTTATACTTTCCAAACAACTCCTAGCCTTTGTTCTTTTCAGGTTAAAATTCAGTGTTTAAAATGTAAAATGGAATGGATGGGTGGAAATATTGTTTTCAGTCATGCATGAAATCTTGATCTACATGATGTTAAATAATAAAATAGTAGACATACATACTTTGTCTTTAGTTATCCTGGGAGGCTCGTACGGAGATGAAATGATGATGATGAAATAATTTTACTGGTTTATTCCTTCTTTGATACTTTCCTTCAGAATTAAGGTACTTTAACAGTTTCTCCAAGAGTTATATTTTCTCAATGATTCTAAGTTTAACTTTCACAAATAATTTACTATTGCAGCTCTGACTATGATTTTCCAGCCGATCGGTAATGAACAACAATTGAACTGAAGGAACACTGAATGCTGTATGATTTGAATTTAAAGTTGAAATTACGAAGCTTAGAAAAGTAATGTTACTCGTGGACTGAGTGATTCAACTAAGCACTGTGTTTGAAGCAAGGACCGCTCGAGGACTGTTGGTGTATTCCTGTGATCGTATGTCGACTGCCTGTTTTTCAGTTCTAGATTTTCCTTTGTATTGTTCATGTTCAGTTTAACCCTCTTTGTGCCAGCTGTACTCGATTCTCATTGGCTAATAGCTTTTCAAAAGGGGATAGCTTTATTTGAATGGCTTTCAATTAGACAAAGTACAATTGAACACGTTTTCATTTAAACAAAAATTTTATAAATATCTGAAAGCAAAATTATTTAATTTAGATTTATTGAAGCACCATTAAATTAATCCTTCATTTTTTTAATATCTTGTTTATAATTTATATTTATTTTGAGGAGTTTATACCAACTAAGATACGGTATAAAATAATATTGAGATAATGATATTAATACATAATTTTCTATTTTTAATTTTTAATAATTATTGCTTAAAAAAAATTTTAATGAACGTAAACTTGGCACGCCTTATCATAGGCATGCGCTTAATAACAGCTAAAATTAAATTTATTATGAAAAATTATTTATTTTTTGTATAGATTAATCATTAATAGTGATTTTAATATCATTAATTAATATTAATTTAATAGGTGAGTATCAAACAGTAACGTTTCCAGTGAAATACAGGGTGTCCGGAAAAAAAGGAGACATTTTTTGAGGGGTGGTTCCTGAGGCTATTCTAAGAACTTTTTTCTGTTGGCATTTTTTGATTTAAAGCTTTATTTCTGAGATATTCAACGATAAATTTGCCATTAGTTAGACAGAGACACTTCGATAGTTCAAGTGAGATGGCACCACTCTGTCTCTCTTCAGCTACCGGAGATTCTCTGTCTAACTAATGGCACCTTTATAGTTGAATATATCAAAAATGAAGCTTTAAATCAAAAAATTTCAAGACAAAAAAAGTTCTTAGAATTGCGTCAGGAACCAATCCTCAAAATATGTCTCCTTTTTTTCCGGGCACCTTGTATACAGGTTGTCTCGAAATAAAGAAAACATGTTTTGAGGGGTGATTCCTAACACAATTTTAAAAACTATTTCCTCTTGGCATTTTTTAATTTAAAGCTTTATTTTGTAACGATGTAAAAACCCGTTGCAGCATCTCTTGACCGATTCCCGATATTAAGAGAATATCGGGAATAAGTTGAGCACACTCGGCACTGTAGCGCCTATGCTGATGTCTGGATCAGCGGGCGAGGCAGTGAGTTGGAGAGAGAACGATGCGAAAGCGTCGTGTCTCTGTCCGACGGCCGGGTGTAGCAGAGTCTGTCTCTGTCTCGCTCATTGCGCGCGGTCTAATATCGGGTTAGACCGATTCCTCCAAACAATAATAAGAAGTTTGGCTAGGTCGGTATTGGTCCGATTGGTTGTGTGCGTGGGGAGGATCTTGAACTGTCAAACTGACAGTTCAACGATCTTCCCTCACAGCCGTTTTCGTCTTCGTTGTATGTGGAAGTCAACCAGTGTCGCGAGTTTGTGCAGCCATCGGGTATCTTGGAGTGGACGATACTGCACCTGGGAATACTGCGCTGTTGGAGTGACTTCCGAAGTAAATGTGAGTGGGACGCCACGTTATTTCGTCTTTTGTGAGTCTGGTTAATCGTTTGTGTTTGCGTTATTTTTCCGCGGAGGCTAGCCACCTCAATTGCGCAGGGAGGTAGGAATTACTTCTCCTGCCGCACCGTAGTACCCCGCGAAGCACTTGCCCTCGGGTTGGACTATCGCCTCTCGCAGGGTTGAGTGACTTCGACCGAACGAAGGTCTTCGCGGTATAGCCGACGGCTTGTGCTACGGACTTTAGGAAGTGTCGCGAGCGTAGAGCGAGCGGGCGCTCCCAATTTGTTAGGTCGCGTTGCGTAATTGTTAGCGGAACAATTAATTGTATAATTAGCGAGCGAAATTGGTCCTCGCTGTAATAAACTGTTATATTTCAGATCGTGGTTGTTATTGACACGTCCCGTTACCTTTAGTATTTTCAGGGTCTATAACCACACCCTCGGTCTCTTTCCTCCCGGACGGTCGGGATAAATAATTATTTGTGTCGCGATAGTCTCTGGAGTTTCACCCAGCTCCAGAGAAAGCATAATTCGCGTATTACAATTTTTAAGATATTCAACGATAAACATGTCATCAGTGAGACAAAGGCACTCCGGTAGCTGAAGTGAGGCACAGTGGCGCTCTCTCACTTCAACTGTTGGAGCGTCTCTATCTAACTAATGGCATTTTTATCGTTGAATATTTAAAAAAAATCTTTAAATCAAAAAATGCCAACAGAAAATAATTCTTATAATTGCATTAGGGACCACCTGTAAATTTTAAGGGGGTGTAGAGGGAGTGATTCTAAAACGATTTTCCATTTGCTACATTTTAATCTGAAGCCTTAGTTTTTGAGATATTTAATGATAAAGGTACTATTAGTTAAACAGATAGATAGTTAAAGTGAGACAGAATGGTGTTATCTTCAATCAATTGGTTGTCCCTTTCTAACTAATAGTACCTTTATGATTAAATATCTCAAAATCTAAGCTTTAGATTAAAATGTAGTACATCGAAAATCGGTTTAGAATTACTCCTACAATCCCTTAAAATTTCGAGCTCATTGTTACACCCAGTATGTATTCATGTAGTTTGTATGATAATACACTACACATATAAACTATTTTATTGTTAAAAGAATTTATTGCCGTCTATAAGGATATTTTCGAGAGATTTTACAGGTAAACAAAGAAATATCATATTAATATTAAAGCTAATTTTATGAATTACAAGTTTACTTTTTTATGTCAGGAATTTATTAAATTTTATTATAAATAAAAGAGGAAAGGATCGTCTTTAATGTAGAATGACAGTGAGTATCATTTAAAAAAATTTTTTTATAATCTAAAATATTTATTACATAATATTTTTAAAAAAAGGTAATTTTAAAGAAAGAAAGACTCAGCGTCATTCGACAATACAAATAAGAAATAATGCAAAAAGAGTTTTACAAGTAAAATTAGTTTTAAGAACAAAATAAGTAAGTCTGTAATTTTAAAAAGTTTGGGTTCGGCTTAAGAGGAAGATCCTTTCCCGACCTAAAATGGTTCGTGTCTTAAATAACAGAGTGAAAGAAAAGGTCTCTTATCTTGTAATGCACGAATTAACGATTTCCCGGAGTTTGGTGACACTCGGAGAATATTCGTCAATAAATATAATTTTTTCCCGACCGGTTCGGGAGAGGTGTTGAGACCCTAGGGTGCGGTTCTTTTAGATCGCGGTTGACTTTGGACTGATAATGACGTGTCAAATAACTAAGAAAACTGTTCTAAGTAATAGCTCGTTTAATTGCAGTACGACCGATATTACACTATATTAAAAGATGCCGTACGCAGTAATTACTACAAATAATTCGCATATATATACAGTTTCGCTTAGAACAGTTAAAATAACAGGAAAACCCTAAAATATCGGGAGCGCCCGCACGCTTAAAGTACGCGACACGTCCTAAATCCAATGCATTCGAGAAACACCTATGAGTAAGAAGCTTTTCCTATCCGTACGAAAATCACCCGTTCCTGCGAGAGGTGACTATCCAACCCGAGGAGGGGTGTTCCACTCGGTGCAACGGCGCAACCTGAAAAAGTCCTGATGACCTATCGGCGCGTTGAGGTGACTAGCCTCCGCGGGAACTAACGCAAAAGACTAACAATACATTAAGTGACGTCCCACTTACGTTCGCCGAATCTCAATCCTTCCGATGTTTCCGTGAAGAGATACTCCTGGTTGACCTTGCCGAATTGTAGATGCTAATCCCAGGAATCAAATATCCTCTTATTGCGATAATCCGATATGGTCTAGCAGCAATCCAACGATTTCACCCAGTACAATTATCAACTCGTGGAGATACTCTCGTGGACCGTCACACTCGACTTGTACCGATTATGAATTTCGGTGACTCTTAACACCTGAATTTTTATCAACCGGATTATCCAAGGATTGACGTTAAAGTGAGGAAAAATCGTTGAACTGTCAGTTTGACAGTTCAATTTTCTTCCCCACACATATAAACTCAGTCTCACATACACACACATATACATTTAAGCCCGGACATAACTGTTTTCATTTGAGGAATGAGTTTAACCCAGCATTAGACTGTACGTTAGTGAACGAGACAAGGATAGCCTATGCTACATTCAGCCGTCGAACAGAGAAATAGCACGGCATGTTCTGTCTCTCTCCAACTCACCGATATCTCCAGCTGATCCAGACAAACAGCTTAGGTGCCTCGGTGCCGACCCATGCTCAATTTCTGCTTTAAATTGAGAATCGGTCGAGAGACAATATAACGATTTTTTACATCGTTACAATCTTTGTCTTTTTTATGAAAACCTTTTGTTACGCCATCAATATGAAGTGATTTTTGCCCTGGTTAGACTAAATTTATATGACTCCTTTTGTATGTCGGAAGGAACGATATACTTTCTTTTTTGAAATGAAGCTCTTACTTTCTTTATTAATTTCTTCTTTTCATAATTTTTTGTCGATTTTTCAACAAAGAATGTATCTTGTTCACTCCTTACATTACATTGAATAACCAATTCAAATGGTTTTGAAATCCGTTGGTTTGATGATTTAAAATATTGTTACGAGTCACACGCAGTTTAAATTAAAACACGCATTTTTAGAAAAGAACTGTTTATTAACTCGAAAACTGAACAGAATAATATCAAACGAAAG
This sequence comes from Sclerodermus sp. 'alternatusi', assembly GCA_037305995.1. Classification (NCBI taxonomy): domain Eukaryota; kingdom Metazoa; phylum Arthropoda; class Insecta; order Hymenoptera; family Bethylidae; genus Sclerodermus; species Sclerodermus sp. 'alternatusi'. Next base: position 337,229 of record CM074556.1, read on the forward strand.
CGCAAGCAAGCAATATAATAACACAAACGAAATTATTAAAGAATTGAAAGAGTCTGCTATAAACACGTCTATACCGAACACAATTAAAAGCAGCTCTGCTCTAAGTTCACTAAATCAACAACACATGGTAACTTACAAGTTATTTAAATGGTTACCATCACACCAAGCAAACTGTCTGAAATTGTCATTCATGCATACTTCACACTCATACCCGAACTCGTAACATTACCCCCTCCCTAGAGAAAAATGTTCGCCCTCGAACATTGATGTTATATTCTCTACAAAAATCCGAATAACAAAGTTCTGGCCAAAACTTCAATATTCAAATCCTTCGGGAAAGGGAAAAAAGATGAAGAGCTTCTTCCAACACTGCACCAGAAAAAGGCTTTACCACCTCTATTCATCCTAGTCACATGTTGGTCCTCATCCTCTGGAAATCTTCACCATTTTCTGAAGAGGTCTCTTCCTTAAAAATGGAATTTTCCTAAGAACTTCCAGGTTGTTACGAATCCGAGTTTGTTTCGGATTACAATCGCCCAGTGGGACGAAACAAACTCCCCTAATACCTGGCATTTGCCTGCACTCGCTTGTACATCTCCAGGAAAACCCACCTCAAAACCTGGAGAAGGTATTAGTCTGCTGGTGTCTTCAGATTCTCTTCTTTCTTCTTCCTGACAGGATCTATACCGATCCCTTTCCGTCAAGACCATCCGTCGGAATTTATTCAATGTTGAACATTAAATTCTTCCGCCCAGACTCTTCTTTCCACTTGACACCAGACGACTTTAATCCTTTACCAATCAGATTCAAATGACTCCATGAACAGATATAATGTTCATTTCATCAGCTACTCTCCAACCAAACTCAGAACAGGAACAGGAAAGATAAGGACAGGATTGATCTTGATACCTTAAAACATAAACTCAAGACAGAAAAACTGAAACAAAATTGTTCACTACTCTAATCTACTTTCAAATGAATTATTAGCATCCCAAATTACAAATAGTAAGAAATTCGCAAAATAACGACTAATTACTATTCTTGTTGTTTTTCGTTTACAAAACAATTAAAAATTTTGAATCCTATTCATCACTTTCATTTCCATACTGATCATGTACAACATTCACGCAAGTTCGCTTTCCCCATGGCCGATTCGTCACCAGGATTTAAACTACACATGTACTCCAACACGATAATACATGGCTACCTTAGCTAGAATTGCGAGGAAAAGACCAACCTCTTCAATTAGGCTATCCTACGATGGATAAGAGATCCCGGTCTCTTTCCCATCTACCTCCTATTGCCCTCTGAGAGCCGTAAGGTGAACCCCAACCAATACTCCTGTGGCTTATTAGAAATTAAAATATCGAAATTTTGAAAACTTTCAAATTAATAAAAATAATGAAAATATTCATCACTTTCATTAACCTAAAAATTAATTAAGAAAATTCGCGTAAGACCACAAGACATTGGGATTTGGTCGTGCCCAAAAAAAAAATGTCAGTCCAGTGATCAAGGAGTCCAACCTCTTACTCTCCCAGACGACGGAGGAAGGAAGCTCTCATCTCTCATACAATTGGATACAATTGTCAACATGTAACCTAAAAATTATTCATCATAAAATTTAGCCAACCTATCAATATGAACAACCTTGCATTTTGTTTTGGAAGATTTCCTAATACGAAAAACAACATTATTTAATTTTTGAAGAATTATATAAGGACCATCCCAATTACTTTGTAATTTAGGACATTTTCCCTTAACCTTAATTGGATTATATAACCATACTTTCTCTCCCTCCTGAAAAGAAATTTGGTTAATACTATTATCATACCTAACTTTCATCTTATTTGATTTTAATTTTAATTTCTTTCTAGCTAAATCATGAACTATTCCTAACTCCTGTTTTAAATCCTGCAAATAAGATGAACTACCACTTGAATCTGAATTAGGAACAATTCCTCTAAACAAATCCAAAGGTACTCTAATATTTCTTCCAAACATCATCATAGCTGGTGTTTCTGCTAAAGTTTCATGGACAGAAGACCTATATGCTAAAAGAAATAAAGGAATCCAATCATCCCAGTCTTTTTGATGTTTGGCTACAAATAAAGATAAATATTGTAAAATTGTCCTATTTAATCTTTCTACAAGACCATCTGACTGAGGATGTAATGATGTAGTTCTGGTCTTCTGAATACCTAATACTTGCATAAGTTCTTTGAAAATCTGCGATTCAAAAGTACGTCCCTGATCTGAATGAATTTCTAAAGGAATACCAAATCTACTAATAATATCTGAAATTAAAACTTTAACCACAGTATTAGTTTTAAAATCAGGAATTGGAATAGCTTCAGGCCAACGAGTAAAATAGTCACTAACAACTAAGATGTATTTATTTCCAGAGTTAGAGCGAGGAAGTGGTCCCAAAATATCCATTGCGATTCTTTCTAAAGGATTTCCTACATTATAAATTTGAAGTTTTCCTTTGGCTTTTTCCAGTGGTCCTTTTCCAGCAGCACATTTAAAACAATTTCTAATCCAATTTTCTACATCTTCTTTGTAAGTTGTCCAGTAAAATTTTTCTCTTATTCTTTTCAATGTCCTATTTACTCCAAAATGTCCTCCTATTGATGAAGTATGTGCTTCTTTTAATATTTCCATTATTTTTGTTTTAGGTACCACAATTTGCCAAACTTCTTTTTTTTTATTTGGGGATTGCCAAATTTGATAAAGAATGTCATCCTTGATTTGAAGAGAATTCCATAAATTACAATATAATTTAACATTTTCTTCTTCTGCAGAAATTTCTTGCCAAGATGGACATTTATTTAATTTTTTAAATTTGAAAATCAAGGAAATAGTATTATCTTGTTCCTGTAAAATTTTCCAATTAAATATGGGATCTACAGTAATTCTTCTTATCAATATTTCTTCTTCATTATCTAAATTTTCTCTTTTTGCACAATAATTGCAATTGTCTTCTGAACAAGGTCTTCTTGATAATGCATCAGCATTTAAATGTTGTTTTCCAGATCTATAAATGATTTGAAAATCATATAGTTGTAATCTCTCTATCCATCTTGCCATTTGTCCTTCAATATTCTTAAAAGATAACAGCCAACTCAGTGAGGAATGATCTGTTCTAATGATAAATCTTCTTCCTAGTAAATAATAATGGAAATGTTCAATAGATTTAACTATTGCTAACAATTCCTTTCTTGTTGTGCAATAATTTCTTTCTGCTTTTCCTAATGACCTAGAAAAATACGAAATTGCTTTTTCCTCATTTTCTTGTTCTTGAGAAAGGACTGCTCCAATGGCTTCATTTGATGCATCTGTATCTAAAATGAAATTTTTGTTTTCATCTGGAAATGATAAAACTGGAGGATTAGATAATCTTTCCTTTAATTTATTGAAACTATTTTGTGTTTCAATATTCCAGTTGAATTTCTTCTCCGTGGTTAATTTATGTAACGGTCTTGCTATCTCTGCAAATCCTTTTATAAATTTTCTGTAATAGGAACTTAAGCCTAAGAAGCTTTTTAATTGTTTCTTGTTCCTGGGAATAGGCCATTCTTGAATTGCTTTAATTTTGTCATTATCTGTTTCTATTCCTTGCTTAGAAATCTTGTGTCCTAAATAATTTATTTTTTCTTGGCAAAATAGGCATTTTTTAGTATTCATTATGAGTCCAGCTTCGTCAAATCTTTTAAAAACTGTTTCCAGAATTTGTAAATGTTCTTCAATGGTTTTAGAAAAAATAATAACGTCATCTAGATAAACTCTGCATCCAGAAATATCTTCTAGTACCTTTTCCATTAATCTTTCGAATGTAGCTGGAGCATTACATAATCCAAAAGGCATTACTTTAAATTGCCAAAGTCCTCCATCCACCATAAATGCCGTTTTTTCCTTATCTTCTTCAGCCATTTCAATTTGCCAATATCCACTTTGCAAATCAATGGTGGAAAACCAATTACATCCAGCAACTGCATCTAACAAGTCTTCTATTCTTGGAAGAGGATAAGAGTCCTTTTTTGTTATTGCATTTAATATTCTGAGATTGATACAAAATCTGGGTTTTCCATTTTTCTTGATGACAATAATAACTGGAGAAGCCCATGGACTTGTTGATTTTTCAATAATCCCTTCTGCTTCCATTTCTAATATTAAATCTTTTATCATTTCTCTTCTATGAAGTGGAATTCTTCTTTGTGGTTGTTTAATTGGCCGTGCATCTCCTGTTTCTATCTTGTGTTTCACAATTCCGCAATGTCCTGCTACTCTGGATTTTCCTGAAAATAATTTAGAAAATTTCCCTAACAACCTTTTCAAAGAACGTACAGAATTATCCTTCAATAAAATAATACTCTTATTTAGCAATTCTAGCATTTCTTCTGATAAATCATTTACTACTTCTATAGTATATCTATTTCTTTTTCTGTCAGTGTTCATAATTTCAATAGGAATTTCCTCTTTGTCATCGATAATTAATTTTAAATCTTTTAACTTTATGTCACATTTATTTTTAATTAAAAAATCTATTCCCACAATACAGTTTTCTTCTATTTCCGCTATAACGAAATTATATTTAGTAATATAATTTTTCATCTTAATAATTGAATTATTGTTTCCATTTACTTTAATTAATTCTCCTGTAACGTTCTTTAAATTAGGCTTTTTGTTTTCACAACTATTAAAAGAAATATTATTTTCTAAAATAAATTTCTTTCCTAAAATTGATATCGCAGATCCTGTGTCGATAATTATCTGAGTAATAACATTATTAATTCTACCTAATATAAATAAACCATCTATTATCTCGTCTTCTACTCTAATTCTACCAATAATTGGGGATTTATCAAACATCGACATGTACCCCTCTATGTCGATTTCTCCTTGTTTCCCGATTTTGATTTGTCCATTTTCCTTTTATCTTTTTCGTGTATCTTGTTTATAGGTCCTTTATGGCAATTTGTTTTGTAATGTCCTCTCTGTCCACAATTCCAACATAATTTTTCATTTTCTTCTCTTTTATTTGAAAAATCTTTATTTTTTTTTATAAATTCTTTATTTCCTTGGAAATTTTTATTCTTCTGTATCCTTTCTTTGGATTTTCTACTTATGTCATTGATTGCTTTGATTTCCAATGCCTTAATTACTAAGGCATGGAAATCATTTTCACCATTGATTCGCAGATCTCTTTGCAGATCTACGTCTACCAAAGAATCCATGAATCTGGCGCATAACAATTTGTTTCTGACATTATGTGGACAGTTCTTCAATGCTAGATAAGACAATTTTTCTAATTCTGTTGCCACTTTTTGAATGTCTTCGTTGTATTTTTGTTTATAGTTCTGAAAACTAGAAAAATATAAATTTTCCATATATTTTTCCCCAAATCTCCTTTCTAATGTTTCTACTAATATATTAAAATTTTTCCTATCTTGAGGCGACAAAGAAATTAATACAGAAAGAGCCGATCCTTTTAATGAATTTAGTAAAACGAGCGTTTTCGTTTTCTCGTCCCATCCGCTAGTTTCCGCAATCGCTGAAAATTGCGCGAAATATTCTAACCATGAACTACTGCCATCAAATTTTAAAAATTTGACATCTATTGCACTAGATTGTGTTTTATTAATTGTCTCAATTGATCTTCCCGATGTTCCCTGTTCCTCTATATTCTCTATTTCCCTATCTCTAACTATTTGTGCGTTATCTGTTCTATTTTCTTCGGAATTATCTATCTGGTTATTATCTATTATATTCCTTTCTAAATTATCACTATTCCCTATCCTATTTCTCTCTAAATTTTCTAATCTACTATTAAATTGGAATAAACTGGCCTGGATATTCTCCGCAAATCCATCCAATCTGTCGAAGAGACGATCCATCACCGTAGTCGTCAATTCTTTTTGGACTGTATTAACAATCTTCTTTTCCATCGCTGTTTCCCGTTGTTCCAAAATTCTTAATAGTTCCTCCTTCGAAATCGTAGCCGTTTCCGTTGGGTTGTTTGTCGATGGTCCTGGTTGTGGTTGGAAAGGTCTGTCTCCTTCTTCGAATCCAATGAATGGCGATCCCATTGCACTTTCCATAGTTTAAATTGTTTTTCACTTAAACTGAGTTCACTAGGGTTCACTTGAGTTCACTTCTGACACCAAATGTTACGAGTCACACGCAGTTTAAATTAAAACACGCATTTTTAGAAAAGAACTGTTTATTAACTCGAAAACTGAACAGAATAATATCAAACGAAAGCGCAAGCAAGCAATATAATAACACAAACGAAATTATTAAAGAATTGAAAGAGTCTGCTATAAACACGTCTATACCGAACACAATTAAAAGCAGCTCTGCTCTAAGTTCACTAAATCAACAACACATGGTAACTTACAAGTTATTTAAATGGTTACCATCACACCAAGCAAACTGTCTGAAATTGTCATTCATGCATACTTCACACTCATACCCGAACTCGTAACAATATTGTCATTTGGTCGGGTAAGAATGCTTTTTAAAGATCAGCTTGTAATTCGGATTCTAATGTTGCCGTAGTATTGACATAGTGTTGTCGACTATGACGATCTGCGACTATATTGCCGACTTTTGCGAAGTATGCTGAGAACAAGTTTATAATAATAATAATTATTATTATTATATTGCACGGGCTATATAGTCCTTGAAAAAAAATACATCGTTGTAATCGGGAGAAGCCGAGATGAACACACATTCTAATTGTGCACGACCTATTTGCGCATAGCCGAACTGTACACCTGTACAAGGTGTAACAATGATGTCCTTCGAAATTTTAAGATGTTGTAGAGGGAAGTGATTCTAAGACGATTTTTCATTTATAATCTGGAACTTAGTTTTAGAGATATATTTAATGATAAAGGTACTATTAGTTAGACGGAAACAGTCAATTTGTTGAAGTGAGATAGCACCACTCTGTTTCACTTCAACTATCTGTCTGTTTCTGCCTTACTAATAATATTTTTATTATTGAATATCTCAAAAACGAAGCTCCTGATTGAAAAGTGGCTCAGGACTTTCCAACCTAGTTTAGTGTTAGGAATCACCCCTTAACAGGAAGTGCGTTTATTTACGGACACCCTGTATTTGTACACGATCGAAATGTACACAAATATTTTTTATTATTTTTGTATGATAAATGTCTTTATTTTCTTCAAAAGTTCATACATTTCCCTATCACAATTGTAAATTATTTATTTATACATTTTACGTCTTAAAAATTGTTTAATATACAGGGGTTGCAACACACACCACCAAGTGATAACTACTTAACACTAAACCTACCGATGACCAGTCATTTGATCTTTTTCAACGTAAATTTGCTTTTAGCGCAAGACTTCGGTACGTTTAGTGTTAAAACGCGATTTTTATTTTATAATTTTAATTCAGGTTATAAGATATCATAAGAAAGTTATAAATTTTCCAGAAAAATTGACTCTGTGATAATCCGTCGTATACAATAAAGACTGTGTACAATTAGGCTGTGCGCAATAAATCGGTGTGCGTCTCGGTACCATTCAATTCTGAATTATAAAAAATATCCATTAAGTTTATGTCCCGTTAAAACGCAATGACACGTGTATTCAGTTTAAACATCTTGTGATCATTTTGCACGTGAAAAGCTTTCACGGATGAAATGAAATGCTTCGTTATGGCAGTCTGAGTTAAGCAGTCTTGTAGTTTATGGGAACACTGGAAAGTTAAGTAAAAAATAAAGTCACGGATCGCCAGACAAGCTTTACAACAAAAGAGTCGAATTAAGTACATACATAAGCAAATTTCTTTCGGTAACACTCTATGTACGCATGTTTGAAATATCAGTAGAGAATATTAATACAGGTTGTTTTCGGCTTTCCTTGAACAGGCTACTTCTTAAGCTTATTTGTTAATTTGCCAATTGAATCGAACTAAATAAACGTTAACATTCTAGCTTTGTACTTTTTTTAAACGTGCACCCGTAAATTAGTTTCTTATCGAAAACTATTTTCGTGGGTTTTCAGTGATTTAATATGCAAGAACTTTAGAGTACCCAACTAAGGCGATTCTAACAAAGATAACACTAATGGATATGATCGTGTGAAAGTAGAATATCGACTTCACCGGTAAAGTTCGTCCCGTGGCATATTTCTGCCTGCCGTTGCCAATTGGGGTCTACAATCGTGTCTCACAAGGAGAGGCTCAAGGTTAGGGAAAACGGATTTTGGTGAAATTTGGTGGAGAACTTTCGTTTGGGTCCAAAACTAACTTCTGTAAAATATTTCAGGTCAATACTTAAATCCGGCAGGAATCGATAGGGGATAAAAAATGGGATATTTTTGCCTAATATATATGGGGTGCCCAAACTTATAATTTAAAAGTTATTTGCGATTTTTTGTTTTCTGTATTTCTCCTTATAAGTGCTAGTGACAACACGTAAATCGAGTAGTCCGGTGGTGTAGGTATTAGAGACCTCTCCTCGGCTGTAGTACCCATACTTACAATTCGATACCCCTTCAATTTTTTTTTTCCAAGTTAGTTTGTTCCTGTGTTGTCCATATTAATATAACAGTATTAACACAGGCAATTTTCGACATGGAGTATTTAAAACAATCTTTGTAACTGTATATTTTTAAACAATTAGAATAATAATTTCTTTATAAATCCAGTATATTAAAGATTTATATAATTTAATGAAATTCAGTACAATTTGAGGGATGATAATCATTGTAAAAGCATTTCTAACATAACATATTTCGATACCATAAACAAGAAATACATGGCTTTAAGCCACAAGAACATTTACTTTTAATCAAAGAATCAGGAAAGCAAACCTGATTAACATTTAAAAATGATGATCTACCTTTTATTAATTTAGAAGAATACAAACTAACCTTAAAAAAAAAATTGAAGGGGTATCGAACTGTAGCATGGGTACACCACCGGACAACTCGAATTTACGTGTTGTCGCTAGCGCTTATAAGGAGAAATACAGAAAACAAAAAATCGCAAATAACTTTTAAATTATAAGTTTGAGCACCCCATATATATTAGGAAAAAATATTTTATTTTTAATCCCCTATCGATTTCTGCCGGTATTAAGTCGATCCGTTGTCATGACATAAATTGTTAATTAACTTGCAAAATATTGAGTGTTGACCTGAAATATTTTACAGAAGTTAGTTTTGGACCCAAACTAAGATCTCCACCAAGTTTCATCAAAATCCGTTTCCCCTGACATTGAGCCTCTCCTTGTTAGCTTCAACTTGTACCGCAGTTGCGCAGGGTTTTAGTCTCTGCCACATCCCTTGTAAAATATTCCGCGATTCAAGGTCGAAATATTTGTTGTGACGCTGAGCAATTTGAATCGCAGTGAGGGTATGCGAAGTGAGACAAACAAGTTGATAATAAATATTGCCAAGGTCGTAGTGACCGAGAATCTAAACGGCCAGAAATAATTCGAAAAAAATATAAAGGTCTTAGTTTTCATACTTTCGTGGTCATTATCATAATATTTCTTCTTCTTCTTTTTCATCTTTTTTAATTATACCCTAAGTCAGGCAGGAACATATACTGAATGTCCGGATAAAAAGGAGACATTTTTTGAGGGGTTCTCTTGGCATATTTTGGTTTTAAGCTTTATTTTCATGATATTCCATGGTAAAGATGCTACAAGTTAGACAAAGACACTGCGATAGTTGAAGCGAGACACAATGGTGCCATCTCACTTCAACTATCGGAGTGTCTCTGTCTAACTAATAGTATCTTTATTGCTAAATATTTCAAAAATAAAGCTTTAAATCAAAAAATGCTAAGAGAAAAAAGTTCTTAGAATTGAGTCAGGAATCATTCCTCAAAAAATGTCTCCTCTTTTCCGCACATCCCGTATAATACTACTATATCGCGAGTTCAGTCGACAGCTGGCCGACCAGTAGTGTGTGTTATATGTGTTATACACACCTTCCTGGTCGAGTTTGTTCTCATTGGTAAACAGGATTCTTCTGCAGAAACCTGATTTTGCTTTTTCTTCATATAGCAGTCACTGGCAAAAGTTCAGTCTTTTTATATTGCCGCCAGGCTATAGTTGCTGCACGCATGTGTATTTGTATGAATGCTGGCCATTATCCTTCAATATTCGGTGGACGGTGACATTATCCACCTCTAATTCTCGTCCGACACTTCTGGTGCTATTTCCAGGTTCTTCTTCAAATCTATGCAGCATAGCTTTCTCCATTTCCACACTTTTTCTTGTGCGTGTTTTTCCTGTGTCAGCAAGCCTTGGTTGCACTTCACCAATGTGACGCACTGTTTGTATTAACCGGCTAATAACGTTTTTATTCGGTTTTCTCCGATTCGGAAAAGCTACCGAGTATGCCATTGCAGCGAGTTGCGGTGGCATGTCACACTGCCCGTAAATCGTTATTATATCAAGATATTCTTGGTTGGAGTAACTCATTTTGAATAACACTACTACTTTACCTGATTTTCCAATTAAATATGAGACAAAATCAAATGCTTGGAAAATGCGGGGGACAAACAAATTAAATTTGAATTCTTAATGAAGACAATTTTGTTCGCTTCCAAAATTAAATTTTTCTCATCACTTTTCAAAATCAAATAAATTGACATAATATTTATTATAATAAAATTATAATTAAAAGTAAAATTTATATAGCATTTTAATTAATATTATTAATATAAAATAAATTATTATAATAAAGAATATTTTTAATATTAAAGTGCAATTAATATAAATAAAAATGTGTTTAAAATAAAACTTTTCTTTAAAAAATGCAACATAATAATGTTTCAATGTTAATAATAATATAACATTTGCATAGGTATTTGTCTTTAGCTGAACAACTGATCAAGTAGCAAACTATTTGTTTCTTTGTCTAACCACATTCAATGGATCGTCGAACTTCTCGTTTCCCTAAGATTCGACAGGTGGCGAATATGTTGTGTATGTGTGCTTGCGGTGTTAGCACGTGGACAACGCTGATCTAATAATTAAATTATTTTGTGTGATAATGTATTAGTTATTTTCGCGATCCGCGTAAAAAGTGTTTGTTTAATAAGTCAGGAATATTTTTATACTTCGTGGATATTCATATTGTTTAGTAGTGTTAAAGACGTGAAAAGTGTCGTGCAGTGATTGTGGTTAGGTGGTGTTTCCTTTGTCTACAATTTGCATAGAAATTATGATAATTAGTAAGCTTTCATCATCACGGAGTCTATTTCATGATGGGAAGATGATCTTGGAAAAGCCTCAAGTTCATGGTAAGTCCTTAAAAGTATTAAATTGTTAAATAATAGTTTTTTACTTTTTGCCTTTGGTAGATTGCTAAAATTAATATTTTAATTAATAAAAATAATACGTATCATGAGCTTATGCCAATTATTTGACGTGATTTTAATTAAATAATTAGGCATCAATGAATTATCACTGAGTGTGCCTATGTGATTGGTAGAATTTTTTGCATTTATTAAGTATTTGCGTGCCCGTGTCAACACTGCACTTTCGTGTCCACAAACGAGAGCCCATCACATTGCGTACACAAAAACATTAATAATTCAAAATTGAGCCCTTAACTTGAAAAATGTTAAGGGTAAAAAGCTCTTAGAATAGGGTAAAGAACCACCCATTTCAAGGAAGTGCGGTAGTTTTGTAACAACCTGTATATGGGCAGGGACTACAAGTTGTATGGCATCATTTCCGGTGAGTGTACTTACGTTCGATACACCACAACTTCACATTTATTTTTATTATCTCATACATATTTGAATTCGTTACATATATATAAAATATCATCATCATTTGTTAAATTATCATAATCTTGTGAGTGTGTTCTTGCCACTGTCGAGAGATTGATATTTGGTTTGTTCATTTTAAGAAGTTACTATTAAAAGCGAGAAAATTAAAAATAATTTTAAAATAAACTTTAGTAAAATTGATGATAAATTAATAAATTGTATGCAATGAGATATCAAGAAAATCGATAGAGTGATCCATAGTTTCGCCCATTGACTGCTAGGCAAATGCAAAGCAACTTTTAAGTGATATTAAATATGTTTTTCACACTTTATTAAATTTTCATTTATTCTTTCTAATGATTTATAATTGTTCGGTAATCATAAACCGGTAATGAAAATATTCGTTGACCAATTATAATCAATTTAAACTTGTAACGAAAACTATGAGGTATCCCGTAGTCTGTAGTTTTGGTACAAACGCCTACTACGAGATATCTCGTGGCTGGCATACAATGGTTTAAAGCATTCTTAACGCACTAATTATCGAATATCCTTTTTCCAAATCATTGAAAATTTTGGGTTTTAAGAGGATGTAGGAAAGATGATCTTGAGATAATTTTTTATTTATACATTTCTAATCTAATGGTTAATTTCTAAGGTATTAAATGACAAAGATACCATATTATTGTTATTTTAAATATTCCATTCACATGCTTATTATCATATTTTCCTTTTACTTTTCTTTACTTTTAAATTTCTTCTGAATTACTAGATAATCTTTGCGTTTCAATAACAATGTTATGACTCGGTCGTTTTCACTTTAATTTCATTGATTTCGATTTTGTCATGTTTTTTGATTTTTTCTTAATCGTTCAAAAATGAATGAAGCTCAAAGAACCTTAAGGGTACATTAATTATTACCAATTTTTATGTAACTGTACTAATTAGTATGTTACAGATTATATACGATGTAATTCTTCCTCTCACTGAAAAATATGTTGATCTCTTATGAGAGTATGCACACATAATAATTTTGAATATATTTTCGATAAAGTGACACAAGTTCACTTTTAAAACGAAATTAATTCATAAATATTTTAGTACGATGTAACTTTTCTATTTTAGTTCTATATTTCTTACTAAAATACTCGTTAATCAACTTTTGCAAATATGGACTTGTACCATTTTTAAAAATAATGATTGTTCTATTGAACTCTTATATTATGTTATTTATAATCACATAATATGTTCATGTAAGTTGAAAATTAAATTGGAAAGTTAGATTTATTGTCTGTGATGTACATAATTTGCAACTACAATGAAGACGCAGAAATTCTTTTTACAAGACTACTGAATTTACATCAGAAAATTGTGTAGTTTTTTCTACCCCATAATTCAATAGGAGACATCAGTTAATCCTGGATGACTTTATATTATCTTATTATAGTCTGATAGAACTGTCATTGTTTTCCCTGATTTTCCAATTTAATAGTTTATATTATATAATGTGACAAGCGAATTACTCGAAGGTGCCGGGTGAAACACGAACGAGAACTCTGTAGAAATAAAATTTTGTGATTAGCTCGCGAGGATGTCGCGACACGACCTCGCAGCCACTACCTCGTTCTACGTTACCTCGCACGACATTACCTCGTAAACCATTACCTCGCAAGTCAATTACCTCGCAGGAATTATTTTCGAATTTTTTTTTTTATTCAATCTCATCATTTTTCATTATTATTTTTATTGTTTTGTTTGGTGTTTGTTTATTTTGAGGCAATAACAACTGTATTTAATATTTTTATAGTTGTTTTATTTTAAATTGTTTTATTATGTTCACTGTTTGTCATTATTGAGTATTTTTTTTTAAGGTATAAATTTATGTTTATAAAACTAATGTTTCTGTTCATTTATACACTGATTGTAGTGTAGGAGAGGGGTTCGGCTGGTGGGGGGCTCACATTGATCTTGCCATAAGGTTGAGAAGCGAATGATAGACTCATCACTTTAGTAAGGCGAAATATTTTGTGATAATATTATTGTTTTCAATTAGTTTTTTTTATATTTTGGTGGGTCAATCCTATTTATGACATTCGGTTCATGTTATGCTTAACTTTTACCGGTTAATCCCTCATTCAAACTAAATGTTATTGTTGTGCGACGACGTAACCACTCTGTACCTAACTGAACTTGGAACCCGACTTTTGAAAAAAAATTTTTTTTTTAGCTCATCTAAATTTGCATCGTATGTACCCGTTTGTACCACCATTTATTTCGTTTGTACTCCAAAGGGTCAAAAATTACAAGGAGTTAAAAAATAGACAGCACCCCACTTTAATATTTTTTAATGTGACCAATGCCATTCGAAAGAGAATCGTTTGTACCCGTTTGTACCGCCATTCATTTCGTTTGTACCCTTAAGGGCTCGTTTGTACCGCCCTTTGAAAATACGCGCAAGAGGTAACTCCTTCAATTTTTGAGATTTTTGAAAGAAATACGGGTGCTATTTCCCCATCGTTTGTATCCAAAGAATATCGAGGTCCGATCGTTTGTACCCAAAAGTGCTCGTTTGTACCGCCCTTGGAAAATACGCGCAAGGGGTAACTCCTTCAATTTTTGAGATTTTTGAAAAAAATCGCGGGTGCTGTTTCCCCATCGTTTGTACCCAAGGAATATCGAGGTCCGATCGTTTGTACCCAAAAGTGCTCGTTTGTACCGCCCTTGGAAAATACGCGCAAGGGGTAACTTCTTCAATTTTTGAGATTTTTGAAAAAAATCGTGGGTGCTGTTTCCATATCGTTTGTACCCAAGGAATATCGAGGTCCGATCGTTTGTACCCTTAAGGGCTCGTTTGTACCACCATATTACGCAATGTGCATTTACACAAAAGACGCAATAGTTAATATCTTGAAAAGTACTGAAGGGATTTCTATGGTGTTCAACACTTTTCTTCAGCATTTAACACACTGATTGAGAATATATTCAGAAAGACAGTGGTTATCAGGAAAAGTGGCATCTCCCGTATGACGTCACGCGCATTCAGCAAACGCGCAATAACTCATATTCTGAAAAGTACTGAAGGGATTCCTATGGTGTTCAATACTTTTCTGAAGCATTTAACGTGTTGGTGGAGAATATATTCAGAAAGTTAAATGGCTATCATGAAATGTGGCATCTCCCGTATGACGTCACTAGCATCCATACATAGAAAAGACGAAACAGTTGATATGTAGGAAGGTACTGAAGGAATTCTTTTGGTGTTTGATGTTTTTCCGTATCTATTAACGCGCTGATCCAGAATTTTATGAGAAATACTGTGCTGATTATGATTCGTTGCATATTTCGTATGGCTACACGTGAGCCGACAGATTATTTATTTGCTAATATACTGGGTGAAAAAAAACATATTCCATAATTTTAAGTAGTATTAGAGGGTGTGATTCTAAGACGATTTTCATTTACCACATTTTAATCTGATACTTAGTGTCTGAAATATTTTATGATAAATGTACTATTAGTTAGACAGAGATAGTTAATTGGTTGAAGTGACACAACACCATTCTGTCTCACTTAAACTATCTACCTGTTTCTGTCAAACTAACGATACCTATATCTTTGAATACCTTGATAATTAAGCCTCTAATAAAAAAGTAGTAAATGAAAATCATTTTAGAATCACCCTCTCTATAACTCCTTAAATGTATGAAACATGTCATTGTTACACTCAGTATATAATGAACATCAGATAAATATTTAATAAGTAATTTAATTCTATATTTAATTTTTATATATTAATATTTTATATTTTTTTGCTGAATGTAGAATAATCTTGGAGGAAAATATAAAAAAAACACATATTATTTATATATAGTTTTATTAAAAAAAATGTTAACCATTAAAATAGGCATTTTTAATAAAGAATTTTCCCAACCATCGCTGGTTGTATCGTCGCCCTCTTCCTCGACCCACTCTTCCATGTCCTCTTCCTCGTCTATCTGTTCCTCTTTCCCCTTCTTCCTGCTTTCCTTGCTCAGGTGAGCCGATTGTACCAGGCGTTTCAGGATTCTAAAAAGATAAGTACATTTTTTAAAGCGTTTATAATTACTATTATTTATCTTTTGTATATCTTTCTTGGTATATTTGGCATAGTATCCTTAGATTTTATTATTCTCTTATATAGATGTTTTAAAATGCATCTGTATCTTTATTGACGTTACTGTTGACGGTAAATCGTCTAAATAAATCCATTATCATTTTCCAATCTGAAGCTGAAGTTTTAGGATAATCAATAATAAATATAATTTTCGACAGTTAGAGAAAACTATTTGAGATTGGAATCAGTCATTTCAAATGAAACAACAAAACGTCGTTTCAGTTTAGCAAAATAACTATATTAGTCCTTCTTAAATGATTTTTAATATCGAATCTATTAAAAACTAAGCTTCAATTTGCAAGATAATATAAGATTTTTTCCATTCGATTCATTCTTCGCAGTGACGCCTTAAAAGTTGGTGTCGGAGACTTAGAATATATTGTATATGTACAATTTTTAGATATTTTCATATACAGGACCCGTTCGTTGAGGTTTCGGCAAAATCTTAAGTGGTTGTAAAGGAGGTGATTCTAAGACGATTTTTCATTTACCACATTTTAATCTGAAGCTTAGTTTTCGAAAAATTTAATGATAAAAAATACTATTAATTAGACAGAGATAGTCAATCGGTTGATGTAAGGCAATACCGAATTGTTTCACATCAACTATCTATTTCACTCTGTTTAACTAATAGTAAATTTAGCATTAAATATTTCGAAAATTAAGCCTCTGATCAAAGTGTCATAAGTGAGAAATCGTCTCAAAATCATCTCGTTCACAATTCCGTCAAGTTTAGCCGTACCTCAATGAAGTACACTGCATAATATTTATTTCCGTAATATTATAGATAATAGTGTATTAACTTTAATCAATATTTTAATTATTTTTCTTACTTTCTCCAGTTCTTTTTTATCTATCTCAATTTGTTGGACCCCTTGGATCACGTTCTCATCCAAACTGGTAGTTTCTGGTGGAAATTTAATACTTCTCTTCCACTGACAAAATAATTGATATTCTTCAGCATCTATATCATTTCTATTTTCAATATTGTTCTCGTTAGCTGCCTGTGCAGTCGACAATGTTGCCGAAGTGGATGCTTCCATATTCTTCTTAAAAAAATTAAAATATAAATATATAAAGATATTTTATATTGAACACTACCCTCAAATATTCTATTTATTAAAATTTATAATATAAATACTTACAGCAATAAATAATCGAGTTTAAATTTCGAAAAACTTTCAAACTGTATCATCGAGTCTAGTCTACAGTTATAGACATGTCGAAGTTTCGAAGAAATTTAGAAAAAATAATTTAGAATAAAATTTACTATTAGTTAAACAGAGTGAAATAGATAGTTGATGTGAAACAATTCGGTATTGCCTTACATCAACCGATTGACTATCTCTGTCTAATTAATAGTATTTTTTATCATTAAATTTCTCGAAAACTAAGCTTCAGATTAAAATGTGGTACATAAAAAATCATCTTAGAATCACCTCCTTTATAACCACTTAAGATTCTGCCGAACCTCAACGACGGGACCTGTATATGAAAATATTTCAAAATTTTACATATACAATATATTCTAAGTCTCCGACATCAACTTTTAAGGTGTCACTGCGAAGAATGAATCGAATGGAAAAAATCCTATATTATCTTGCAAATTGAAGCTTAGTTTTTAATACATTCGATATTAAATATCATTTAAGAAGGACTAATATAGTTATTTTGCTAAACTGAAACGACGTTTTGTTGTTTCATTTGAATTGACTGATTGTAATCTCAAATAGTTGTCTCTAACTGTCGAAAATTATATTTATTATGATTATCCTAAAACTTCAGCTTCAAATTGGAAAGTGATAACGAATTTATTTAGACGATTTATCGTCACCAGTAACGTCATTAAAAATACAGATGAATTTTAAAGCATCTATATAAGAGAATAATGAAATCAAAGGATACCATACCAAATACACCAAGCAGATATACAAATGATAAATTATAGTAATTATATACGCTTTAAAAAATGTACTTATCTTTTTAGAATCCTGAAATGCCTGCAACAAGTGACTCACCTGAGCAAGGATGGGAGGAAGAGGGGGACGATATAATAAATGTTGATTGGGACAATTTTATATAAAAAACGCGCGTGACGTCATACGGGAGATTTCATTTTCCCTGATAACCATTGTCTTTCTCAATATATTCTCAATCAGTGTGTTAAATGCAGGAGAAAAGTGTTGAACACCATAAGAATCCCTTCAGTACTTTTCAAGATATGAGATATTGCATCTTTGCTGAATGCGCGTGACGTCATACGGGAGATGTCACTTTTCCTGATAACAACTGTCTTTCTCAATATATTCTCAATCAGTGTGTTAAATGCAGGAGAAAAGTGTTGAACACCATAGAAATCCCTTCAGTACTTTTCAAGATATTAACTATTGCGTCTTTTGTGTAAATGCACATTGCGTAATATGGTGGTACAAACGAGCCCTTAAGGGTACAAACGATCGGACCTCGATATTCCTTGGGTACAAACGATATGGAAACAGCACCCGCGATTTTTTTCAAAAATCTGAAAAATTGAAGAAGTTACCCCTTGCGCGTATTTTCCAAGGGCGGTACAAACGAGCACTTTTGGGTACAAACGATCGGACCTCGATATTCCTTGGGTACAAATGATAGGGAAACAGCACCCGCGATTTCTTTCAAAAATCTCAAAAATTGAAGGAGTTACCCCTTGCGCGTATTTTCAAAGGGCGGTACAAACGAGCCCTTAAGGGTACAAACGATCGGACCTTGATATTCTTTGGGTACAAACGATGGGGAAACAGCACCCGCGATTTCTTTCAAAAATCTCAAAAATTGAAGGAGTTACCCCTTGCGCGTATTTTCAAAGGGCGGTACAAACGAGCCCTTAAGGGTACAAACGAAATGAATGGCGGTACAAACGGGTACAAACGATTCTCTTTCGAATGGCATTGGTCACATTAAAAAATATTAAAGTGGGGTGCTGTCTATTTTTTAACCCCTTATAATTTTTGACCCTTTGGGGTACAAACGAAATAAATGGTGGTACAAACGGGTACATACGATGCAAATTTAGATGAGCTAAAAAAAAATTTTTTTTCAAAAGTCGGGTTCCAAGTTCAGTTAGGTCCACTCTGTGATGAATCTTCGCCGTAACGTGATAGTCTCTTTGTATTCTAAGGTTATAATCGGAAGACTGCATTTCTTGATGAACTTTATTTATCTTTTATGGTGATTGTGTATATTTCATCTGAGTAATTTCTGTTGGAATATTTACTGATTTGATGTATCCATAGTGCTTCTGTGTCACTTTCTGCATGAAAGTTAATGCATATTTATTGATTTCATTTTTGAAGCATTCTAAAATATATTTGTATTCAATAACCAGGAAATTATTTATTTTATTATACATTAACATTAAAAATGACACTAGAATTTGTTAAGAGTCGTAAGGGTTATGATCAACTTTTATATAACGGTTATCTTTTTTCAAGGGAAAGAGAGATTAACGGTGTCACATTTTGGCGATGTATAAAATATGAGTCTGGGAAATGTAGAGGACGTATTCGAACTACTGAAAATAAAGTAATATGTTATAATGACTTTCATAACCATACAGTCAATTCTGAAGAGCCTGGCATTAAAAAAGCAATCCATTTAATGAAAGACCAGGAAATAAAGACGAAAAATCAACCTCATGAAATTATAGGATCAACATCAGAAAAATTGTCAGAAAGTATTCGAGCTAATATGCCAACTGCTTCAGCGCTAAAGAGATGTCTACAACGAGTAAGATCCTCAGTTTCGCAAGAGCCACCATGCCCTAAATCTTCTAGTGATTTAGTTATTGTTTCACCATATGACAAAATAGGAAATGAACAATTCTATCAAGGCTTAGCAAATATAGGAAAAAAAGCTTTACATCTATTTGCTACAGAAAAATATTTAGAATATTTGTCAAATAGCAATAATTGGTTTGTAGATGGAACATTTAAATCTGCTCCTTTAATTTTCTATCAAATATGGACAATACATGCTATTATTAAAAATACTGTTTTACCATTGGCTTATTTCCTTCTTCCTGACAAAAAAGAAGAGACTTATTGCAACGCACTTAGAAAGTTGTCTGATATTAAAATATGGTTGAATCCAAAAACAGTAATGATGGATTTTGAAATGGCCCAAATATCATGTTTTAAAAAAAAATTTCCTAAAATTGAAATTAAAGGATGTTTTTTCCACTTGAGCCAGAACATATGGAGAAAAATACAAGGCACTACAGTACAAAAATATTATGAAGACGACAAAAACCCAGATTTCTCAAGTAAAATTAGAATGTTATTGGCTCTGGCATTTGTACCAACTACAGATGTTGAAAAGTCGTTTGAACAACTAGAAGAATTTAAATTTTTTCAAGAAAATGAAAACCTATTGCGAAATTTATTATCTTACTTTGAAGATACCTATATAGGCCGCCCTTCAAAGAAATTTCGTAAGTCTCCCTTGTATAAAATAGAGATGTGGAATCAGTACGACAATGTACTAATGGATTTGCCTAGGACAAATAATGCCATAGAAGGCTGTCATAATTCATTCCAAAATTTACTTCAATGTTAACATCCAACTATATGGAAGTTTATAGAAGGTTTAAAAAAAGAACAAGGATATGTTAATATGAAAATGGACCAACTTAAGGCTCATCCAAATAATACAACACAATTTTCACGAAAAAAATATAAAAATTCCACTGAAAATATAAAAACAATTGTTACTCAATATAAAGATATAAATTTAGAAGATTACTTGCAAAGCATTGCTTACAATATAAAACTGCAAAAAAATAAAAAAAATATCAATTGATATTAAAACCCAGAATTGTATAAAATATAAAGCACAATAAAAAAATTAAAAATAAAAAAAAAACAAATAAATTAGTAAAAATTATAAAAATTTTAAACATAATGAAAATAAACAAATTTTTTTTGTATTACAAATAAAAATTTAAAAACCAAATTAAATTTTAGTTTATATTTAAAAACTACAAAGTTTAAAAATCAAATTGTGTTAAGCTATAATCGAAAATAATACAATAAATTTTCATTAAAATTCCGCGAAAAAAAAATTAGGGTGTTATCATTTCAAAAATTGCTTAAATTATAGTAAAAAATAAGAAAATATCATGAAAATACAATTTGAAATTTTTCACGCGAGGTAATGTCGTCGCGAGGTTATTGACACGCGAGGTAATGGTTTGCGAGGTAATGTCGTGCGAGGTAACGTCGTATGAGGTAGTGGCTGCGAGGTCGTGTCGTGGAACCGCTCGCGAGGTAAGGGACCGGCGGGTGGGATTCTGTCCAGACTGCTGAAATCCCGAAAATAAACGTGTCGAAATAACTAAGACCAAATTTACAATAATAATAATCTATTTATTATGCATACCACCCGATACACTTAAATAACAATAACCGCAATATCCGTTGGATTACAACTGGATCCAACAGATTAATATTTTCCAGCTCTCCAACGCACGCACGTTCAAACGTCTTGACGTCGCTACGGGCATAGTGATGGATGCTGCTCTTTTCTTCCGTTCTTTGGTGTGAATCAGGGCTGGGCAATTCTTCATATTTCCGAGGTGCTCATCTCGCTACGTAGCACTAATTCAATGTCATGATATCCGGCCAGAGATAGTTTCACAATTGATATATCCATATTCGAATGTTTCCATAAATTCAGTTAAGTTATGCAAAATTCAAATTGGGTCCATTGTTGAGACAACAATGGTTTTAATATCAATTTTCTATATTTTTGCGAATCGTCAGGAGACAGCTGAAAATTGAGGCAGCCCTGATTTGCGGATGCCTCTTGCGGCTTAATCGGGAATTAATCCTAATAACCCGATTAATGCAGAGATGGCATCTTGAATATCGATCTGGATCAGGATTTGACGCTTGGTCGCAGTTTCTAGCTATCGTCTATCTTCGTCTCTCATGATCTATTGATCTCTTTCCGACGTTGTTGTGTTTCTGTTTTTATTACTCATTGTACGGCCAAGGTTTGGGCGAGTATAGGCTCAACCTTGTCACACAAATATAAGGAGACAACTATGTGCAAAGACATCCATGTATTCTTCTTCCTCTACAAAAAAGAATAATTTTTTAAATACAAAGTGTAATAATGATCCCCTCCGAAATTTTAAAGGGTTGTAAACGAAATAATTCTAAAAGAATATTTTTTATCCGATACATAGTTTTAAAGATATTCAATGACAAAGATGCAATTAGTTAGGTAGAGGCATTTAGTTGGTTAATGAGAGATAGAGTAACATAGTCTCTATGAAATTATTGAATATTTTAAGAATTGAGCGTCAAGGTGCGAGATGATAGGTAGAAATTGGAAGGTGGAAATTGGGAGATGCAAATTGGGAGGTGAAATGCAGTTGTGCGGGAGGTGACCGGTGGTTACACGGCAAGAAGAAGTTGGGCGGTGGTTACACGAAAAGTGAAAGCTTTAATCATTTCTTTCGCAATTCCTTAAATTTATGGAAGATGTCATCGTCACACCACTTATTCAGGGTTTAACAGAAAGTACATTTACAGTAACGGTACATTCAAGAGAAAGTAAGAAAAAGGAAATTCTTTTTGTATTTTGAGCTTAGCTTTTAAAATACTGATAGTGAAAGGTATTATTGGTTATTCAAAGACAGTCAGGTAGTTCAAGTGACAAAATGCCATGATCTTATACTTGAACTACCTGACTGTCATTGTGTAACTAACAATACCTTAAAATATCAGTATTTTAAAAACTAAACTCAAAATAGAAAAGTGATAAATAATTATTTATGCACAGATTAGAAACTTCACACGATAATTTTACTTCTACTCAAAAGGAAAGCTAGACATGAAGTAACTTTTATTTTATTTAAAATATTATGAACACCCTTTATTAGACGTGTAAAGTGACGTCATTTTGTGCTCTTGCGCAATATCATTCTGCTTAGTTCGAGATTACAGCGACTTGCGTAGTAAAGCCAAAAATGTGTCGAAAGGCAGTCACGATTAGTGATGGGACTTTTCGAATTAAAAATAATCGATTATTCGATTATTGTAATCACTCGAGATATCTCGAAATATATTTCAAAATAATTCGAATGTTTTTTTCGAATGAAAAATAATCGATCGTTCGATTATTGCAATAACTCAAGATATCTGGAAATATGGTTTAAGATCATTCGAATGTTTTTTTCGAATGAAAATTAATCGTTCATTCGAATTTGGCAATCATTCGAGATATGTCGAAAATTACTTGAAAATCTCTTGAATGATTTAAAAATTAATTCAACTAAAAATGAGTAATTGCTAATTCACATTTTTTGGATACTAAATTTTTCGCAACTGCTATTGCTGAAACATTCGAAGGGGAATATTTTGCTGCTCGGAAATCAAAATAGTTCCAAATTAAATCACATGACTTTTTAGTTTCGTCTTTAGGCAAGTTCTGTATCAATGAATCACCTTGTTTAGTTTCTTTTTCCATAATTTCAATAATTTTTTTATAACCCACTTTTCAGCGTTATTAGCATTTTCTTCGATTCCAAAAGAAATTTTTTTAAATCGTTGATCTATGAATGTCGCTATTGCAGACACCTTATTTTCTTCAATATTTAAAAATTGTCGTTGAATAATTGTATTAAAATTGCAACGAAGAATTTTACCAATTTCCGTTGATAAAATTTTATTTAATTGTATTTAACTGATTTATATATTGAGTGTTACTTAGTTTTTTTATTGGTATATTTTTCACATGAGGTGTGCGCGGTGAAACATCTTAAGAAAAAAGGCGGCGTGTTTTACAAACAGTATAAAATGAAATCTGATCTATTCTTCATACAATTATCAAATATTTTTTTTAAACTTTTATTTCAGTTGAGGAAACATTCTTTTATGGAATGGTTTAAAATCCTGCTTTTCAAAATACCTATTTCTTATAGTTCCATGTTGCCTCAATGCAGTTGTTGAGACGTCTTGCTGTATACAGGGTGTAACAAAACTACCGCACTTCCTTAAAGGTGGTGATTCCTGACGCTATTCTAAGAACTTTTTCCTCTTACGATTTTTTAATCTAAAGCTTAGTTTTCGAGATATTAAATAATATAAGTACTAATAGTTAGAAAAAGACAGATAGATAGTTGAAGTGAGACAGAGAAATGCTATCTCACTTCAACTATCGGGGTGTCTCCGTCTAACTAATAGCATCTTTACCATTGAATATCTGGAAAACTAAGCTTTAGATTAAAAAATGGCAAGAGGAAAAAGTTCTTAGAATAGCGTCAGGAATCACCCCCTTTAAGGAAGTGCGGTAGTTTTGTTACACCCTGTATACTTGGTTTAAAAATGGATCGTCGCAACAAATCTATCGTTTGGGAATTTTTTATAAAATCGGGTGAATTAAATGTTCAGTGTAAATTATGCAAAAAGAAACTGAAATATTTTAAAAATACAACAAATTTAAAAGAACATTTAAAGCGCTTACATATTGGTCATCTTGAACAAGCAGAACAAGTATAGAAGAAAATGTTGATGATCCGGCATCATATATCGTTTCGACTAATTCGTTCTGCATGAAACTGGTCGAAGTATAAAACAGGATCATACCCAGGAACCCTCCACCTCTTCTACACCTTCAGCAAGCGATAGTCTACTTACATCTGTCGCTGAGAAATCGCGCCAATTAAAATTATCTGGAGTTAAAGGAAAGAGTAAATTATCCGATGAGGAACGGCTTGAATTAAATAAAGCAATTGTAAAAATGATTGTCACTGATTTTCAGTCATTAAGTATAGTGGAAAATAAAGGATTTTTAGAATATACTAAAAAACTACAGCTTATAGTTGGTAACTTGTAACAGCCTCTTTATGAACCTTTGAGTAGAAAACAATTAACTACTGTAATCTTACAATTATATAATGAATCCTTAACAAAATTAGAAGTTTCACTAAATATTGTAAAAAATGTTGCTATTACAACCGATATTTGGACATCAGATGCCAATAAATCATACATTGCTATTACTTGTCATTTTATTTTAAATGACAAACTCCAGAGGTACGTATTGGCTACAGTAGGATTTAATGAATCACATACAAGTGAAAATTTAGCAAATTTTCTGAAAGATATATTTGATAAATGGGATTTAAACAATAAAATTGTTGCCATAGTGACTGATAATGCAGCTAATATGAAAAGTGCAATAAATAATTATCTTCAGGAATGTCATCATGCATGTGTAGCACACACATTAAATTTATGTATAACAGAAGGATTATCTAATAATGATAGGTTAAAAAATGTTTTTAAAAAATGTAAAAGTACAGTTAATTATTTTAAACATAGTGTGATAGCTACAGAAAAATTAAGAAACACCCAGGAAGAATTGAATTTACCTATATTAAAAATAAAGCAGGATATAGCAACTCGATGGAATTCTACATTAATTATGATAGAAAGATTGTTAGAAATTAAAGACGCTTTAACAGTAGCGTTAATAAATTTACCAAATTCATCTGAATCCTTAGACCCTGGAGAATGGGTTTTACTACAAAATTGCGTAACAATTTTAAGACCATTTGAAGATCTTTCGAAAATATTGTCAGGAGAAAAATATCCAACCATATCACTAGTTATTCCTTTAATAAATGGATTAAAAAATAATTTAGAAAATGTCACACTGTCAACAGAAATTGGCAAAATTCTTCGTTGCAATTTTAATACAATTATCAACGACGATTTTTAAATATTGAAGAAAATAAGGTCTCTGCTATAGCGACATTCATAGATCCACGATTTAAACAAATTCCTTTTGGAATCGAAGAAAATGCTAAAAGTGGGCTATAAAAGAAATTACTGAAATTATGAAAAAAGAAACTAAACAAAGTGATCCATTGATACAGGACTTACCTAAAGATGAAATTAAAAAGTCATGTGATTTAATATGGAACTATTTTGATTTCCGAGCAGCAAAATATTCCCCTTCGAATGTTTCAGCAATAGCAGTTGCGAAAAATTTAGTTCGCCAATATGTAGAAATGCCTCTTCTAGAAAGAATATATGATCCCCTGGAATTCTGGAAAATTAATAAAAATCTTTTTCCAGAACTTTATGAAATATCCTCAAAATATTTGTGTTCCAAGCACTTCAGTTCCACCAGAAAGGGTATTTTCGAAGTGTGGATTATTAACAAATTTAAGACGCAACAGATTATCCGAGAAGAATTTGGATCAAATTATTTTTTTAAATAATGAAATATAAATTTTATAACTTTATATTACCTTGTAAAACTTTATTAATTTTTTATAATGATATTAAAGTTTATGTTTGAAGATAAATTTAAAATTTATGTTTAAAAATATTCAAGATATGTTCAAAGTTTATGTTTAAAGATATTAAAGATATTATGTTTTTGTAATTCTCATTTATACACATTAATACTAACTATTAAAATATACCCGAAAAAAAAATGTGAATTAGCAGTTACTCATTTCTAGTTGAATTAATTTTTAAATCATTCAAGAGATTTTCAAGTAATTTTCGACATATCTTGAGTGATTGCAAAATTCGAATGATTGATTAATTTTCATTCGAATGATCGATTATTTTTATTTAAAAAAAAAATAATCGAATTATTTTAAACTATATTTCGAAATATCTCGAGTTATTGCAATAATTGAATAATCGATTATTTTTCATTCAAAAAGTCCCATCATTAATCGAATGATCATTCGATTTACTTTTCATTCAAGACATCATATTTCGATTATCAAAATCATCAATTTTACCCATCACTAGTCACGATCTCTCGTGGGACAGATTATATGTTTAGTTATTATTTTATTTACCGATTTACTACAATGACTTAATCACATGTATTAAGAATAAAGGAATAATGATATTGTTACGAGCCGCGCGCGGTTTGAAATAATCACATCAAGTTAATAAAAGAACTAAAACTGTTTATTAATTAACTAATTAATAAACAACAAGAAACACAAATATTAACGAAACAAGAAGCAAGAACTAGAAAATGCAAAATATAAACTTTATGAAATTAGATCGATTTAAAGAATCGCTATAAACACGTCAGTACTGAATACGATTAAAAGCAGCTCTGCCGCCAAGTTCACTAAATAAACAACACATGGTAACTTACAAGTTATTTAAATGGTTACCATCACACCAAGCAAACTGTCTGAAATTGTCATACATGCATACTTCACACCCATACCCGAACTCGTAACAATATATATACAGGGTGTCCGGGAAAAAAGGAGACATATTTTGAGGAGTGGTTCCTGACGCAATTCTAAGAACTTTTTTTGTCTTGGTATTTTTTGATTTAAAGCTTCATTTTTGAAATATTCAACGATAAAGATGCCATTAGTTAGACAGAGACACTCCGGTAGCTGAAGCGAGACACAGTGGCGCCGTCCCACTTTAACTATCGAAGCGTCTCTGTCTAACTAATGGCAAATTTATCATTGAATACCTCAGAAATAAAGCTTTAAATCAAAAAATGTCAAGAGAAAAAAGTTCTTAGAATAGTCTCAGGAACCACCCCTCAAAAAATATCTCCTTTTTTTCCGGACACCCTGTATATACATACATATTCTATCGTATTATATGAAATATACAAATACATCAAATGTCCTTGTTTGTCTCGTAATCATGAGTTCTCAGACATTTTTGAAAGAATAATATGTTAATGAATAGGAGTGGGATTAAAGAGGATTTATAAAAATAAAAAACACTTTCAATTCGCGGGGGGAAGAAAGAAACAAGAAAACATATGGGTTTATTAAAAGAAAGTAAAGGGGGAGGAAGTTACAGGCATAAAAAAACCTCCACGATGGATGAAAAAACCATGCGATATATCGATAAACATCTAAGATATTGGCGGCCCATATTTTAAATTAAAGGAGGTCTTTCCGAAAAAACTCATTCATACACAAAATCAAGTCAAATAATAAAATATTACAAATCTTACTCATTAAAGGTTGTGTCCGCATCTAAGAACCTGTACCCGATCGTTTAATGTGATCCAAGAATAATTGATCGCAGTTACATTTTCAAGATCCGGGTAAGGTAAATGGGAAGAAATGCTCCTTCGAGCCCTTTTTCAACAAAAGGGTCAGATCCGAGTAGCAGGCCTATCATTAAATATAGGTGAATGAAAATTCTCACTGCCTTCGATGAGAGA
This sequence comes from Sclerodermus sp. 'alternatusi', assembly GCA_037305995.1. Classification (NCBI taxonomy): domain Eukaryota; kingdom Metazoa; phylum Arthropoda; class Insecta; order Hymenoptera; family Bethylidae; genus Sclerodermus; species Sclerodermus sp. 'alternatusi'. The sequence continues at coordinate 365,379 of CM074556.1, forward strand.
TTTGGCATACACCAGTCGTCGATCGAGCATATCTCTGTGTTTTATTCGAAATATTATAGCAGTCGCTCCATTCAGTGGGATCAGATGTCGTAGAAGTGGGCAAAGGAATTTCGGTTCACAAATAAATACAACAAAAAAAGAAAGTTAAATTGATCTTACCAACGAACAGTTTATTGGAATCGTCCCTTTGTTTGAGGGAAAAACCCCACGAACTTGGTGGGGAAAACCCTATGAAGGCCCTAAGCACACGAACCAGGTGTGTTTCGGGCTCAGCCAAACCTTGCACATACGAAGATCATGAATTAAATGATCTTCGCAATTACAGATGAACATTAAGTTCGCAGCGCATTCAAGAAGAACAATAGAGTCAATCGCACAATCAAGATTTTTCTTTAGCAACCCACGCACACACTTGAATCGATCGCTCACTTAACTCAACTGCCCGGGTCGTGAGGCCTCACTCCTCCTCGAGGACTTGCCCCACCCATCGGGCCTAGTCTAAAACGCGGGCCGCGAATTTCAAAACAGGCCACGTGATTTATAAATCCAACACTCTGAGAGAAAATAAATTCTCTCAACGTGCACCGTTATCAACGTTTCGTCCCCACAAATTTGTCCGAAGACAATGCGAATATTCTCAACAATAATATTCACCAACCCTAATTTTAATTACACAAACCTTTTACAATCAAAATTAATTATTAGAATCACATTTTACAGAATAATAATGAATAAAACATTCTTCGTTACCACACATACCTAAAAAAAACGATAATGACAGAAACGCATGATTCACAACAACTTCATAATCGATTTTCAACTATCGGAAAAACCTCTTTTTTTTATAATTTATAATTTTTCTAAAAACAAACAACACACACATAATTCTCGAACAGTCCTATCATTTTGTCTGGCGCTGTAAATTTCTTCTTGCATGATTAATAATTAATCAGTGACAGCCTTCTGTTGCGTTGATAAATTACAAATTGATAATGAATTAGGCCAAATATTAAACATTACCCGCGTTCTAATGTATTCATGGTATCTTTGGTAGATTTTCAAGTATGTAACAGGCGAATTACTCTTGAGTGCTGGGTAAAACACCTACGAGGACCCTGCATAAATAAAATACCGCGACTAACTCGCGAGGTAAGGGACCGAAGGGTGGTATTCTGTCCCGATAGATAAAATCCCGAAAACGTGTCTAAACATCTAACAACAATTTAGCTCTATTAACTCGTTTAATTTTCGTACAACCGATACACTACTTACAGTCTAGGCAATAATCAAGTAATTACACTATAAATTCATTATAATATATCGAGAGCTTCCTTACGCTTAAAGTACGCAACACATGCCTATTCGTGACAGTCACAGAAACACTTATGAAGCTGAACTCCCAGTTTCCGGATTGGGATCACTCTTTCCTGCGAGAGCAAACTTTCCAACCCGAGGAATGGTATCAGCTTCGATGCACATGACGATGCCAGAAAAGTACTACTTGACGGTGCAATCAGGTGGCTAACCTCTGCGGGTAACTAACAAATTTACAGGATTAAAAAAACTAGTAAACACTTGCAATAGTGTCTTCCCACTCACACTTGCAGAGCTCCTAGACGTTCCTGGTATCTGCTTGCCTTCCGATTCCCTGGTTGATCCTCCAGGATTTCAATCTCCGTCCATTGATTGTTGTAAATGTCTTCCGGTATGATCAAGCGACCGCAGTGTATCCACCACAGAATTTTAGTCGGTCCAACAGTCCAATTAAGATTAGAAAGATTCATTTAATAACCACCGGTATGGCACCAATGTTAATCGAATTGATTAATCGATTTATTAATTAAGGAATTATATATCAACTGTTATAATCACTCTTCAATGATCTAGTTTCAGCCATTTGATTCGACCGATAGACACAAGGTGAAAGAAAAGATGTTGAACTGTCACTTTGACAGTTCGTCAAATAACTGGCCATCGGTAGGTTTAGTGTTAAAATACTCAAACTCCTGCAATCAGTCAATTCTCGTAGTATATACTAATACGATCCACGCTATTATGAACTTATATTATTTATAGTAATATGATATTTATTTAATTTAGATAAAATTACGTGTTTTAATAATTTTTATAAATTGGTAAAGATACCGATAGGCAATTGATATAAAAATAATTGGTATTACACAATAGAACGTAATACAGGATGCTACAAAATGATCGCAGTTTCTGAAAGGAGCTGATTCTTAAAATAATTTTAAGAGCTTTTTCCCATAGGCATTTTTGATTTCAAACTTCATTTTCAAAACATTTAATGATAAAGGTACCATTAGTTAGACAGAGATACTTCGATAGTTGAAGCGAGGTGGCGCAACTCTGTCTCGTTTTAGCCATCAGAGTGTCTTTGTTTAATTAATGACATCTTTATCATTGAATATCTTGAAAATAAAGCTTTAAATCAGATAATGTCTGGAGGAAAAAGTTCTTAGGATAGTATCAGGAATCATCTTCTTTAAGGAAATGCGATCGTTTTGTAACACCCTGTATATAGTGGGGAAAAGAGGTATGGGTAATGCAAAGAACATGATGATTTAAATAAAAGTTTTTATTTTGTTATCTTTCAGTCCGGTAATTCAAGAAATTATTAGACTGGGTTTAACCCCTTAACCTACAATGACGGGCAGAGCCCGCGTACGATGGTCGGGCCAAACCGTGTGTGAAGTTAGCCCCGCACTTTTCGAAAAACACACAAATTTTGATTGTGCTAGGCTTGTGCTAAAGTGTGTTGTTAAACACTTTTGAAAAAAATCGACCGTTTTCGAAAAAATACTTTACTCTTTACTCTTTACTTTACTCTTTATCTTTACTTTACTCTTAAAGATTTATCTTTAAATATATAAATTTAAATTATATTAGGTTACCCTCTTGTTCCCATTCGTTAAAAATAGTATCCTCCAGATCAACGGGTGCCAGGACCTTTCGTCGTGGTCGTGTGTCTTTCCTCCTTCGTTTCTCTTTCCTAGAATTCGCGTAGATGAACGAAATTTTGGCGTTGGGTAGGATCATCCTTCCGTTGCTAATGTCAAGCGTAGCACGTAATATCTTCAGGTTCATCGTGCCTAATAACCCCTGTTCTTTAACTGGGAATTCGTCCCGCACCACATGGAAAATTAACCTCTCGTCGAACATTCTCAATCTGGTACTTCCGAGAGTGGATATGTACGTTTGTGTGATTCCCGCAAGTTCGATGGTATGTCGCCTATTGACATAGCTTCCCTTTTTCACATATGATCTTTTAATTAGGCTCACCGGAGATCCTGTGTCTACCAGCAGCAGAATAGGTTCCTTGACGTCCTTGCTAACGGCTCGAACACTACAAAGGGCCATGGAGGGTCGTTCCTCCGGTCTGCAGATATTTATTGAGACTAGTTCACTCTGTGTCCTGGTTTCTGGGTGTTGTTCCTGTGGCGGTCGGCTCATTCCTGACGTGCTCGGTTGTGGATCTGTAGGTTGGGTTGGTTTGTTGTCTTGTTTCTTGGTACCTTTTTAACTTACACTCTGGGGCAATGTGTCCCGGTTTGTTGCAGTAGTGTGGGGTGTGTTTCTATTGTAATCCCTTATGGGTATCCTGCCCTCGGGTCCGGCGTTTCTAGCTAGTAGCTGCGTGGTTCCAGAGGTCCTGGGATTCGGATTGTAGTGTGGCTGCGGCCATTTATCTAAACTACCCCATCCGTTTTCTACGATCCCTCGCTCCTTTTCTAAATCCATGATCTTATTATAAGTTAGGGCATTGGCGAACGCTTGCTTCAAGGTGTTGCGTCCCTCCAACCGTAAATACATTTTGTAATTTAGGGGTAACCCTTCTACAAACGAGCTAAGTGCTAGCTGTTCCGTCTCCCTGATAATTTTCATGTCGTGGAATGGGTCTGCCGATTCCTCCTCTACAATAGCTGTTTGCAGGTCATCTTTAAGTTTAAAGATATTAAATATATATTTAATCTTTATATTTATATTTAAGTTTTACTTTATCTTTGTTTACTCTGGGTGTGTGAAGCTGGCACTACAAGTTTAAAAAAATGGAATTTTTTCAACAGTTCCCGTAGCACGCCCTAGAGTACCAGAGTACTTGCATATTATTAACAATAGTTCTGTTAATTTAAAAAAAAAAACCGATTTTTAAAATATGTAGTGCTAGATTCACATTTTCAAAACTTTCACCACGTATAGGTAAAAAACTATAAGAGATATCACAGAAATTCCTTAACATTATTTGCAGTACTCTTAGGCGTGCTAACGGAACTCTTATCAGAACTGACGATTTTCAATTTTTTTTATACAATCTGTATTAATGTTTACAGGAATTGTTTAGGAATTATATGTGATAACTTTATGTTGTAATAAAGTTAATAAATGTTCTCTCTCTCAACAAGAAGTCCCATAAAATTTGGATTAAATAGATGATAGTTGTCGGAAAAAACTGAAAGTACGAGAAAATTTGGAATGCTCTCAATAAGCTACTCTTCTTACTTTTCTTTGCCTAAAATTCACATATAAGAATGAAAGAAATTCTAGTAATACTATAGGAATAATATGATATAAAATTAATATAACTTTCTTTTAAGAATTCTTTTTCACAAATATTAAAAGTTTCCTTTAAAGTTTATGAGCATTGCATGAAACTGTTACTAAAAGCTGACAATATGTTTGCTCTTAAAGATGGTTTGACTGAATTACTAAATTCCAACTATTTAAAGATGATTTCCGGAGATGTATTAAGGGGGATCAAAAAGTAATTAAAATTTTTGTTAAGTGGTAAAAAACATTTACTTATTAACAAAATATTAAGTAATTATCAACAAAATAATTTTCATCATTTTATGTTACTTTTTACCAGCGTAAAGGTAGTTGTTCGTTTTAAAAAACCTCTGAGATTTTTCGATTCATAAACCAATTGCGAATAAACTCATTCAAAATATTTTGATTACTTTTCGATCTCCTTAATATATCAACGTGAAAATTCAATGTCTTAGATATTCACGATATTTATTGAAAAAGAAGAGCAAACATTTGCTTATCTCTTGGTGTAATGCCAAAAACTACTATAAAAACTACAAATAATAAAAACTATTTGCTATTGATTTCAGCATAAATTTTCACACAAATTCGCAATCACGAGAATTTTCGCATATTTGCATTGTTGCCATTTAAAGTCTAACAGTGTAACAATCTAACTGGAAGAAATATCACCTGAGACTGAAAGACATATCGGTGTCCACCCCGCCCGCAATTCCAACATCCTGTGAAGGAATACGGGACCGGAATCGGAAGTGTCAGCTTAGCTAGCACCTCCTCCACCGTATATGGGGTGTACCTCGGTGAATCGGGACGGGAGGATCCGGTTGGACGGGATCCTATGGATTTGAAAGATGGTAGGGTTGATAAGATTTGACCGCAATGGAGCGTGATGGAATAAGGTTAGAAGGAAAGCTAGTGGATCCGTCTGCACCCCGACAGACGCTTTTACAGGCGGCAACCATCAACGATGCCAGGCGCATCTCGGAGCCGGCAACGGGATGGCTTTTGCGTCCTTTAGGACCAACATTTTGGTGCGCCTACTTTTCCTGGGTGGCTTGGAGGTAGCCCACGTGGTCAGTTAAAACGTTTGTCCATCCACCACCATAGGTGTAGTATTGCTACAATCTCTTCAAACATCTGTAATTGGTGGGGTCCGTGATAAAAATCAGAAAAAAAAGTCAAAATCTGAACTGGACGGTCAAATCTGATAACCGCTACCCACACACATGCTAACACATAGGCTTCAGATTTTCCTCTCTCATCGGTAATTTCATATATCACCTGTGAAACGAAGCGAGACCGAGTAGTACTACCTTACTTTAGGGATGGCAAAAATAATACATATATCGATATATCAACTAATATAATATTTTCTAATTATATATCGATATATTCAAACATATCGAAATGATTATTTCGATATATCTATATATTAAGTATTACATTTTTGATCTCAAACATTTTTTTTCTTTTTTTTTATTAATTTTATCTTATAAAATTATATTTTATTTAAATTTTTTAAAAATGATTTTTATTTTTACTTACTATATAATTTTTTATACAGAAATATGAAAATAAGTATGATCAATGTTTAAACTCTATGTGTCACAATTAATTCCAATAATCATCAGGAAGTGATTGTAAAAATAGCAATTTAGACAATCTCTTGCCTGTTAACCTATTACGGGTTTTTGAAGCAGTAGCAGCAGCTTTTGAAAATAATCGTTCGCATGGCACTGAGGTAGCAACAATACCCAGGTATTTTTGTGCTTCTTGGTATAAATTTGGGAAGAAACTTTTCAATTCCTCCCAAATTAATAATAGATCTTCATTTAATCTATATATTCTTGATTGAAGATATTGAGTAACTTCATCAGGAGTAGCGTTGTCATTATATTTTTGTCGTTTTAATTTAACTAATTGTTTATGATAATCCCAAAAATCAAAGGATTCATGAGTAGAATCTGTTTCCTTACTATTTTCAATATTAACATTATCTACTTCTCTTACATTCATTGCAATTCTGTTTTACAATTTAGTTATTATTGAGGTACAAGTTAATTCATTCTTAAAATGTAATTGTTTAAAACGCGGATCAAGAAAAGTAGCAACACCTAATAGAAATGAATTTTCGATATGCCCAAATCGTTTATCAAAATGTAATAATAAATCGTACTTAAGTTTTTGCACTAATTCACATGAAGGTGTTATTTTATTGTAATTTGCAATTACACACTGTATCATAGGAATGACTTTACTTATTGTTATACATTTTTCAGCGCATAATTCTGTAGTCATTTTTTCAAGAGGGCTCAATAATTGAACGACTTCCTTTAAATACTCTATTTCGGGTGCAGTTAACATTTGTGGTGCTTTAATTTTATCAAAAATTATATTAGCTATTAATGGAGAAAGTTCTATAAATCTGTTGATCATATAAAATGTTGAATTCCATCTCGTTTTAACATCAAGAATAACTTTTTTTAAATTTCCTTCTAGAATCCCATTATGTAATTGCTGTTTACGTAACTGATCGTTTGCTTATACATTTCGCTTGAACCATGTAACGATATCTCTAACTTTTTTTAATAGTTCATTGAATTCTTCATTTTTTGAAATAGATTTTTCATAAACTAAATTCAAAGTATGCGCCAAGCATGCTAGATGTTTATCTTTATCAAATATATCACACACAGCTTTTACAATATTCGCTCCATTATCAGTTACCACGGCAATTACATTTTGAATATTTATATCCCATTCAGTTAGTAATTTTAAAATCTCTGATGAGATATATTGAGCTGTATGAGATTCATTTAATTCCACCACTCCTAATGTAGCAGATATTAATTTAGATTTAAATATAAAATGTATAGATACTCCTAGAAAGCTTTTTGTTTGCATATCAGTGCAAATATCAGTGGTTAATGTTATATTATTTATTGACAGTAAAGTTTGTTTAAATAAAGTGGCTACTGCATCGTACTTTTTATCGATAAGAGTTTTGAAAGTATTTCTTGTTGGTACCTTATAAACAGGAGCAATTTCCTTCATTAATCGTATGAAACCTTTACCTTCAACGGTTGAAAATGGCATGTTATCTTTACAAATAAAAAATGTTATACTATTTGTAATTTTCGAATTTTTTGGCCCGCCCTCTGAAAAAGATGTAATATTTTTGAAAGTTGTAGCAATAGTCGGCTGTATTAAATTTTTATCAGAAGATTCTGCCATTAATGTTGTTGATAATTGTGTTGGTAGTGTAGATTCTATCAACGAAGGAGGTGGACTTTTTTCTTTGCTAGTACTAGGCTGAAGCATATTATTAATAATATTAGAATTATCTAAATTAGCATCACATTCGTCTGAAGTTTCCTATAAATTGTAATAATGATAAGAATAGGTGCAAGTAAAAATATTATACTTTAACACAGGAAATAACAATGATCCTCTTCGAAATTTTAAGAGATTGTAGACGAAGGGGAGATTTTACGACAATTTTTCATTTACCACTTTTCAACTTAAAGCTTAGTTTAAAAAAAAGATGTCTAACAATAAAAATACTATTAGCCAGATAGAGACAGTCACCTAGTTCAAGTAAAAAAAACATTATTCTCTTTTATTTCAACTAATTGACTGTCTCCATCTAACAAATAGAATTTTTATCATTGAATATTTTGAAAAGTAAGCCTTAAATCAGAAAGTAGTATGTACAAAATCGTCTTAAAATCACTTCCTCCGCAATCTTTTAAAATGTTGAAGGGAATCGTGAGTTGCATCCTGTATACGTATTTTATTAAATAATTACCTGTGTATGCATTTCAGTATCAACAGTACACTTTTCACTCTTCTTAACACAAAATTCGACATTATAAATTTGTACGTGTTTTTGTTTTAAATGAGCCTTCAAGTTTGATGTGTTACCAGAACTTCTTAAAACTTTTGAGCAAATATTACAAGATGCTAAATTTTTAGATTATTTTACAAAATATCTCCAAATTTTACTTTTTGGAAGCACCATTTTATAATCGTTTATTATAAAATAAGTAAACGTTTTAACTTTTTAATTATATTTGTATATTACAATTCACTAGTCACAACTCTAATACTATAAGAAAACAAAATCACTCTAACGAATCTTACTTACTGCGAAAGAATAATACTTTTCATTTCAGATTTTCTGGCTTTTATATACTGTTTAGGATAAATAACTAAATTCTAGAAGTATCGCCGCTAATTTGTAAAGAGCGGTGTACCCTTTGATTTTTGCGCTATTAAAAGCTCACCGATAAAAGCGCGCTCGTTTGATCTATGCGCTATCAAAAGTACAATCATCTATTTATCTTTACGTTTGCAAAGGATTTAAGAAAACAAGACAAAGAATATTTATTGATTTTAACATATAGTAAGTGGTTACATATTTAAAATGTAAACTAATAATAGTAATTTCACATTCCAAGAATATGCTTAATCATTATAATAATGTAAATGTGCTAAATCATGAGACAATCTTTTAAAAATGCAATTATATTTTAAAATCAATTTTTTCAAATTATTATTATATACTGTTTTGTTTTTCGTGAAAATATTTAAGAACACTTTTTTAATTTCGTATTCTCAATGTAATTTATTAAATTTTGTTCCGCGTATACCTACCACATAATCAGTTTGTTGTAATTCGTTTATGGTTTCTTATTTTTATATGACTCTGTAAGATGCTCCGTTGGTACAATACAATACCGATTACGATCTCTAAATACCTCCCTTCTGATAATTAATAAATTCATTATGTATCTAGGCGTGCATGTCTGGATTAATTGAAGACTCTTATTATTAAATACTAACACCTATTATTGGAAATTAATATTAGTCTTTAATCTACAGGGTATAACAATAACCCAGAGTCAAATTTTAGGGAGTTGTAGTGAGAGAGATTCTAAGACGATTTTTCATTTACCACATTTTAATCTGAAATTTAGTTTTTGAGATATTTAATTATAAAAGTACTATTAGTTAGACAGAGACAGTCAATTGGTTGAAGTGAGATAATGCCATTCTGTTTCACTTCAACTATCTATCTGTCTCTGTCTAACTAATAGCACCTTTATCATTAAACATCTCATAAACTAAACTTCTAATTAAAATGTGGTAAATGAAAAATCTTCTTAGAATCATTCCCTCTGCAACCCCCTAAAATTTGACCCCGAGTTATTGTTACACAGTGTATACAGGTGTTAGATAAAGGACTTAATATTGAACATATACGTCGATATATCATATTAAATATATCGATATTAAATACAGATATATCAAATTAAAGAAATGATATAAATATATCGATATTTCTTGATGAATATATCGATAATTCTAATATATCGATATATCATTGCCATCCCTACCTTACTTCAACTATCGGAGTGTCTCTGTCTAACTAATGGCTTCTTTATTGTTGAATATCTTAAAAATAAAGCTTTAAAATAAAAAATGCCAAAAGAAAAAAGTTCTTAGAATTGCGTTAAGAAGCATCCTTGAAAAATGTCTCCTTTTTTCCGAACACCCTGTATATATAAACTAGCTCATAATAATATACATAGATTGTTCCAATTTGATACAATCCTGAGGGATGTAAAAGGCCATCTTGCAGCCGACTTGTACCACGATTCCACGGACAATGATGGCTAATATGAGGAGCGGATACTCCTCGGTGCGGATCACGGCCGGGTAACTCCTGGTTTTCCGGGGCGCTAATCTAGAAATAATCTAGAAATGATCTCCTGCGGCTTAATGTAGAATCATCAATGATTATCAGATTAAGGCAGAGATATGAACGTACAAAAATGTAAGAAAATAATATTAAAATTTAGAAGATATTAATCTTTATTAACGATTACTAACTAAAATAGCTAATCTTATTAAAAAAATTAATGTTTTATATAATTTTAATAACAATATTACCGAGGAACAAAAAAAATTAATATTACAAAGAAAAACTTTATCAATTACTATTTTATGCAGTCATATAAAATTCACCTAATATTAATATATTAATACGATATTTATGGCATCATTGTATAAACAATAAATATTAAGACATTTGTATAAAATCAGGTGAGAATAACAAAAGTTGTTGTTTTCCTTGCAGTTTTACTTTGGTCACATATAATTTAAGGGTTTGCTGAAAAATCGTCATCTTTAATTAAAGAGATGTCGTGATATATTTATGATATATTTGCAACTACCGATTATTTAAAAACAATATTTTAACATTTGCACTGAATTGAACAATTTTTAAAGTGATTAGAATGAAATAATTATTTGAACTATATGCACGAATAAGCAATATCCCTTATCAGAATTCGAGGTTAGGCGATTTCGTGCGATTAATAAATAATTAAAAAGCATGTTCGGGTTTTTCAATGACTTTGAAAATATTGGATAATTCATCAAGGAGAGTTTCGTATCTATAGGCCACTCTGATATCCGGTACATTAGTCCGAGTAATATCATTTCCAGCTACTCCTTCTTTCGTATAATTAGGTCCTAGTCAATGCTGCTTGCTCTATAAAAAAAATGATCGATGTAGTAACCAATAAGAGCAATTAGGATTTAGTGGCAACGTTTACATACTTTATGGGGAAAACCACTCATAAGGACTGAATTTCTAGCGAGTTCACACATGTCGCATGGACTAAGTTTCCAGAATTGAGCCGCAATACTGTATTCCTCCATCAAAGGTTCCTAGAGAAAAACGGACATTGTATTCCAATGAATAATAGAAAGCAATTCTATCTTTAGTTTGGCAATTCCCTTATAATCGTACCTTGGTAAAATGAAATTGGAGAGGGTCATCGGTGGATAAACTGATGCACAGCCCTCTTACTAAATACTCTGGCAAAGGATTTCGATGATAATTCAAGAAAAGTGAATTATTACTGAGCGGCGCCATGGCAATACCAATTTGAGTCAAATAATAAAGGTACTGTAGTACAGGTGCTTTTCGTAGCAGAAGACCATGAGAAATATTATCTGCCATCATGTAGCTACAAACTAAATGTTGAATTGCTCCAGCTTCACCGCAATGAGGTCTGAGTACAAAAGTGTTAAGACCTTGGTCCCTGAAATAAAAACGCGTGTTTATGACTTTAAGTGTTTCTAGATCTCTCTGGGAATATATGCTTATAGAGTGAGACTCATGCGGGAAGAAAAAGGGAGTGAAAAAAGAAATTTACGTTCTGAAGTGATTCAACACAGTCATGTTAGCAAAAATGTAGCAGAGAGAATATCCGTATGGAGGATTTTCAGCATAGTTCCAATCAGCAGGTACAGAAACGTCCTTGTCAAACAGAGGGTTCTCAGATTTGCTTTCGTCGTCGACAGAATCAAATCCTATAACATATCGCAGAAACTTGTGCAGCTCGGGATGCGATTGGGGTCGTTTGTCACTTCGAAGAGAGGTAAGAAAATGTTACTTAAAATATCTTGGAAATTAGATATGAACTGTTTCAGCTTGAAGATATCATAGAGCCTAGGAATTTGGATGATCCAACGAATGTTGTCTGAATGAACGTCATTTTTTATTGCCCACTTTGCAAGCTTATCCCACTCATCAGGATCCTTCCCATAGATTGACAACCGGAGCTCAGCATTCTGGTACTTGGATTTCTCAAGATCACTGGCAACTTCTTTGATTATATTAGCAAAGAATCTCCCATTGATGTAGTTATCAGTTTTGAGAAATACCTCCCTCAAGCGACTCTCCCCAATGGGGTTGTACTTGGCATTGAACTTGTCAAACCTATGGAAAGTGTTTCTGTCAGCATAGATATCTAACATATCAACGCTCAGGTCATAAGCGGTAAGGTTCATCGTTTGAAACACTTCTCGGAGGGTCATGGTCTCTCCACTCTTAGAACACGTGACAACTTCATCCGCTTGGTTTTTCAGGGTCTTTTTGATGAATCTAAGCAGATGCTTCTGATTCCTCCAGGAGGCGCCATGGATGTGAGTGTCTACTTTCCTAATATTGTAGAAGTCTCTGTGGGGAATAGCTTTTTGATTAGCCAGTTCTTGGAGCTCGTTAAGAAGCACATGCAGTTGGTGTTTGCACGAAAGGTAACTTAATCTTTTGTAGCAGAAGAATTTGAGAGGTCCATCGGAAATCGTAGTTCAAAGTAGGTTCATATCTCCAACGAAGGTGGCCAGATCAAGATAAGTATAAGGGATTGGTTTTTCTGCTTCGTAATCTTCCTGCGTCGCGAAAATATTGAACACTCCCTGAACTAGAGCGATTTTATACAGTTCTGTGAATAATTATAAGGACAACAATCATTTTTAATTTATTGTGAAGATTGAGCAGAAATTGATAAATGTATTAACACAAAATAGTAATATAAGTAAAATTAAAATTAATAAATATGTAAACATAAATTTTCTTTCCGTTGGATCCAACTAAAAATTTAATAATTTCTTATAATTGTCTTTTTAAATGTGAAAAAATATAAGTTCAAAGTTCATTTTGTTAACTGTTTAATTAATATTTAGTGCTTTTGCCTTTGTTTTTTATTACATCTATTAGCCTGCTTGGCATACTAGTTACTAATTTATTTAAAGTGTCATTCGAAATATTGGACCAAGCAGATATTATTCTATTTTTGAGTTGATCAATATTTTCTATAGGAGGCTTTTCTAAATCATAAACATCTCTTGCAACGATGCCCCACAAGTTTTCGATCGGGTTTAGATCAGGACTCAATGCTGGCCATGGCAATAACTGTACACCGAAATCTTGAAACCAATTTTTTGTACTAGCAGCATTGTGGATAGGAGCATTATCTTGCTGAAATATTGCTTTTTCATCTTCAGTAATAGTTATAAAAGGTAATAAATTGTCGTGTAACATTTCCTGATACTTAATTGCATTCAATTTGCCTTTTACAAATACAATTTCGCTTTTAAAATTTTATTTAAATGCCACCCAAATCATTACAGAAGGACCGCCGTGAGCTCTTCTGGACATAATCCGGTTTTCCTTTCTTAAATCACGCCAGTAATGATGAAAACCATCAGGTCCATCCAAATTAAACTTTTTCTCATCGCTCCATATGATATGCTCCCAAAGATTTTGCATAGTAATATATTTTTCGGCAAATTTCAATCTAGCATCGATATGCTGTTTCTTCAATGCTGGTTTTCGTTGACATTTTTGATATTTTAAATTATTAGATTTTCTGGCCCACTTTCTTATTAAACTAGGATCACATTTTAAATCAAAACGATTAACAATTTTTGCTGAAGAAGCTCCTGTTTTGGACATTTCCCTCAAAACTGCACGTTTTATAGTATTTGAAATTTTCTTCGGCCTCCCGGGTCGTTTTTTTCCCCATAATTTTCAAGACCAAGCCTCAAAAAATTCCCCACTACACAAAGAGATCTGTTAATTAACTTAGCAATTTCTCGCTGCGTTTTTCCACAGCTTTTTAAATCAATAATTCTTTGTTTTTCTTTATCATTTAATTTTGTACCGCGTGGCATAGTAAAAAACAATAGACAACAGAAAATCTTGTAATTACTTTTTCTAATCACTTCTTTCAAGTTGTATTTACAAAATTAAATACCAGTAAGTGATTAAATAGTTTGAATGATATCCAAAAAGCAATTGTACTTATAAATATTCACAGTATAAGTACACTTATTTTGTAGCATTTAGCAAAATAAATTTTAATTCGAGGTCACTTCAAGTATCCGTTTAAATATAACATTCCTATCGCATTACTATCAATATGGTGTAAACTAGACAGTGATTTATTACAAATAACGAACGAAAAATATAAATAATATGGTTGACCTTATAATTATTCACAGGACTGTAGTTATTTGCTTCTGGAAATTCGCAATCCCAAGGATCTCCTCCTGAAGCTGGTGCGTGTACTGGGTGGTCTGAAATACAATTAGGGGATTTGCGTGAATATAGACACGCTTCCAAAGGCTTTCAAGAGAATTGAAATAAAGAATTGGGACCTGTCAAGTGGGCGTTTCTTTAATGAGGGCATCGATATTTGCATTGAATTTAACGTAAGAAGTCATGTAAGCTTCCTTTTTGATGTTTTTATACAAGGAAGAGTTAGAGGAGAGGTTACATAGTAAAATCTAGGAAGATTTTTTCTGATCCTGCAGGCTATCCATAAACACATAATGCATACCTTCTATGGTCTGCGATCATCGTGTTGAACTTCATCATCGATCTTATGTGATCTTCTGTCGATGCCGCGTAAAAATCGAGATGTAATGGTAGGAAAACTCTGCCTGGAATTACTCATGTACTTCTCGCGAATGGCCAAAGCGTGAACCAGCAACTGCGAGGCTTGTTGCAGATCCTCCAGTGGTACCTGTGCATAATGTTTCTTAAAGTTACTCGAACTTTAAAGCTATCCTTCCTCAATTATATTATGACGATCCCGTTAAAATAATTCCAATCACCCCACCCCTAGGGTTATCGAGATACAAGGTGTCCGGAAAAAAAGGAGACATTTTTTGAGGCGTGATTCCTGACATAATTCTAAAAACTTTTTTCTCTTGGCATTTTTTTATTTAAAGCTTTATTTTTAAGATATTAAACGATAAAGATACCATTAGTTAAACAGAGGTTCTTATCATGTAAAATTTCCAAAGAGACGAGTTGCTTATAATATTTTAACTTATTTGCCAATATTCGAGAATTTATGAGTTCTATTCAAAGACTTTGCTCGGGCAAAGCCAAGCACGCGTAATTATTTGTTATAATTAAATTAAATCGACTTTAGACTTAGAAAGTTGTTTTTGCTATAAAGAGTTTTAGTGGTGCCTTTAAAACTCACTCCGGATGCGTTATCCCCGGAAGTGAAGACCCGTTGGAAATACGGTACAAAGTCATTTTCCATTGAACCAATTGAATTCTCAAGGTCATCTGGGATTTTTGGACCCAATGATGGCTCGTAGTGACTACGATGCTCTTCAAAATCCTTCGCGGCCCTAAAAATAATCAACCAATCTTTACTTCATTATTTAACATCATTTATTAATTTTTTTTGGATCCTCATTTACCAATTTGTCATGTATTTTCTCAGGTTAACCAAACTGTCATCAATAAAAGGGGAAACTAAAATTACCGGGTAATTTTCAGAATAGTTTTCAACCGTATTAGCACTATAATACAGGGTGTTACAAAAGACCGCACTTATTTAAAGGAGGTGGTTCCGAAAGCTACTCTAAGAACTTTTTCCTCTTAGCATTTTTTGATTTAAATTTATTTTGAAGATATTCAATGGTAAATATGCCACTAGTAAGACAGACACTCCAATAATTGAAGCGAGATAGAGTAGCGCCACCTCACTAAAGCAATCGAAGTATCTCTGTCTTACTAGTGGCATCTTTACCATTGAATATCTTGAAAATAAAGCTTTAAATCAAAATATTCCAAGAGGAAAAAGTTCTTAGAAACTCTCAGGAACCATCCCCTTTAAGAAAATGCGGTCGTTTTGTAACACCCTGTATTTCTTGTGCGGTTTGAATAATAAATGGAAAGAACTTTGCATAGAAGCAGTCTGTGATCATCAACATAATTTGTTGTGTGCGAAAAAAAACAAAAAAAAATTAAACGGCGAGTAGCTTTAAAGTCGATTATCATGCGCTTCTTTTTCCAATCCTTCTCTTCCGATAATGTGCATTTAATATTTCCGAGGAACCTCGTGTTACCAGCGACTTTTAACCCTCCGAGTACTGACTCGGTGAGTCCGGTGCCGGGGTCATTTCTGACCCACATGGATACTTCACTAATACATTCATTCTTTGTACTGTGTTATGTTTTGGAATCATATTTCTGTTAATGTGTGCGTTACTGCTAGAAATTCTGTCCATGTATGCTTGAACGCTAGCCGACCACAGATATTGAGTGACTCCGGCATCGTACGCGAAAGGTTAATGTTGTACTATAATAGCGAGCAATTACCATAAAACTTACTGGAATCCACTTACTTGACTGTAAGCTGCCTCTGAACGAGCAATTTCTTTTCAATCTGCTCGATCGGAAATTGCGGAACTTCGTAGGGTGCGGAAATTTCATTTGGTAGCTCTTGATGCGCGAGTTTAAAAGAACCGGAAGTATTAGTAGCAGTAACGTCAGCTTCAAGGTAAAAAATATGACTTTCGCTTTCTGAAACAAATCCATCAAAGTTCGTTAGTTTGCATCGGATTACAAGTTTTCTCTGTCTTTCTGTGTTATTTATTAGATAAATGCAAAAAGACCTCCGAGAAACACCGGGGGTGGGGGGAGTCATGTAGACTGTATTGAATTAATTGAGGATTCGTAAACGAATGGACTGATTAGTGTAATGATTTTCTATTCGCGTGTTTCGGTTATACTTCAGCTATAGCCATGAGAAATTGTAATTTTGTGCATTGATAGTTATTTAGAAAGATTCGTGACTAATTCGGTTCGATTCCAGTCGGGTTATAATCGACCGAATACGGGGACTGTACTCTTTTAGTTTCCGGTATAGTTTTATGACTGGGAATTCCAATGAACTATTTCCTAAAATGATTAAAAATATCCGATATGATAAAATGGGAGATTACAAAAAGCAAACAAAAATAGGAAAAGGTTGGATTGCTTTTCCTTAATTGTGTAACTCTTTGTTTTAGGGGTTTAACTCTCGATTGTCACAATGGTTTTGAAAAGTAAATAAAGTATTAATCTTCATTGTGAAATATTGCTTACTATTGTGAGGACTGGTGTTAGTCGACGTCGTTGGACTATCAGCGTCACCCTTACTATCAAAGTCGTAGTAAAACCTGGCAGTATCCATTTTTACATTTTTTATTCCATTCACAGAGATGGGCTCCTCCATGTTTCTGCAATAACAAAGAGTTTTGTCCTACGGACGACTTTTAACAGTAATACAAAAGAAGTGTTAGTACTAGATAATAATATTTAAACTAATATAGAAGTAATAGTACTATAAATTTACGGACAAAGTGTAACTGATTTAAGGAAGTAGAGTGAGAAAAGAAAACAAATTTTATTGTAACTAGCAGGTTAATTTTTAAATTTTAATCTCGATGAATAGATTCAAGTTGGGTTATTATAAAAATTGGTAGAAAAAAATATCCATGATACAGGGTGTTACAAATAAATCGCACTTCATTAAAGGCGATGGCTTCTGAGGTTATTCTAAAAACATTTTTATTTTCTAGATATTCGATTATAAAGATGCCACTAGTAAGAAAGAGATACTAATAGTTGAAGCGAGACAGAGCAGCGCCACCTTACTTCAACTATCAGAGTGTTTCTGTTTTACTAGTGGCAACTTTATCATTGAATATCTCGAAAACTATGCTCTAGATATAAAAATGATACAGGACTATTCGGCTGGGTTTACCCTCAGAAAATTACCCATCAAAGGAAGTGCTCCAATTTTCGGACGCCCTATATACACTTGAACTTACATAATACAAAATCAATTTACTTGTTTAATTTGGTTACTTTTCAATTAGAATTGAGATACTGGACAATACTCCAAGATTGCTAAATTTTTTAGACAATTATAAGAATTTAGTTTAAAGAATCTTCTGATTGAAATTCCGGACAGACTTACCAGTCGCTGGTTTCTCACTACACACACTTTGTTCTGTTTTTTATTAAAATCTATTGGTTTCTATTCTATATCATGTTTTGAGATTCTGACTCTAATTCTTCTAAGTTCAACTATTACTATTACTGGATTCCAACTTTTATTTGACTACCTTCTACTTCCGCTTTAATTCTAGTACTGATTAACTTTCACTGCAATTACTTATTTTGCTTTTGCTATCTTCTTCTTTATATTATTTGTGTAGAGCTTTTCTCTTTTGGACTAGTTGTACGATTTTTAATATTTCTCAAATAACTTTTTGTGAGGATCTACTTTCACTTACTCATAAATCAAATGAGAAAAATTTACAATAGGTAGGAATATTTTTTAAATAGTTCAACACATTTTTACTTAGGTTTTTCGAATAATTTTATTTGTTTTGTGTGTATTTTTTGGTGTAATTCTACATTCAGTAATTTTTCACTAACGCAATGTCTAGAGATTTGCAGATGCTCTTGCTCCAGCTACTCTTGCTTTCGTTATATTCATGTGCACGATGGATGGGTACTATTTTAAGAGATGTATATTTTCGTCCAGGTAATTACTCCTGTAATGAAATTTTAATACCTGGCCTGAGCCGACTTAACCATTCTTAATAGAAATAAGTCTTCTGAAGATAAAGGATGTATTATTCTTGAAGATAGTCTGAAAAACAGAAAAGTATAAATCATAATCGTCTTTTGTGGGTTTGTAGTACAATTCTCCTTGGTTAATAACTTTTTGGAAGAAGATACTTTTGTTTATTCATAGATCAAATGAAAACAATTTACAATTTGAAAAAAACGTTAAGGGATTAAAGAGTGGGGTAAGAAAACTATTACATTATGCATTCAGAATATACAAGATTATGAGATTCTATTGTTGTTAAGTAGTTTGAAAGTTAAAATATTTTTCGAGATTCTTCCAACGATTTACAAGGAAAGGTTGTCAAGTGCCACTCTGACTTTGAGACCAGCTTTGGCATAAATGTTTCTTTACCCCTGAGGAAAAAAACTGTTTCAGCGTTCATTCGATGGGACCGTAGTTTAGGGGATATGAGGGGTTGAAATTTGGGGTTTGTGCTCACTACGAATGTCATCGTAGCCGCTAGCCATGAATTCCAACAGCGGCGGTGGTTAGTAGTTAAGGTAATAAGTTCTAGCGTTGCAGGTTGTCGGGTCGAATCTTTTCTAAATTTTTTTTTTTTTTTATTATTATACAGGGTGTAACAATGATCCGGGGTCAAATTTTAGGGGATTGCAGGTCAGATTGGCACTTGAGAATCTTTCCTTTTTAGACGTGTCAGGTCTTGATAGGCTAAATGATCCATGGGATCTTTTCGTCTATTTAGTCATCGAGATAAGAATGCAAAGCTATCGAAAAAAAAAACACCATATTTTTCTGTATGTAAATATAGTTGTTTAACTGCTTAATTCCTGTACAAATACAAAAAATTGTTACCGAAATGTGGGGAAGCCACGGAAAAAGTTTAAGTAATTAAGTAGATCAGGATTGTTTTTATTAATGATAAGATTTTATTGAATTGCCCGTAAAATTCTGAAATTAATTGTATAGTGTAGCTATCTTCAATTGAGTCACATTACCGGCAACTATAATTTCCAAATTTGATATAAAAATTAGAAAATCGTCACGAAATACAATTTGTGACATAAAGAATTATTTTAAAATTTAAACGATGACACAGAAGATAAAACGTAATCGAAATTATTCCTCCTGTCTAAAAACTCATGTATTCAATTGTTTTAAATTATCTATTCGAACTGAAAAATGAAGCGAGTAGAACTCAAAGTAAATGAAATACAGGGTGTTCGGAAATTGGCATACTTTCTTTGAACTAAAACTTATACAAATCTAAAACGAAAAGTCCTTTACCACTTTGTGATCTGAAGCTTAATTTTTAAGTTATAAGAGTTCTTTTGTAAGTAATTCTATTGGCTGTCGCTCACAAAGAGTGATGCCCGCTTGTACACAGACCGTTTACGCACATCCCATTTGTCCATGGATTTATTGCGCACTGGCCGTTTGTGCACAATCACTTTTTTACTTACTGATTACAAATAAATTTTTTACCAATATATTTTTGACCACCTAAGTTGATATTAGAATGAAGAAATTATGTTCTAAGTGGTTAACACTTAGGTACACCATTAGTGGTGTATGTTGTCAACTCGTCTACACTGAAAATTGTAAGCATTTTAATTTGCCGGTAAATTTATTAAATTACAAAATTTTTTCGTAGGTGGGGTTGGTTAAAAATGATACTTGTGCGCAAGCGGTCCGTGGACAAAAAAACACTTGTGGGCAAATGGGATGTGCGCAGACGGTTTGTGTGCAATCGTGACGCTCCCCTCGCAAAGTGGCATCAGGTGTGACGTTAACAGGGCACACATACATAGAGCACCGTAACACGTTTAAAAAAAATACTAATCGTACGAGACTGAATAATTTAAAAAATTTTTTACTAACTGTGTACTAAACATTTTTAGTAATAATTATTTAATTATTTAATAACTTTTTTAAATTTAGTACACATTAGCATTTAAATAAAGTTTTCAACAATAATAAAATAATTTATGAGACTCATCGTTAATTAAGATGATTCTTCTGAGATTCTTTCAAGACTCTCATATATTTTCTTTTGAATAAAAGTTACTTTTATAATCATTTCAATAAAATCAGATTAAAAAATGTCAAATTAGTATTATTTATTAGTCTATTATCACTAGAGATGATAAAGTGTGGCGCCGTTAAGTAAGATATATATAGTTTAAATAGTTAGATAAGATGCGAGTAATGCAAAGCCGTAGAAAAGGTTGAAGCGAATTGTAGCGTCTCTAGGTGAACGTAGTTTAAGCGCTCTCTTTCCTGTGGACTTCGGTAATAAACTGTCGTGTTCCTATCCAAAAAGAAGAGTTCTTCATTCTCCTACACGAGTTCAGCGAATCTCCGGAATAAATTATATTTGGTCTTTGATTGTTATATTCTCAACAATATTTATACCTACCAGAAGAGACCAAAAAAGAACACTATGGCGACCAGTCCCCACAAGAGTGTTCCAAACTTATCCGTATCGAGTACACAATCGAACAGCTGTGCTATCACGTCCACACAGTCTCAGTACTAGATGACTTGGGGAACACGGAACGAGACTCCTTACTCCACTGTAGTGTGATCCATCCAAGAGTAATCTCGAATGAAGCATCTTAGTTTTGTTTCATTATATTAAGCATTTCTTCCTCGACCCTCTCGATCTCTAGTCAAACGACGTTAAAAGCGGTGAGTGTCCTGGCAGGAAGATTTACCAGGACATCCCCACAAAATGGTGGCCCCCGACATGATTACATGTCTCCTCTAGATACGAGTGGGGTATGTTTCCATCCCCAGCGAGACACAACCATTTACTACTCAACAAATTCACCGAACTTGATGGCAGGCTGGATCACGTCCATGTCGATATTATCGGACCTCTCTCAGCATCATAAGGCTTCAGATATTGTCTTACCGCAATTGACAAATTTTCTCGCTGACCTGAAGCATATCCGTTGCCAAACATACAGTCAGAAACTGTTGCAAAGGTTTTCTTCAGCAATTGTATTGCATGGTTTGGTTCACCAAAACTAATTACATCAGATTAAAGAACTCAATTTAAGTCAAATTTCTTCAAAGCCTTAGCAGAATTAATAGGTGCTAAACGCATCCACACGACAGCTTTTCATCCACAGTTCAATGGACTCATTGAATGTTGGCACAGGACTCTAAAAATTGCACTTAAATGTCATGCATCTACTGACTGGGTAAACGTACTTCTAATCGTCTTATTAGGACTTACAACAGTTTACAAGGAAGACATCAAAGCATCCCCATCTGAGCTATTATACGGTATCACATTACAGATTCCAGGAACTTACCTAACAGATGACACCTCTGAACCCAATCCGTAAAAGTTCATCGAACCATTCAAAGCGCACATGCAGAACCTTAAACTAGTGCCTGTCCAAAGACATATTCATGATAATGTGTTCGTTTACAAAGACTTACATTCGTGCAAACACGTATTTCTAAGAAAAGACATAGCGAAACCACCTTTAATACCACCCTATTCAGGATCTCATCTAGTACTCGACAGACATTCGGATAAATACTTCAAAATCAGACTCTACGGAAAAGACGCAGTAGTTTCCGTGGATACACTCAAACCTGCTTATTTATTAAACGAGTAAGCGAAACAGTATCAACAGGATATCGTCCCAGTTGCAACGTCCTCCAGTGCAGCTTCATTAAATACAACTGTATCAACTTCCAATATAGCGAACATGACTAGTCAAACACTGAGAACCTATCCAGGTCCATCCGTTAAAAAGAAACAGCTTACATTCTTACAACTTAAGTGTTAATTATTACAAATTTAAAGATTTAATTTTGTTATAATCTCATATGTTTATTTTCGCGTTTTTATATTTTTATATTCTTCATACTCTCACAATTGTTACAAACATTGTAAAAGATTATACTTGTTCCCACACTTTTAAAACAATTAAGAGTCTCAGGGGGGAGTATTTGTGGCGACCAGTCCCAACAAGAGTGTTCCAAACTTGTCCGTATCGAGTACACGATCGAGCAGCTGTGCTATCACGTCCACACAGTCTCAGTACTAGATGACTTGGGGAACACGAAACGAGACTCCTTACTCCACTGTAGTGTGATCCGTCTAAGAGCAATATACAATCTCGAATGAAGCATTTTAGTTTTGTTTCATTATATTAAGTATTGCTTCCTCGACCCTCTCGAACTCTAGTCAAACGAAGTTAAGAGCGGTGAGTGTTTTGGTAGGAAGAATCACCAGGGCATCCGCACAACATCAATTACCGACTCTACAGAATTACTTACATTTATACATTTTTATTAAAAATTACTTAAAACTATAATTTTTTATATTTTATATTTTTTATCAGTATTAAAATAAATAACATTTCTATAATTTTAGACAAATTTTATATTTAACATTATGTAGTACAATTAAATTTGTATTTATTTGATATTAATTTATAAAGCATATGAGCTATTAAAATATTACTTATACTGGTGATTTGAAGTAACAAGTGTGCTTATTAATAATTGTGATTATCCGAAGTGAGTTTTATTGAAGTGATTAAAAAATTACCTTTTATTCATACGGATTATCATAATTAATGGTGAGTCTAATAAATTATTTTATTATTGTTGAAAACTTTATTTAAATTTTAATGTGTACTAAATGAAGAAAAGTAATTAAATAATTAAACAATTATTATTAAAAGTACTTAGTACATATTGTGAAAATATTTAGCACACAATTAGTAAACAATTTTTTAAATGATTGGTCTCGGGTGATGAATATATTTTTTTAAACGTGTTACAATACTGTTCCTCTGACGTCACATCGGTCTGATCGGTGTTTCTTTGTCACTTGTTCATTTAGAACAAAATCAATAATCCTCGTGTGTTTACAACATTTCATTCGGAATGTTGTATGTTAGATACCTGATCGTTTAGGACGCTCCTGCATCTGGTGTTCATAAAAAAAGGATTAGGTCATATTAAAATTTAAAGCTTTGACTATAAATAATATTTTACTTCATTCAATATTATTTCAACATATAATAATATTATATACATTACTCATACTATTTGATTTTGTAACGATTATCAAAAAAAGTCAATACAATAGTAATTAAAAATATAAAATATAAATTATTAATATAATGCATTAAAATATACACGACAGTCCAATAAAAATGAAATACAACCGATTTCTTATATATACTTAGCACACATAAAACACTTTTTAAGTAAATTTGTTTTTAAATAGATTATAGATACAAAGTTTTATAGAAATATAATATATAAATCTTTTTTCATAAATTAGGATTTACGCCAAAAACTAATTTGAGCTGTGAAATGTCAGTAATATAAAAGTTATAATCATTTTTGAAGAAAAGTTTATATTCACAATTCCTGCTGAAATTGTTACGTCGCATATGTGACATAGGCAAATATTCATTATTATTAACTTCAAGAATAATAATTTCATCGTCAAGCTCTAAATTTCGTAAAGTTTTGTGCACTTCTTTTATAGTTATTTTTACTCCGACATCAGCAAGGACTTCTTCTTGAAAGAAATAATCATAATTCAATGGGTTCCATATTGCCCAGAAGTTTATGAGCTTCTCTTTTATAAAATATTTCATACCATATACGCTACTATTTTCGAATATTACAATTCGTGTCAAATCTATTTTGACAAGTTCTTTTACAGGAATTAAACCAGCGAAAATTGCAAAGTAATCGTCACCCATCTTATCCATAAATAAACAATTTCCTATAAATTTCATTCGTCTTATAATTGGCAATTGTATGTATGGTAATAGAAAATTTTCTGATCGTCTTCTGTTACAGAAACATTCTTTTAATGTTTCTATTTGTTTTGGATTTAAATATTCAAATTTATTAAATAAATTGGCCAAAACTAATTGTTGTAGTGAAATCTTAATAGACATCTTAGTCCATTAGTCTTCTTCAAAATTGAAATATAAGTTGGATTGGTTGCACGGATTATTCTAGAATCGCTCTTATTTATATATCACGCACTGATTTTTTTTTTAACTGAGAATACTATTTCTTACTTGAATTTTATAATAATTATGTAAGAGCACGCTAACGTATTACAAAATAAAAGATTCAAATTGAAACGGTCGAAATTGGTACTGACTAACTATTTGTATCCTGTTTATTTTCGCAGAATAATAGAAATTTGAAAAGGTAAGGGAGTCTTTTTCTAACTGAAGTTTACTTTTGAAGATACTCGATGACAAAGCTCGATAACATCAGCTAGTTGAACTGAGAAAGAGTGGGGCCATCTCTTGAAATTACTTTCTTTTAAAATTAATTTCTCTACAAGTCCTTAAATTTATGGAATATATCATTAAATAAAATATCAAATAAAAATTTTCCGAGAAAATTGATCTGTTAAAATTAATTAATTTTAGGTTCCTTAAATTATACATTATTTACGATTGTTAGATAAATTTTAAATTGATATACAGGGTGTTTCAGTGAGGTACGGCCAAATTTTAAGGGATTGTAAAGGAAATGATTCAAAGACGATTTTTCGTTTACCATATTTTTATTCGAAGCTTAATTTTTGAGATATCTAATGATAAAGATACTATTAGTTAGACAGACAGTCAATTAGCTGAAGTGAGATAACGCCACTCTGTTTCGCTTCAACTATCCATCTGGGTCCGTCTAACTGATATAGTTCTTTTTATCATTAAATATCCCAAAAACTAAACTTCAGATCAAAATGTCGTAAATGAAAAATCGTCTTTGAATCACTTCCTTTACAATCCCTTAAAATTTGGCCGTAACTCACTGAAACATCCTGTATATTTCAATTTTTAATATTCTTGTTTAATGCAAAATGTTGTTTATAAATAGAAAAGACAATAGAGATCTTTTACAAATAGAACAAAAAGTCTTTGAATAGTGTTAGTCATTAATCCCTTTAAAGAAGGCTTCATTTTTATACATTATACCTTATTGGTCAACTTTCTAATAATCTACTCTTATCCAGTAATGTCTAGAAAATAAAGGAAATCTCACTTCCCTCACCCTTTCTCATTTCTAGTATTTAGCAAAGATAAGTAGTAGTAAAAATAAGTATAGAAAGCTAGTAGTTCTACTTTGTAATACGTTAATGAGCTTTGACATAAATGTTATAAAATTCAAGCGGAAAATATTACTTTCAGTTAAAAAAATCAGCGCGTAATATATAAAAAAGTGTGATTCTAAAATAACCAGTGCAAATAATCCAACATATATTTCAATTTTGAAGAAGACAAAAAGAATACAAAATGGTTTCTGTGCTTTCACTACACACTTAGTTTTTGCCAAATTATTTAGTGAATATCAGACTTTAAGTCCAAAATAAATATAAGTATTAAAAGTATTAAAAGAATGTTTCTGTAGTAGAAGACATTCAAAGAATTTTCTAATACCATACATACAAATGCCAATTATAAGAAAAATGAAGATAGCATGACATTTCCTATTTATGGATAATATGCACGACGATTACTTTGCAACTTATGGTGGTTTAATTCCCATAAAAGAAGTTATCAAATGATATTTGAATCATCTTGTAATATTAGGGAAAAGTAATGTATATGGTGTGAAACAATTTATAAAAGAGAGGCTTATAATCTTGTGGGCAATGTGGAATCCACTTAATTAAAGTTATTTATTTTAAGAAGAAGTCTTTGCTAATGGTGGAGAAAAATAATTATAAAAGATGAGCACCAAAATTTACG
The DNA here is from genome assembly GCA_037305995.1 of Sclerodermus sp. 'alternatusi'. NCBI lineage: Eukaryota > Metazoa > Arthropoda > Insecta > Hymenoptera > Bethylidae > Sclerodermus > Sclerodermus sp. 'alternatusi'. The sequence goes on from CM074556.1 coordinate 391,960, forward strand.
AAATTTAGAGTTTGACGATGCAATTATTGTTTTAAAATTTATTAATGGTTATGGTTTTGTGTGACACTTTTATAACGTAATATTTTCAATAAGGATTGTGAACATAAGTTTTTTTTTTAAAGTGATTATAATTTCTTTATGATTGTTGTTTTACCGTTGAAATTAGTTTAGGGCATATGTATTACTTTATGAAAAAATGTTATATATTATAATTGTTAAAAATAATATTTATTGATATTTCGTTCCATATGAAGATATGTAGAATGCCTATGAAATTCATAGAAACCCAATGAAAATGAAAAAACTTACTCAAATACTTAAACAATCTTAGACATTATTATACTATTGAAATAATATTAAATGAAACATAATAGTTGTTTTAATTGAAGCTTTTAATTTTCATATATTTCAACCCCTTTGTTATGAGCGCCAGATATAGAAGCGTCCTAAATGATCACGTTTCTTACGGACACCGTTTCGATTGACCGACCACTCACCGTTTCAACCGTCCTAAACGTCCCAAACAGTAATAGTTACATTTCCAAATAATCACGTTGCAGATGGACATATTTTAAACGAATACGTTGCAAATACATACGATAATAGTGGCTTATCCTTGCAAAGGAACATAATTTAAACGGACACGCTGCAAATGCACACGAGAATTATCGACTATCGTTCCAAACAGACACCGTTTGAAATGGTAACTGTTCCATAAAGTGACGAATAACGTTTCTAAAGATCTGTCATAAAATTTGAAGAGATTTTTATTTATTTAACATTACAGGTAATGATAACGGTTTCTCGACGTTACTCCTATGTGTACCTCAAAACTATTATCTCACATGGATCTTTATCAGAAGAACTTTATCTCGAAAATAGTATGCCAACATTACTTCGAATTCGTTACCTCGAAAACCTTTACTTCGAATAGACTTAAATACTGGAATATACATTACTCTGTATGTTTGTCTTTTGAATTTCCTTAATATAATATAATTTAACATAAATTAATAATATAAGTTAAGAAAAAAATGAAACATATACACTCGGGATATTAATTATGCGCAACTTGTATAATATTTTCAAGGTATTGTTCATTCGAGGTTAAATTTATTTCAGTTAAAACCCACTCAAGATCTCTGCTTCAATGTGATTGTTTTCGAATAACAAATTCGGAAAAATGTCGCGCACTATTTTCGAGGTAATATATATTCGCAATAAAATCCATTTGGGGAATGGTTTTCGAAGTAACATATTTAAGTAAGTTCGTATCACCGGTATCATTGCCTAAAACGTTATATAATTAAAAAACATTAAATTTTGGGATAGTGATCTATAAGAAAGATATTAATTTGCAACGTGTCCATTTGGAACAGTGTCTATTTGCAATTTGTCGATTTGTAACGGTTTTCATTTGCTGCGTGCATGAATATATACAATGTATTTGTTTAAAACGTTTCTATTTAAATATCATCCACTGGATGTAGACGACATCCATCTGATGATTTCTGTATACGAACGCTGAAAATAGCCACGACATTTACGCTATGAAAAGGTCAAACTCGTGAAAAATCAAATTCCTTGTAACGAATTTTCTGACACTCCTGCGAATGAAGGAAAATTTATCTTTTGCCTGTCCTCCTTCTGCGATAATCTAGTCCTCAGGGCGCCAGCTGGATAAGACTGGATAACCGGCTATCTAACTGAATCATTCCGTTTTGCTGAACTCCGACTGGATTCGGGGAAAGAGCATGACCTGATGATTTTTCCTCGGATTAAAGAATGTATTAAAGATTTGCATTAAGGAATGCATTAAAAATTAATTAGGTTATTACACCACAACACAAAATACTAAATAAGTAAAGGATGTGGAATTTATATTATCATGGAAAATATAAGTAGAATCTTTCGTAACTAGTCTAGAAAATTCATTCGTATCTTATAAAAATAAATCTAAAGTTTGTTCAGTGGCATTTTATTCTCACATTGTCAGAATTCGTTTCACCACCAAATTTCGTAATACTCGTGTCTACGTTATTCATGCTTATTACCGAGGGACAATATGTTTGCATTAATACCATATTCATAAGCAATTGGGACGTTTTATCATTCCCATTCGAGAATAGTTAGAAATTTATAACGAGTGTATATTTCGATTCAGCTCTAAGTATAAAGGTCTATAATTTATGAATTGAATAAGTCACATTAATACCTAACGCAACTTATAATTTTTATTTTTATAGCATGAGATTTGCTGGTGGCATAGCCACCCGCTAAGAAAAGGCCCTTGCCGTCTAGGCACGTGTAAATTTTAAGACACAGGGAGCTTACACAATTGTGTGATACTCCGCTGTATTTCCTATTGAGGAGTTTTTATCTCTGCAACTCTTGCTACTGAGACTACCCCTCAGTTGTTTCATCCATTTGCACTTTAGGTTATTGGGGGTTTTTGGTAACCACCAAGTCTCCTACGTACATTTCATGGCTCATGTATTTTAGCGATAAACAATGTGGCGATAAATAAGTACCGCCACCTAGCGGCGAGTCAGCGAAGCTCGCCTCTGACTCGCCTTCGTGTACCCCCGGTGTGTACTAACGCCCACACACATACAACAGGTGTATGTGTGACTCGTGCGTGAACATACCGCCCGCCTAATTAGCGCTAAAGCTAATTACAAAAAAGTAAAAAAATTACAGAGGAAGTACATTGCTATATACATGATCCCTAACCTAAATTTACAAAAGGAAATAAATGCATTACAACAGATTTTGATAGATCAGACTAATATACAGGAAGTTTACAAAGTTTGTGGATCGGTCGTTTGTATACATTGTTTTGAGTACAAATCGTCACAATCCGCACTAAATCGTCTTTGCCTGGGTCTATAAGTTCGATTCTACCCATTGACCAACGAGTGGGCGACAAATTGTCGTCCTTCACTATCACAAGGTCACCGATATATAAATTGTCTAACATCTCCTTCCATTTGGCCCGCTGCCATAGAGTATTGATGTAGTTCGATCTCCACACCTTTCAGAATCGTTGAACCTCTTGTTGGACGAGTTGCCATCGGTTCACGGGATATTGTTTATCAACTGGGGAGGGGTCGTCCGGAGGGGCAAGCAGTGCAGATCCGATCAGGAAATGTCCAGGAGTCAAGACTGCGTAGTCATCTGGTTCTCCGTTGAACGAGTGAAATGGCCGAGAGTTGAGTCACGCTTCGACTTGAGCAAGCAGTGTTGTAATACGCGAACTAACGTTCCTCTGAGGCTGGGCGAAACCCCAGAGAATGCCGCGGTACAAATAATAATTTCTCGACCTACTCGGAAAGATGTAAGGCCGAAGGGTGAGGTCCTCGAGAGACGCGGATGACCTTGGGAAGAAGAACTAAATGACAGGTCCGTATCAATAACAACGTGAGTTTCGGTAATAAAAGGATTTATTTAGCGACGCGACCGATTCCGCTCGCTCTGGAAATAATACACAAAACCACGCACCTAAAGAAATACAATAAATATCCCTACTTAAAGAATCGGGAGCGCCCGCACGCTCTTCGCACGCGCTATCTCTACAAGCCGGTGCACTCGCGAGATGCGAGAGATCGAAAATTCTCTGCTTCTGGCAGAGATCACCCGATCCTACGAGAGGAGACTATCCAACCTGAAGATCGGATGTTTCGATATACCGGTGCGCCCAGGATGAGCCTCGCGTGACTCTACGGCGCTACGAGGTGGCTAGCCTCTGCGGGAAAGAATACGCGGATCTTTACAAGTTAAAATATGGGCTCGGGTACGCTAAATGGTGTCCCACTCACGATTCACGGCGTAATCCACTCGAAGGATGATGAGCGCTGCTCCTCAGGGCTGACTCCGTTGGTCCAGTATCCACGCTCTCGCTTCCCTGGTCCAATCCTTCGTCTCACGGTCCAGCCGTCCAGTCCGCAGGTGCCGTCCTCCGCAGTGAAACACCCCCACGTAACGAACGCCCACGCACTACAATACTCGCTAATCGCTCGCTAATTTTTAATATGATTTCGGAGACCGGGTATCTTGCCGATGTCGACTATCCGCAGTCTGACATTGAAGTGAGGGAAATTCGTTGAACTGTCAGTTTGACAGTTCAAGTTTTCCCTCACCAGCCAAAATATCCTATTTGAACTTTTATTATGGTGAGGAAATCGGTTCAGCCCTGTATTAGGCGCCGCGCTAGTGAGAGAGACAAAGACAGCCTTTGCTACACTCGGCCGTCGGATAGCGCACGGTTCGACATGCGCTATCTCACTCCGACTTACCGAGACCGCCAGCTGATCCAGACAATCAGCCTAACGTCTCGGTGCCGAGGGTGCTCAACCTATTCTTGGTCCCCCGATTGGAACCAAGAATCGGTCGGGAATGATGCAACGATTTTTACATCGTTACAGCGTAATCCGTAATATGCGCCTGGTCCGCCAAAACCCTTCCACACCTGATGGTGATCCGCCGGCCCGTGAACAGCGAGGTCCTTGTTCTGTAGTCCACTCGGCACTTCACAATCGAACAAGGGGTACAATAATCGAATTGCTGCACTTTCCGGCGACGCACGTCTGATCGCTTCGACGAATAAAAGTAGTTAAAAGCGAGCTGATCGCGTGATATCAGCAGGCCCCAGTAAGGGAATTTAAATCATTTAAATCTCCTTCAAGGACGCCTCATTAGCTAACGCTAACATAACAGTGTAAACGGTAATCAGCTGTGCCGAACAACAACACAACAACAGCGATCACCGTGGCGTCCCGGACTGAGCTCAGCCAATGCTATCATCGTGAATATTGTAATATTAAAATCGGCTGAGCCTGTAACGCATTTTTAACAAAATGCCACGTTACGCCCCCCCCCCCCCCCCCAGTAAACCTCTGTGGGAGCTGGATGGCCGGCTCGAGTTCTTCCCGACCTCGTCAAGAAGACCCTCCGCAGTACTCCCTTCTCAAACACCGGTGGGAACCAAGTCCACCAGTGGAGAACCGCTCTCCCTGGCAACGGTGGAGTATATCGCAGCTATACACGGTCACTGATTGAATCGGAAATGTGAAACATTCTCACATTTATACTTCGTCACACATAACCCACACTCACACTCACTCAGGGCAGGACAGCAACAAGGCCATTGGTTACCATCACCCAATTTCCGTTTATTAATCAAACATTATGCACCATAAAAATCAAAAAACAAAAAAAACAAATTTTTAAGAAGGTGACCTCAGTCCACCTTCATTTTCTCTACCCGGGCGGCAATTCCTGAGATGCAGGGCTGCGGCGTTACGGACGGCCGGCCCCGGTCCTGTTTCCGCCCGTTTCCTCCTCTCCTCCTCCGTCGTCGGGTAGTCTTCTTACTCGGCGGTGGGGCCTTGGCCACTTTTCCTCCCCTCTTCTTCTTAGCCGACGGGCCTGCGGCTGATGGTCGGTTCCGCTGCCGCCTCGGTTCAGCACCCCGACGCACCTCCTCTAGCTCCCACGCTAATTGTTCCACTCTCCCCGAGAGTCGCCAGTTCTCCTCGCGAACGCGAGCGAACTCCTCGCCGGAGGGGGAAGGTCCTAGCTGGGAAGGTCCGCCAGCGGTGGTATTTGGGACCCAGGAAGAGGGCGCCGGAGCCTGGGTCGGCTGTTGAGCCCAGGTCATCGGGGCCTGCGGAGGTGCCTGTTGGGCCTGCGGTGGTGGTAGAGGAGCCTCTGAGGCTAGCTGATAGTATCACCATCCAACCGTCGATGGTGTTGCGGGTGGGGCTTGTTGCCAACTCATTTCTGTCCTGCTAAACAAAAACAATGGGTACACATGGTACACCGCGCAACTCACACATTCAACAATCGACACACTGACTATTCCACATAGGCTAATTCGCTGATAGAGAGCACTCACGGCTGGCGGGGCCTAAGCCTATCTCGCCAGGTAGGGGCAGGCGGCGGTGACGCCAGCTCACTCTCCTCTTTCCTACTCCGCGCTCCGGTAGGGGAAATCGGCGGCGTTACCGGTTCGTCCTGCTCAATTTCCGCTGAGGAATGCTCTTTTTCATCAGCCCCTTGCAGCTGGGCGATGAAGGGTTTGATTGAGATCCTGTACATGGACTCTCGGGTTGGTGCGGCCATGAGTTTCCCCCAACTCATAGACCACCGGAGATATTTTTATAGATATCTGGTAGGGACCTTCGTAGGCCGGCGCTAATTTGGCTGCAAAGTTATCGGCAGCCGACGAGAATGCCCGATTACGCCGCCACACGAGATCTCCGACGCAGTATTGCACATCACGACGCCCCTTATTATAATATCGAGCCTGCTTCGCACTCGCAGACTCGATGGCGTCGCGGACAATATCAAAGATGAGAGGTAATCTCTTCATCCTTGACCCCCAGTTCTCGGGGTCGCGTCGGACCAACTTCCGTGGACCTATCACAGATCTCAGGAGATTCGGGGTGATTTCCAGGTCTCGACCGAAATTTAGAAATGCGGGAGACACTCCGGTAGACGCATGCAATGCGGTGTTAACCGCAAACTGGAATTCGTGCAAATGCACATCCCAGTCTCGGTGATCGTTCTCTACGAACTCCGAGATCATGGTCTTAATCACCCGATTGACCCGTTCGACCGGATTTGCCTGTGCATGATACGGAGCTATGCGAAAGTGCCGTATCTGCAACTCATCGAGGAATTTCGCTACATCTCGATTGACAAATTCGGTCCCATTGTCGCTTAGAAACATTTCGGGAGTTCCCCACCGAAATATCACTAAGTCTTCGAATGCGCGTATGATGCTCCGCGCATTCGCTTTCCTGAGGGCCTTTAATTCTACCCACCTGGTAAAATTATCCAGGAAAGCGACAATGTATCGGCACTGGGCGCGGCTCGGAGGAAGTGGACCCATGATGTCCGCTGCGACAACGGTCCAAGGTTTCTCGACCACGCGACTGCCCATCAGTCCCGCGGGAGAAACCTGCGCTACCTTATGTTGTTGACATGTTTCGCACGCTCGCACATAATCAACAACATCTCGGTATATCCCCGGCCAGTAATATCTGAGGCTCACGCGTCCGTACGTTTTCTGAGCACCCAGATGACCAGCCGACGGAGGACAATGCGCTTCCTCGATCGCGATCCTTCGTGCCCCTCGTGGAATCACCAACTTCCACGAGTAACCTGAGGGCTCGAGGGTCTCATATAGCGCCTCTGGACGATGACAGTATATGAGATCTCCCTCTATTTTCCAATCTGGAAACTTTTGAGCCCTCTTCTTTATCGCTTCGCGGCGCTCCGCGTACCAGGGATCATCCCTGAACCAACCTAAAATTGTATCTGAGGAATATTTGGAGGCATTAAGAGCATCCTGTCCCGACCAAAAACGTATTTATACAAGTATGTCGTTATAAATAAACAGATTTGAGAACGGTTTGACAGGTATACTCTATGAAGTGTAAGGAAGGTACGAGATTCTTTCGTTTTCCGAAAATTGATAAAAATTTAACAATAAACAAATCTGTACTAACAATTTTTCCTGTAATAAAAAATGCAGTAGCTATTTTGAAAAAAGAAGAAATCTCGTAGCTAGCCACAAATTTAGAGAATCGTTTGAGCCTAGTCTCGATTCAAAATTCGAAGAAATGTGCACATACTTTTGTAAATACGAAATACTAAAAAATTGCTAAAATATCAGTCCTGTTTTATCTCGAAGCTGATAAAACAGAGCAGATATTAGTTCATATAGATGGCGATACAAACAATTTTTATAGGTGAGACAAAGATAAGAGACCTTATGTTTCATTCTATTAAGTTAAGACACGAACCATTTTAGGTCGGGAAAGGATCCTCTTAATCTCGACCGCGGCTACCGCGTCCAACGAATCTACGGCAGTAAGTGCGCGGGACAATGCATCGGGTACCACGTGCAGAGCCCCTTTTCGGTGCACAACATCAAAGGAATGTTGTTGTAATTCTAACGCCCATCGGGCCAAACGACCTCCCGAATCCTTGATATTGTGCAACCAACGCAGGCTGCTGTGATCCGTGATGACTACGAAGTGGTAGCCTTCCACGTACGGTCGAAGCTTTTTTATTGCCCATACGACAGCAAGGCACTCCTTTTCCGACGCCGAATAATTCCGTTCGGCCTTAGTGAGCACGCGGTTAATATATACAATCGGATGCTCCTTGCCGTCGTATTCTTGGGTCAGGACGGCCCCGATCGCGAAGTCGCTGGCATCTGTTTGGATCTGAAAAGGTCGCGCGAAATCTGGACGTACTAAAATAGGCGCAGTGCACAGCGCATTCTTTAATTTTTCGAACGCGACCTGTTCGTCCTCGCCCCAATGCCAGCGTACCCCTTTGCATAATAATTTGACTAGGGGAATTTTAATCTTCGCGAATTCGGGAATAAACCGGGAGTACCACCCCACCATTCCTAAGAACCGGCGGAGGGACTTCAATTCTGCCGGAGCCGGATAATTTAATATCGGCTCTATTTTCTCCGGATCTGGTGCTAAACCGTTACGATTTACTCGGTAGCCCAAGAACCGTACTTCGGAACGACAGAATTTACTTTTCTCTTTGTTAAGTCTCAGTCCCGCTTGACTGAGTACTCCGAGTATCCGTCCTAGCCACTCCAAATGTTCCTCAAATGTGTCCGTAACAATAATAATATCGTCGAGGTAGACGAAGGCATATGGATCAAACTCAGGCGGAATGAGTTTATCCATCAAACGCTGGAACGTGGCCGGCGCATTTGTCAGTCCGTAGGGCATCCTACGGAACTGAAAAACTCCTTTACCGGGTACCACGAAAGCCATCCATGTACCTCATCCATGGGTATTTGGTGATACGCCTGGCTAAGGTCGAGCGTCGAAATATACTGAGCGTGCCTCAGTCTATCCAGTATGCTATCGATATGGGGAATCGGATAAGCGTCCTTTTTCGTGACGCCGTTTACGACCCGATAGTCGATGCAAAACCGGATATCCTCCACCGGTTTCGGTACTATTACCGGGCAGCTCACCCAGGAGCTCGTGGACGGCTCGATAATGCCCTCTCTTAGCATCTTATCGACCTTCACATGAGCTATCTTTAGTATCGCCGGCGACACTCGTCTCGCAGCCTGTCTAATCGGCCGGTGACCTTGAACATCCATATGATGCCTTACCAAGTGTGTCGCCGGTAGAGTCGAATCGGACTCCGGTGAAAGATTCGCCTCGAGAAAGCGTTCTAATACCTCCTGTTGAGTCTCTGTTATCTCACACAGGGCATAGCAAATGATCTTGCTGGATTTTTCCGCGGAGACTTCTGCTCTCGGGGTCACAGCTTGCAGGTCTGGGAAGTTCCTGTTTCGCCATTTCCCCGTCAGTGCATCGAGCTGGATCCCGAAAGATCTTAGGAAATCCATTCCCAAGATACAGTCATACCCAAGCCCTTCACTTACGCGAAATACCACACAGCGCTCATTGCCGTTCAGCTTAATTGAGAGAGGAACAAATCCCATAATGGGCGTCTGTCTTCCGTCTGCTGTTACCATGAAATCCCTTCCTGAGCTCTTGATGATATCCTGGCCTAACAATTTAGCTAATTCCGGTCCAAAAAATGACCTTTCAGCTCCAGGATCCATCAATGCCATAATTTGGCGGCCAAAGAAGTTCATTCTTAACTTCAGGTGCAGACGTTCCCTCAAAAGAGGCGGTAGGGCCATACGACGGGCGCAACGTCTTACCGTGCACACCATATCGATCTCTGAGCCTCTACCGGACACCCACTGTTGGAACCTTTGTCCAACACTTCGCTCGGTATGAGGACATGGTGGGTTGAGGAGGGGGAGGAGGGGAAAGAAATGACAAAACAACTTTATGGGGATAAAACAAAACGAATTTATTTTATACCTAAATTCAATGATAGGGGGAACTCTACTGGGTACTCCACAACCTCCAAATGAGGGAGAGAACGTAGCCCCACACATGACTCTACTAACTTTAATGAACCAAGTGGAGAAACCCAAAAAACCTCTCAGAAGGAAAGGAAAAGGGGTTTCCTTGACTCTAAGGCTTATTAGTCATGAATCCAAAGGATATAGACCAAGCCTGCAAGACCCTAGGCATAAAAACCTCCACCGATGGTGGAGAAAAAGCCGACCAAGTTTTACGTATGCAACCACAAGGGATAGACTCAAATGAACTTACAGTTTTACAGCACATTCACACGCTCATTTTCTCTCATACTTCACTGCACGTAGGATCCTGTTGCACACTGGTGGATTGTCTCCCTTGCACTTCCAGGTTTGGCCACCTTTAAGTCCGCAGTCCGGAAGCGCGGGTGGGAAGATGGGTCCAACCGCTCACCAAGGTACGACGAGTCGTGATCCCCGACGTCTCAGGGCACGGGTGCGACACCCTCACCACGCTCGTAAGGGAGCAGGGAACACCAGCCGACCTGGGACCCACCTCTGTCGGTGTAGAAACCGAGCAATGGAAGGACCTCGCTCTTACCATCCCACGATTCATACACAACCAAATGGGGATGTCGCCTCGTCGACATCCAAAGACCTTCCTCAGACAATCCACCCGCCGGAACACACACACTATTCAAAAATACAACGAGAGACGCTATACGACGCTGGAGGAGCACCTTACACATCCAGCTCCCCCCGAGAACTCTGTCTCTTTTTCGTAACCCACTCTCCACACACACACACAGCTACAGCCTCAACCCCCACCCCGACCCCCCTCTCTCAGCCCGCGAATATTCAAATTAAATAAATCGTGGTCGCAGCGCGAACACCCACTTACTCTAATTAGCTCCGCTGAGGTCATCATGAATCGTGCATAATGACTCTGCACCGCTGGAGATTTCCTCACGCATCCAGAAATCTTCCAGGGCAGAGAGATGCGGTCGGTCCCTCTGCAGCGACAGTGCAGCCCACGATTCATCCTCCCTCCCGTCAGACCAAGTGTCGCTCTGGCGAACACTTGATGAGTACGGGGCGAGTGCATTCCTTAGCCTTGTCGTCTCGCTTACCTTAGCTTGAAGAGAAGGAGATGCACTCTCATCGGCTACTCTTAATTCGCCGGGGCCTCGGAAATCGGGAAAAGGGATAGCGCGAGCCCCTGTCGCTGACCCTAATTCCCGTTTCCCGAGGGCGCCTGATATCCGGTTCGAGTCTGTGGAGCTACCCCTCCCGGAGGTACAGTTGGGGAACCACTCCAAAACGAACTCTCGAGCAACGCCGCCGGCTGTGCGGCTGTCGGCGCCCCCGAGTTCGCGGGCGGCATCTGGTATTGCGGCTGCCCCCATAGCGAATACCACGCTGATGGATTTTTTTGGGATGCCGCAACTCCGCCCGCGTTCAGATAGGCAGGTTGGATCGGTGCACTTTGCAACAATGCGGTACACTCACGCGCAAAGTGTCCGATCCCCTCGCACCGGAAGCACCGTACGTTCCCTCTCCCTTGGGGAACGCGAGCTTCGACGACCGGATAATTTCGGAGGGCCACTGGACCCCCTGGTGCTCGGGAGGTCAGGCCTCCTCTCGCTTCACCTCCGGACTGCCTCCCTCTTCCGATGGCCGCAACGGCAGCAAGCTCCTTCCTTAAGAGCATCCTGTCCCGACCAAAAACGTATTTATACAAGTATGTCGTTATAAATAAACAGATTTGAGAACGGTTTGACAGGTATACTCTATGAAGTGTAAGGAAGGTACGAGATTCTTTCGTTTTCCGAAAATTGATAAAAATTTAACAATAAACAAATCTGTACTAACAATTTTTCCTGTAATAAAAAATGCAGTAGCTATTTTGAAAAAAGAAGAAATCTCGTAGCTAGCCACAAATTTAGAGAATCGTTTGAGCCTAGTCTCGATTCAAAATTCGAAGAAATGTGCACATACTTTTATAAATACGAAATACTAAAAAATTGCTAAAATATCAGTCCTGTTTTATCTCGAAGCTGATAAAACAGAGCAGATATTAGTTCATATAGATGGCGATACAAACAATTTTTATAGGTGAGACAAAGATAAGAGACCTTATGTTTCATTCTATTAAGTTAAGACACGAACCATTTTAGGTCGGGAAAGGATCCTCTTAACTCTTGAATTTGCTTGCTGTGGCCATCGTTATTACCACCGCCACCCGTTTGTCGGTTCTTTGCGCGGGCGGCGCGGCGGCGGGCGGCACGGGATTGTCGTTCACCCGCTGAGCACGGTGTGTCCGAATCGACCCAGCCTAAGAGGAGTACTCCAACCTCCCTCGAGACTTGGCTCGCTGCATCTGGGTTGCGTGGTCGGTTGCGACGAATTCGGTTGGGTGAACCGCTGTCCACCCTGAGCACCCCCCGCTCGGGGTGCTTTCGCTGAGGCGGGTCTGATCGCCTGTGGGGTAGTGATGCCGATATAATCCAATTATATCGATATTTCATATCGATACGTATAGTTAAGTAAGATATCGATATGTAAGAAATATCGTCTTTATTGTATCGATATTACAGATATCGATATGTATATAAACATGCAGAAAATTAAGTCCTCTTTTAATATATATATACATATATATATATATATATATATAGAGTTTAATTCAGAGACACTTTTTCTATTTATTTGTATAGTTCCGGAACATCTGTATACTTCCAGGACTGTTCTGGAAGTTATATATGTCAAATGTTTAGTTCAGAGACAGTCTTGGATGTTAATTATATAGTAATCATTTACTTCCAAGACAATTTGGTTTTTCCATAATTTATACAATTCCAGGACATTCTTAAATTTATCTTTTGCATTGATCCAGGACATGAAACAGTTTGAATTTTATAACAATTATAATGCAAAATTTGATTAAACGTATATTGAAATTATTAATATATATTTTTCTTTTTATAGTAAATAAATTTTTTTTCACATTTTAGGTTCCTTTATTAAGCTACCACTTTTAAATTAATTATTCTATTATTCATTGGAATATACAGGGTGCTTGGAAAATCATGGACTTTTTTTAAGAGTGACTTCTGACTCAATTCTAAGAAATTTCTTCTCTTGGCATTTTTTGATTTCAAACTTTATCTTCAAGATATTCAATGATAAAGATATTATTAATTAGACAGAGACACTCCGATAGTTGAAATGAGGTAGCGTCACTCTGACTCACTTCAACTATTGGAGTGTCTCTGTCTAACTAATGGTATCTTTATTACTAAATATCTTGAAGATAAAGCTTCAAATCAAAAAATGTCAAGAGAAAAAAGTTCTTAGAATTGAGTCAGAAATGACACTTGAAAAAAATCTTCATCATTTCCAAAACACCCTGCGTACAAAATGTGACAATTATCTCTGTAGATGGGGTGATTCTAAGACAATTTTTTATTTACGCCTTTTTAATGGTAAATGAAAATTTGTCGTAAGATCTCCTCATTTACATTTCCTTATAATTTCTTTAATTAATGGTGATTAGTAATAGGTGATTTTAAACCCATAAATATCTCACAATCGTTAATAAAAATGTGTTATAAAAAATTGTTAAAAAAAATACTTGAAAAAGTAAGAAAACCAGATTTTATAAATTAAGTATAATAAAACTAATAACTGAGATCATTATGAGTATTTAGAAGTAGTATTTTAAAATATGTTTATGAAATAAATTATTTATTAAAGGAAAATGTTATAAATTTTTACTATGTCCTGGAAATAAACAATACTTTAAACTTATGTCTCGATATTATACCATTCATATAAAACTTCAATATACAATTAGCAGAATGAACTCTAAAAGATTACTTCAGTAACGTGATCCAGTTCTCATAGTTTATAAATATTAACAATAGCGAATGCTGTTAAAGTTCTTTTTTTATTTGCATTTCATTTATTCACATGAATGGTATAATACCGAGACATAAGTTCAAAGTATTGCATATTTCCAGGACATAGTAAATATATAGAAATGTTTTTATTTTTTCAATAAATAGATTTCATAAACAAGATATAAAATGATCTTTCTTAATACTCGAAATGATCAGCCATTATCGGTTTATATGTAAGCCCAATTCTTATTAGAGTTCTTTTTCTTAATTCATTATTGAATTTTACCATGAATAGTATAGTACCGAGACATGAGTTCAAAGTATTGCATACTTCCAAGACATGGTAAATATATACAAATATTTTCATTTAATAAATAATTAATTTCGTAAACAAACTATAAAATACTATTTCTTAATACTCGAAAAGATCAGCCATTATTTTTTTATATGTAAACCTAATTCTTATACATCAAATGAAGAGAAAAGTTCTTTTGAATTATAAACTAAGTCACTTCAATGAGATACAAAAGAAATTTTGTACGCATTGACAAAGTACTTTAAGTAACGTAACCCAGACCATGAGATAATAAGGTAGTAATTCAATATAACAACGAATATTTTAAAAGTTCTCTCTTCTAACTGATTATTGAATTTTACAAGGAATGACATAATACCAAGACATAAGTTCAAAGTATTGCATACTTCCAGAACATAGCAATTTTATTGCATATATATTAATATATAATAATAATAATAATATATAATGTATTGATCAGCTATTATTTTTTTTCATTTTATTATGAATCCATGTTTTAATCTGTGGTGCTGTTCTTTTGTGTAATATTGGATGTTCAGCAATTATCTTTTGAATCTCCTTCAAAGAAGGTAATTTTTCATTTTGCAAATCTGTTTTAAATAATTGTATAACTAAATTTTTTTCCGAGTCGCTCCAACGTTTACGTGATACTCTGCCATAAGGTGAAGCTGAAAAATATTAAAAAATGATTAACCCATTCATTGCTAGAATAAAATTTAGAGTCTTTTTCCTAGGTGTCATGATTTTATTTTACACATAGATTGCACAGACGTTTATTACAAGATATTTCGTAACTGACAATTTTGGTATGCACGCTTATTACGATATATCTTGTAAAATGGGTTAATTAAAAAAAATATTAATTTTCTATTTTTATCTACATACTTGATCTTTTTTTTACAGCATATTTTTTATTAATAGTAGTTTGTTTTATTTCTTTATCATCTTCTATTAAATTTGCTGACAAATTATTAAACGAAGATTCGGCGATTTGCATGTCATCAGCATTCTCTTCTTCAGTTTCTTCACTTTCACTATCACTCTCTCCTTGAGCTTTTTCCAAGAGTTTCGACATTCTTAATATTTCCCTATTTATAAGTGGTTGACGATATATATTTTTATGAATGTTTTCCGCATGCCCCATAAAATTAGCTAAATCACCAACTTCATTCTCCGATAAATTAAGTGTAATGCATTTAGTCGCGATATGTTTTCGTAACATAGTACCACGCAAACGATTCGGGTATTTTGCACCACATTCAACGGCAAATTTACGCATTAATTGGCATGCTCTAAAATAGTTTTTTTTTTTCCAAAAATGAACGGGTTATTTTCCTGAACCTTTGCATTTTGTCTGTATTTTAAAATTATTTCTATTGCGTTTTTTTGTAATTCATTTAACAAAACTGGTACAGTTCGATTTAACTTTCCCCTAATCGTAAACCTGACATATTTTTGTGCAACTTCTTGGTTCTTTTTAGACAAAGAATTAAATAATTCTTTATCAGTTTTTTCGTCTATCTTTTGATAATTATTATAATCGTTGATCATTATTCGCTCAATCTCTCCCGCTCTACGACGATTAAATAACTGAATCGATGTTAGAGTTGTCTCTGTGAGGTCAGTCCATGCTTCTATGGAATATGCTGCTTCTAATTTTTTATATGCAGTTTCCATTTTTGAAAATAAATATATGTTTAATTTTTTAATGTCATCTGTTAGTGGTAGTTCAACTTTCTTTCGCCTCTTTTGTATAGTCTGTGTTTCTATTACAGTTTTATTTATGTTTATTGCTATATCTAAGTTAAATATTTTTAAAAATTCTTTAACATTTTTCTTTCGTTCTTGGTTGTGATTTTTAATACTTTCTATTATTAAAATTTCCCCAACTTTTTTTAATAATGTGCCTAAAGTGGAAGCTACACTAGGAGTCGTATAAAAGGTTCTATCTTTATTGAGGCCAGCTTCTATATCTATAGATTCAATTACAATATCAATATACTTTGGATCAAATATGGATGCAAGATCGGATATATTTTTCTCCAAATTTTTAACCGTTCTTAAAAATCGGCTAAGTAGTCGAATACGGGATCTTATCATGTCAAAATGGTGATCGCTACTTTTATATTTTTCACACATCTTGTTTGCGTATATTATAACTAATGTATCATATCTAATGAGCCTAGTTATTTCATCTTCTCTAAGAATCGGAAAGAGGCGTTCTCTAACAGTATTAGATGCTCGGGCATTTATTCTTCCGGCAACTATTCTTCCCATGACCTTGATGTTTCTAGTTTTTTTAGAATTACGTTTTGTACATTTACTAAAATGTATTCTAATACTATTTTCAGAGTAAAACCCTTTACAATAAGAACATGGCAAAAAATTTTCAGCAGTTTTTAAACTGTTAGTCAAAATACGTCTTATAGTTATAAGAGTTCCATCATTGTAATCTTCGTGAGTGTTAAAAACAAAATTACCCTTTTTTCGAATGATCGCGATAATGTCTCTCCTTTCTTTTGAATTTTTTGGCAAATCAATAAATTTCTTAACTTCCGGTTCCTCCGAATGTCTCAATTCCAAATGTCGTGCAATTTTTTGTTGTTTCGTCTTACAAAAAAAGCAAAAAGAAAATTTTCTATCGCCTTTCCTTCCACGAGATTTTTCTACAATTAAATTGCTTGGATCACAAGCGCTGAAGCCCTCAATATTAAAAGTTCTTGATACATTGAAACTATCGGATTTTATACTTCTTGACTTATTTTTACTTGGACTTTCTGTATATGAATGTTCCACATTATTTTCAGATAAACTATTACTGTTGCTCTCTTCATTATTTGGTTCATAGTTTGATGTATCGTCACTTATATTTTCATCATTTATATGCAAATCTTAAAGAAAAAGAAAAATTCAAAGCATTAATAATTGCTATGCTTCATATAAAAAACACCTTGAAATTATTCTACTTTAAATACTTAAAATTTAAATATTATATATTACATGATTACTTTATATTATTTTATAATTTACAAATAAATAAAATACTAAATATTCAAGAATTCTTAAATTTCTAGATAAAAATTAAATTTTACGTATAACATTTTATAAATATTACCTTGAATTAAATGTGATGGGCCGGGTACTGGTGAATTCATATTTGAATTGATTTCATTAATCAATGGTAATAAGGTATTTTCATTTTCATTAAAATCGTCATTATTTATTTTAAATAAATCAACTTCAATAGAAAAAAAATTAACAATTATTTTGGAATAAATTGTAATAAGATCAATGAAAAAGAAATATAAATAATAATACCATCATTTATAATTAATGGTGCACTCGTTATTGAGTTATTAGACTGTCCCTCCGCAAGATTGTTTAGAATGTATTCTGTCGTCTCATTACCTATTATATTAATATTACTATATTCATTCATAATGTCAGAAGAGATAGAAAAATCTTTGTTGAAGCTTGAACCTAAATGTTTTTCAATATCTTTAAAAGTTACAATTAATAAATATGACTGAATTAAGAATTAATATGTAAAAAAGAACATGTATAGCATAATTAGTTTGCATAGATGTAATTATTATTATAAAAAAAAACTTACTGTTTCTGGAAGTTAAATTCTTATCAGACTTATTTGGCGTGGAGGTTTCATTTTTTTTTAAATTTTTATGCTCATCTAATATTATTTTTAAGTTTATTTCTGAATCTAAATAAATATTAAAAGTTTAATAAGCGGTACGCACATATACATATTATCTATTTATGTATTATAAAATTGTGTAATAAATTACGGAAAATATAGTTAATATATAACGGTATATAAAATTATATGAGATTGATAGAGAGGATGAAAGGAAGAGAAAATAAAAGAAAGATATACAGAGTGTAGCAATAAGTTTGCACGAAAATTTAAAAGATTATAGCGAATTATAGGTGATTTTAAAACGATTTGCCACTTATCATTTTTCGATCTAAACCTTAATTTTCAAGATATTCGATAGTAAATGCATTTTTAATTATTCATAGATAATTAATTGATTAAAGAGAAACAGAGTGGTGTTATCTCACTTCAACTAACTAACTAGATTTATCTAATTAATAGCATCTTTATTATTGAATACCTTGAAAATTAAGCTTCAGATCGAAAAAATGGTAAATGGAAATAGTTTTAAAATCATCTCCTCTATAACTTCGTAAATTTACGCGAAACTCATTATTAGATCTTGCATAACAGATTTAACAATAATTATGAAATATAATAAATGTATATACTTTAATAAAAACTTGCCATTTTTATCAATTAATGTGGCCTCATACCTTCCGGAAGCACATTTTACGATACAATCTTTACCATTTATTACTTTCACATTCTTTGAACGGTATATTTCCCACAAATTATTATCAAATGCCACGAGAGAATACATTTTCTTTCTTTTTTATAATTTAATTGTTATCGCACACCCGTATAAAACACTTGTCCAACAGTAACTGCTGGATCTATCAAATGCATTAGTCGACTGATACAACTGAAATGACTTTCCAAATCTCTTACATTTTTGAATAGATCTTGTTTCTTTCTCTTTCGCATAAACACATATTTACTCACATATATGTGAGTCGGAATCACCCTTTATAGTTACCCGACAAAATCATGCCGACAATTTCACCGCAACCTCTTAATATGTACCGACGATATAATTTTTGAAAAATATTTCTACTACTCTCTTTTTCTGTTGTAAGAGACTTCTATATACAATTTTATATACTGAGAAGAATGAATAAATATTATGTTTGTACGGCTTGATAAATTTCTAATATTTAATTAGGTTCAAAGAAAAATTATAAAATAATGTCAGATTAAAAAGTAAAACCTCAGCCGAAAATAAGCTTAATGAAGATTTAATTCTATAAAGCAGTAAGATTTTTTTTCTCATATATTATAAATATTAATTACATAAAAGTACGGAGAATTATTATGTCACAACAGTATTTTTGAATTCTAATTCTCTCGTCACATGTGTTTATTAATTATAACTTCTTAAATGTATTAAAAAACATTTAGGTTTAAATCTCAACAAAGATTTTTCTCTCTCTTCTGATGCCATAAATGAATATAGCAATATTAATATAGTAAGCAATGAGACCACAGAATACATTTTAAGCTATCTTGAGGAAGGATACTTTAATGATGCTTATATTATTTATAATTCTTTTTAATCGATCTTATTTATAAATTCTTTCAAAATAAGTGTAAAATTTTCCTTTTTTAAAAGTGGATTTAATTAAAAGGAAAAATGACAATTTTAATAAAAATTAGAATTTCTTAATAACATTGATTAATAAAATAATTCTACTATAAACACATCGATATCCATATAAAAAAAGAGATTCTTATAGTTGATATGGAAAAATTTATCTCACATATATACGGGGTGTACCAATGATCAAAATTACCAATCTTCAAAATTTTAAGAGATTGTAGAATAGGTGATTCTAAGACGATTTTTGATTTACCGCTTTTTGATTTAAGACTTAGTTTTAAAGATATTCAATGACAAAGATGCTATTAGTTAGACGAAGAAAGTCAATTGGTTGAAGTAATTATCTCACATCAACTAGCTGATCTTCGTCTAGCTAATAGTATATTTGTCATTGAATATCTTTAAAACTAAGTCTTCAGTCAAAAACTGCAAGTAAAAAATTGTCTTAGATTCACGCCTTCTACACACCCTTAAAATTTCAAAGGGGATCACTGTTACACCTTGTATTTCTATATAATTATTTATTAAAACCAAAACATTTGTATATATTTACTATGTCTTGGAAGTATGCAATACTTTGAACTCATGTCTCGGTATTATACTATTCATGGTAAAATTCAATAATGAATTAAGAAAAAGAACTCTAATAAGAATTGGGCTTACATATAAACCGATAATGGCTGATCATTTCGAGTATTAAGAAAGATCATTTTATATCTTGCTTATGAAATCTATTTATTGAAAAAATAAAAACATTTCTATATATTTACTATGTCCTGGAAATATGCAATACTTTGAACTTATGTCTCGGTATTATACCATTCATGTGAATAAATGAAATGCAAATAAAAAAAGAACTTTAACAGCATTCGCTATTGTTAATATTTATAAACTATGAGAACTGGATCACGTTACTGAAGTAATCTTTTAGAGTTCATTCTGCTAATTGTATATTGAAGTTTTATATGAATGGTATAATATCGAGACATAAGTTTAAAGTATTGTTTATTTCCAGGACATAGTAAAAATTTATAACATTTTCCTTTAATAAATAATTTATTTCATAAACATATTTTAAAATACTACTTCTAAATACTCATAATGATCTCAGTTATTAGTTTTATTATACTTAATTTATAAAATCTGGTTTTCTTACTTTTTCAAGTATTTTTTTTAACAATTTTTTATAATACATTTTTATTAACGATTGTGAGATATTTATGGGTTTAAAATCACCTATTACTAATCACCATTAATTAAAGAAATTATAAGGAAATGTAAATGAGGAGATCTTACGACAAATTTTCATTTACCATTAAAAAGGCGTAAATAAAAAATTGTCTTAGAATCACCCCATCTACAGAGATAATTGTCACATTTTGTACGCAGGGTGTTTTGGAAATGATGAAGATTTTTTTCAAGTGTCATTTCTGACTCAATTCTAAGAACTTTTTTCTCTTGACATTTTTTGATTTGAAGCTTTATCTTCAAGATATTTAGTAATAAAGATACCATTAGTTAGACAGAGACACTCCAATAGTTGAAGTGAGTCAGAGTGACGCTACCTCATTTCAACTATCGGAGTGTCTCTGTCTAATTAATAATATCTTTATCATTGAATATCTTGAAGATAAAGTTTGAAATCAAAAAATGCCAAGAGAAGAAATTTCTTAGAATTGAGTCAGAAGTCACTCTTAAAAAAAGTCCATGATTTTCCAAGCACCCTGTATATTCCAATGAATAATAGAATAATTAATTTAAAAGTGGTAGCTTAATAAAAGAACCTAAAATGTGAAAAAAAAATTTATTTACTATAAAAAGAAAAATATATATTAATAATTTCAATATACGTTTAATCAAATTTTGCATTATAATTGTTATAAAATTCAAACTGTTTCATGTCCTGGATCAATGCAAAAGATAAATTTAAGAATGTCCTGGAATTGTATAAATTATGGAAAAACCAAATTGTCTTGGAAGTAAATGATTACTATATAATTAACATCCAAGACTGTCTCTGAACTAAACATTTGACATATATAACTTCCAGAACAGTCCTGGAAGTATACAGATGTTCCGGAACTATACAAATAAATAGAAAAAGTGTCTCGGAATTAAACTCTATATATATATATATATATATATATATATATAAAAAATTGAACTTTATTAATATAATTATTTATATGTTCTTAAATTACTCTTTATATTAGTATAATAATTTATTATTTAAATTATAATAAATCTATAATAATAATTTAAGTTTTGGTATAATAAAGTTTAATTATAATTTCCAGTCTTCATAATGTAACGAACTTAAAAATAATAATTGGTTTAAGTGATCTCCATTTAGACGATTTCTGTTTTCAGTTACAATTCTTCCAGCTTTCGAAAATAATCTTTGACAAGGTACCGATGTTGCAATAGCCGCTAAGTACTTTCTACTTTGTTTATTTAATACCGAATTATTTATTTTCCAAAATTGTATGAGACATTCCCCTATTGCAATAGGAGGCTGGCTCAAGTAGAATCTTAAATCTTCAGGTATTTCATTTTGCTTAAAATTAATTTTCTCTTTTGATTTAATTTGATGCACTAAAGTTTCATGATATGACCAAAAATTATCGCTATCAACATTAATATTTAAAGAATTATTATTATCTTCTATATTTAAAACTGTATTATTTATCACTGCTGCTATTTCACTTGTGATTTTAAAACAAGCTATTTTATTGGTAAAATGTATTGATTTAAACCTGGGATCTAAAATTGTTGCGGTAGCTAAAATGTCTTCTTCTTCAATATTCTGAAATCGTTGTTCTAGTTGTTGTAACAGTAGTTGCTTCATTTTATCGCCTACTTCTGTTGTAAGTTGAAATTGACTTAATGCTGTTCTTAACGTATTCACAATTGGTATTACCTTACTTGCTGTTAAATAATATTCACCACATATTATTTTAGTTGCCTCTTTAAAAGGCTTTAAAAGCTCAATAAAGTCTTGTGCAATTTGTAAATCTGATGCCGTTACCATTAATGGAGCTGTAGGAAATTTTAAAAGTATACAGCCAATTTTATCGGATAGTTCAATAAATCTAAGTAACATATCATGAGTAGAGTTCCAACGTGTATCTACTGATTGTATTAATTTTAAATCGGATAAAGCTCGCAAATTATCCATAGCAGTTACCTATTTCTTAAAATATGTAACAATAGATTTAATTTTCTTGCATATTAAATTTATGTCATCACTTTCGATGACTTTAGAAGGTATTAAATTTAAAGTATGTGCGAAACATGATAAGTGCTTATTAGCACCAAAAGCATATTTAATTGCTTTTTTTATATTTGCTCCATTAACAGAGACATTAACTATAACATTATCCATATTAATTTTCCATTCAGTTACAATATTTAACAACCACATTTTAATATTTTCAGAGGTGTGTTTTTCATTAAGCTCAGTTACGCCTATTGTAATTGATTTATGTTTATCTTCAAATATAAAATGGGCTGTTAATCCAAGAAAACTTTTTACGTTCAATGCATCAGTCAAGATATCAGTTGTTAAGAGCATCCTGTACCGACCAAAAACGTATTTATAAAAGTATGTCGTTATAAATAAACAGATTTGAGAACGGTTTGACAGGTATACTCTATGAAGTGTAAGGAATGTACGAGATTCTTTCGTTTTCCGAAAATCGATAAAAATTTAACAATAAACAAATGTGTACTAACAATTTTTCCTGTTGTAAAAAACGCAGTAGGTATTTTGGAAAAAGAAGAAATCTCGTACATAGCCACATATTTAGAGAATCGTTTGAGCCTAGTCTCGATTAAAAATTCCAAGAAATGTGCACATACTTTTATAAATACAAAATACTAAAAAATTGCTAAAATATCAGTCCTGTTTTATCTCGAAAATGATAAAACAGAACGAAAAGTAGTTCAGCGTTTTGTTTATAGATGGCCTATTACTTTGTAGTAGTGCACCACTACAAGGAGGCAAGCACACACACATATATAGATAGAGGGAAGGGGATAGAAAAACGCGATATTATAAGCACGTGACTAAGCGCTGGCAGCGAGACAACTATTGTCCTCTCGCTCGCACAATTTCTTCTTCACAGCGAGTTTAAATTTCCTGCCTTTGTCCCAAGTTCTATGGAAATGAAACAAAAATCAATGCTTTCTGCAAATGTTTCTCTAGCGATGTGATTCTTTAGATTTTTGATGAAGTGTCAAATATCTGTAATAATCATCATTTCATTTATGCGTACACTGGACGCCTAGACAAGGATGCCATGTGTTCTCCCGACGGCAGCGAGCCGGCTATCGCTCTCTCGCTTGGGCGTTTACTGTTGATTGGCAATTGCATATTTTTTGCCTTTGTCTCAAATCCCATCGGAATGAGACAAAGTGCAATAGTTTCTACCTATATTTTCTTTTAGAAACTAGATTTTTTCAATTTTTGATGAACCATCAAAAATCGAGAAAATCTTTTCGTTCATATGATGCAGGGTGTCCGGAAAAAAAGGATACATTTTTTAAGGGGTGGTTTCTGAGGCTATTCTAAGAACTTTTTTCTCTTGGCATTTTTTGATTTGAAGCTTTATTTCTAAGATATTCAACAATAAGGATTCCACTAGTTAGACAGAGACACTCCTATAGTTGAAGTGCGGTAGCGCCACTCTGTCTCGCTTCAACTATCTATCTGTCTCTTTCTAACTAATGGAATCTTTATGGTTGAATATCTCAGAAATAAAGCTTACAATTGCGTCAGGAATCACTTCTCCAAAAATGTCTCCTTTTTTTCCGGACACACTATATTATTGGGATGCTAGTGAAAGGATGCGAGGTGAAAGGAAGAATAAAATAATCAGTTTGGTATAAAATAAGAACAAATATGAAATTATAATGAAATATATTTATTTATAAGAATAATAATAATAATAATAATAATAATGTTTTTAAAAAAAATAATAATAAAAATTCTGAGCTGCATTTTGCAGTGGCGGTGGCGGTGGCGGTGGAAACACCCCATAATTATGCCGCAGTGGCAGCAGCGGCGGCGGCGGCGGCAGTGGCAGCGCGAATGGTAGCAGCGGCTGCGGCTGCGGCTGCGGCGGCGGCGGCGGCAGGTACCCATATGGGTGGGCCTGCGCTGGCGGCAGGTACCCATATGGGTAAGCCTGCGTTGGTGGTGGTGGCCGCGGTTGCGGATGGGCGACGGCGGGTGGATTTGGCAAAATCCTGCGATTTTGCGCCCGCCGCCGCCTCATCCGCCTCCTTCTATTAAGGGCAAGTGCCCGTATTACCTCTGCAGTCTGAAAAATGAAAATAGTTAATTATGTGTGTTATTATAGAGTGAAATAAATGTAATTACTAAATGAAAAAAATTATTTCTAACTTACAATATCGGGCACTTGCTCCTGGCATGGCGCTCCTCGAAGTGGGGGCGCCGGGGGCGCTTCTTGCGCTGGTGGCGCCGGGGGCGCTTCCTGCGCGGGTGGCGCCGGGGGCGCTTCCTGCGCGGGTGGCGCCGGGGGCGCGGGTGGCGCCGGGGGCGCGGGTGGCGCTGGTGGCGCGGGTGGCGCAGCAGCAGCAGGTGGTGGTGGTGGCGGCAGTGAATGCCGTCGGCTCACCCTCACCGGCGGCAGCGACGGCCAGTCCTCGGAATTCTTTGTCTGGAAAAAAATGCAATAAATAATTAAATATGAGAACCGTAATACCGTTTGTAACACGGTACGTACTTCGTAACAATATACAGGGTGTAACAAAACTACCGCACTTCCTTGGGGGTGATTCCTGACGCTATTCTAAGAACTTTTTCCTCTTACGATTTTTTAATCTAAAGCTTAGTTTTCGAGATATTAAATAATATAAGTACTAATAGTTAGAAAAAGACAGATAGATAGTTGAAATGAGACAGAGGAATGTTATCTCACTTCAACTATCGGAGTGTCTCCGTCTAACTAATGGCATCGTTACCATTGAATATCAGGAAAACTAAGCTTTAGATTAAAAAATGGCAAGAGGAAAAAGTTCTTAGAATAGCGTCAGGAATCACCCCCTTTTTAAGGAAGTGCGGTAGTTTTGTTACACCCTGTATATTAAAAAATGCTGCTTCGAAAAGATGCAAAATGTGTACTTACGTTCTTCCTTTTCACCATGGCTTATAAAACAGTGGTACGGACTGGACACTGCGTTGTCTCGATGTAAAGTGAAATGCTGGTGGAGATTTAGTCAGAATAAAGGAAAGACAAAGCCACCACTCTTTCCATTTGGACCAATCAAAACGCTGTTCTTTATGCGATATAGAAATGTAGTATGCGTGTGTCCGCAGAAGGAATACAATGACTTTCAATACTTACCGCCTTTGAAGCAACACTATACCGCCTTATTTTCGGCGAGATACGGCGCGTATTTTGTTCATGACTCAATTGAACGAACACAGAGGCGATTATTGATAAAATTAAAAAATCCGATATCCTATTTGGCAAACGCCTTCAACATATTTAAAACTAACTGAAAATAATTAAAAAATTAAAACTAATTAACATTCCTTATATTTCAGCGAATAAAATGAACCAAAATCAATAATAGTAAAATAAAGTCTTATCAATGTGTAAAATTGCAGCTTATAATTGTTCCCCTTTTTTTAAAAAATCGCGTTTATTTCAGTTTACTTAATATACTAATAGAAACAAAAGATATCATGTAGTAATGATTGGCCGAGCGGATTACGCCGAAGAAGGTATCACTGTGGTCCTAGGATCGATTCTATATTCCTAATTTTTTTTTTTTTATATTTCATGTCCACATCATTGTTATAACTGTAATAAAATAAATTTTTTTTTGTAATTCATAAATATTATTTAATTTTCCGAAAAAGAAGAGAAAATATTAATATAACAATATTGAAATTGCAGGATGTTAGAATGACATGTGACAGAAATGTTAATGGTTGAAGAGGGGGTGATTCGAGGACGAATTTTCATTTACCACCTTTTTATATGAGACTTAGTTTTCAAGATATTTCATATAATTGCACTATTAGCTAGACAAGGACAGTCAATTAGTTAAAGGGAAATAACACCACTCTGTCTCGTTCAACTATCTGTCTGTCTCTGTCTAGCTAATAGTGCAATTATATGAAATATCTTGTAAACTAAGTCTCATATAAAAAGGTGGTAAATGAAAATTCGTCCTCGAATCACCCCCTCTTCAACCATTAACATTTCTGTCACATGTCATTCTAACATCCTGCAATTTCAATATTGTTATATTAATATTTTCCCTTCTTTTTCGGAAAATTAAATAATATTTATGAATTACAAAAAAAAATTTATTTTATTACAGTTATAACAATGATGTGGACATGAAATATAAAAAAAAAAAAATTAGGAATATAGAATCGATCCTAGGACCACAGTGATACCTTCTTCGGCGTAATCCGCTCGGCCAATCATTACTACATGATATCTTTTGTTTCTATTAGTATATTAAGTAAACTGGAATATACGCGATTTTTTAAAAAAAGGGGAACAATTATAAGCTGCAATTTTACACATTGATAAGACTTTATATATACTATTATCCTTCAGAAGCTCGTCCAATAGTCAGGCGTCATTTTGGGATGTTCTCCTAACTAATAAATTAAATCAAGAAATGTCATATTAATTTAAATTTTTTTTTCATACTTCGACGCATCAATACTACAAAATTATATAGAAATTAAAAACTTGATGTATTTCTTACTATATAGTATGTGTATGTGCGCGCGATGCAAAAAACTTTGGCACCGCGATAACACAATAAAAGTGACAACTCTGATTTGTTTGTGCATATTTATTAGTGCTTTTAGTGTTGTTTGTGGTGCTTTATAAAAAATCTTTTTGTTATATTAACAACAGCAGAGGTAAGTTTATCATTATTTATCACTATTATGAGTAGGTTTGAAACAGAAGTAAAGAAAAGACGGAAAAACATGCTGATTAGAATACAGGTTAGGTTTCGTAATGTTAAAATGTTTATATGAAAACTTTGTTCATGAACTTGTTTAACTTTAATGTTTAACTTTTATGTCATAGATTTGCATTGTTGATATATCCGTCCCTTATTTCAATGTTAATTGTTTATTTATAATAAAGGGGGGAATATTTACTGTTTGACGTTTCCCAAATACTTTGAGACAATCGTATAAAAAAGAAATCATTTCCTGCAGCTTACTTTATTACAAGTTATAACAAATAATCGGAGTTTATTTTTCGATATTCTTTACTACTCGTTTCTGCATTTTTCAAGCGTGCGTGCATGACGATGAGTATGTGTGTGTGTGTGTGCTCCACGTGCGAACTAGCTGTCACAGCGTGTGTGTAGCATGCGTTGCGTATGTCAAGTGTATGCGTGCAACTGTATACAGGGTGTCCGGAAATAAAGGAGACATTTTTGAGGGGTGGTTCTTGAGACTATTCTTAAAACATTTTTCTGGTGGAATTTTTTAATTTGAAGCTTTATTTCTGAGATATTCAACGATAAAGTTGCCATTAGTTAGACAGAGACGCTCCGATAGTTGAAGTGAGATGGCGCCATTCTGTCTCGCTCTAACTATCGGAGCGTCTCTGTCTAACTAATGGCAACTTTATCGTTGAATATGTAAGAAATAAAGCCTCGATTCAAAAAATACCAAGAGTAAAAAGTTCTTAGAAAAGTGTCAAGAACCACCCCTCAAAAAGGTCCCCTTTATTTCCGGATACCATGTATAAAATTAATTTTTATATTACTTTAATATAAAAGGTTTTTGTGTTTTAATTATGTTTTCTTTTGATTTTTTTTATGTATTGCAACAATAGATCATGGGAAGAAGAAAGTGTAAAGGATTGCTGTTCCCATCGAGCTCCAGAGTATCCAGGAAGCTCATTTGTAAAAGAATACAGGCTCGTTTGCACGAGGAAAAGGCGAAACGAGGTAAGGAGGAAAATATCGGCAGCGACTCATATTCTGAAAAGAATATTGATGTTATCGCTGCCGATAACTCCGAAAATTCTTTTGCATGTAGTGTAGTTAGTGAAACGCAAACAGGACTTAGCGATGAAAGCGTTTTTTCTGTAGAAAAAGTGAAAAACGCTAATATCGATAATCCAAATGTTTGCGAGGGTCGGCGAATCGTGGACCTCAGTTTCCTCATTTCTGAAATTCAAAGAGTGTTCACTGAACACTCTCGAGGAATAGAGTGCAGATTTGCAGATTGGAAACTGCAAAAAACGATTCGCCGAGGCCTTCTGACTCAACTCTTCTTTCGTTGTGACATGTGTCACTACGAAAGCAGCGTTTGGTCAGAACCTACTGACGATGTAGACATGCTAAATGTTAACAAAGCTGCAGTAGTTGGTAGTGTTACAACTGGGATCGGATATTCCCAAGCAGAACAGTTTCTAGCAGCTATGAACATTCCATGCATGTCTACAAAAACGTTCAGTAAATGCATGGATGAAACGATCGATGATTTCACGAAAACAGCTATGAGTGAAATGAAAGCAGCTGGCGAAGCTGAAAAACAAATAGCTGTTGCAAATGGAGAAATCATTGACGGTATCCCTTACATTACTGTGGTCGTGGATGGCAGCTGGTCCAAACGTTCTTACGGGACAAACTATAATTCCTTGTCAGGAATTGGCGCGATAGTAGGATACCGAACAGGCAAGATTCTGTTTGTCGGTATTCGCAATAAGTATTGCGCTATATGTGACCGTAAGATATCGTTATCCAGTGACAATCATCCCCGGCCACATAAATGTTTTAAAAATTTTGATAGGAATAAAACCTCTGCTAGTATGGAATCAGATTCCATAGTAGAAGGTTTTAAAAGTAGTATAGAAATGCACGGATTGATTTATAGAACATTTATCGCCGATGGTGATAGTAATGTTCATAAATCAATTCGTGATAATGACCCATATAAGGAGCAAATGGTTCAGGTCGAGAAAATCGAATGCACTAATCATTTGCTCCGAAATCTCTGCAAAAAATTGAGAGTTGTTTCTGAAATGACCCAACCGAAGGGTCAAAGAAAAGCTGGATTTTATCAGATGCGAAATCTGATAAAAAATAGCATTTTAAAAATTCGCGAAGCTGTTGAAAGTGCAGCAGCTTCACGACGAAAAGAAAACAGCTCTCGATTGCAGAAAGAATCAGAACTGCAGAAGGATATTCTAAATATCCCCAAACATTTGTTTGGTGAGCACCATAGATGTGATAATCGTGCATACAGTCAAACATGCAATAAAAGCGAAAGAAATGTTATTCCTTATTTGAAGGTACATGGACTGTATGCAAAAATAGAAATTGCTATTCGCTATGTGGCTGCTCATTCTGCAAGTTTGATAATAAATGCAACCAATAATGCTGCTGAATCTTTCCATGCAATTATCTGCAAATATATTGCTGGAAAGAGGATTAATTTTGGTTCGCGAGGTTCTTACAACGCTCGCGTAAATGCAGCTGTCCTTCAATACAATACCCAAGAAGCCTTGTCAGGCTTCTATAAAGGGTTGTGCAAAAGCATTCCAATAACCGTTTCTACATTGGAGAATCGGCGGAAAGAAAAAGTAGCCCTAAATAGAGAGAATCGTCCCGTGACAGGTAGAAGAACTTCAGTTCCTAACGTCACGGGCGATAAAAATCAATATTATGGGCTACAATCTGAAAAGCCTGATTTGCCGAAAGAAGTGTTCGATCGTTTACGCGAGGACCATTATCAAAAATTGAGTGATAATGGTCAAAATGCGAAAAACATCGAACGCGATACGGTAGATCAGGTAGATTCTCCATTGTGGATGACCATAAGAAGAGATATGCTAACAGCGTCAAATTTTGGAAAAATATGCCGCAGGCGAGACACTACGTCTTGTGCCGGCATGGTAAAGGAAATATTATATCCGCCAATTATTGACACTGCAGCAATCCATTATGGTCAGGAAAACGAAAGGAATGCTAGGGAAATTTTAATGAAAAAGATAAATAAGCCCATTGAAAAATGCGGCTTATTTATCGATAGCAAATTTCCCTTTTTGGGTGCTTCTCCTGACGGACTGATTGACGATGACGGCCTTGTTGAGATAAAGTGTCCGTCATCGGCCGAGAACATGTCAGCGGAAGAAGCAATCCAAAAAATTGCACACTTGAAAAGAATATTTGTGACAAAAAATGATAAGTTAGAACTTAACATTCGTCACAAATATTATTATCAAGTGCAAGGACAGCTGCACATTACTAACAGACAGTATTGCATGTTCACTGTTTGGACGCCGAAAAGCAGCATTGTAGTTAAAGTAGATAGAAACCAAGAATTTTGGGAGACAGAAACGAAGACAAAGCTCATAAAATTCTACGAGCATTGTCTTCTTCCCGAAATTCTTGATAGTAGGTATATTAGAAATATGTCTATCCGTGATCCGCCCTTTATCTTGGAAGCTCAAGATAAAGCGCGGAAACAAAAAATAGAAAAAGAAGAAAACAGCAAAACGAGAAAAAGAAAAACGTGTAGCATTGATTCAATTCCGGAAATTGGTCAAGAGGAAGATTGCTGCATCGTGAAAGTTTGCATATCGGAAGAAAAGAACGATATGCAACGTCAATTTCTTGATGCAGCAAATGCCTCTATAGAGAATATTGAGAAAAATGTCTTGCCAATTGATGGAAAATTAAATGATGAATCATTAGACAAATTTCTCAGTATTATAAGAGAAACATCAGACTTCGAGACACAAAGTGTTTTGTATGTAGCATACAATCACTTTGTGAAACCAATTTCAAAATTTAAAAGTGTCCAGATTATTGGAGGTAATTGCTCTGATCATTGGAGATGTGTCTCCTTTGATGGCTGTAAGATTCACGTGTACGATAGTTTACCTTCGTGCACTTATGAAAAGCTATCAAAGGAAGAAAAAGAATACATCTCCTTGCGGTATCCTATGGTGAAAATATCTAACATTATTTTTCCTAAGGTACAGACGCAACCAGACTCTTGGAGTTGCGGAATTTATGCCGCTGCATTCGCAACTTCAATAGTTTTGGGTTTTGATCCGAGCAAAAAACAATACTGCTCTGATGTTTCTCTTATGAGAAAGCATTTTCTTGAAATAATAAAGAACAACGATTTATCTGAATTTCCGACCATATAAATCGTTGTTCTCAGTTTTTCTGTCAGTTTTGCTGTCTCTTTTTCTAATGAACATTTTTTTTTATGTTAATTGGAGTGACGAATTTTTGGGTTGCGTCACACAAAAGTGAGCGTGGATGGGGCTCCTTTTTATAATAAATATATATATATATATATAGACATATTAGTTAGTAGTATATGTAGTTAGTGTAGAAAGGCTAATGTGACTTGTAAAAAATCTATTGCTAATTACAATAGATTTTTTACATAAAGCATTCCTATTTTTATTATTTCATACCCTCCGAGGAAAACGTAATCACTCTATTTCATGTTAGTGAATATAGTGAATATAGAAAATACTGAAATAGAGTGATAAACGACAAAATCGCAGTCAGCTTGTAATAACAGCTGACTCGCGGACGGAGGGTATGCGCCTATAGCCAA
Organism: Sclerodermus sp. 'alternatusi'; assembly: GCA_037305995.1. Taxonomy (NCBI): domain Eukaryota; kingdom Metazoa; phylum Arthropoda; class Insecta; order Hymenoptera; family Bethylidae; genus Sclerodermus; species Sclerodermus sp. 'alternatusi'. Next base: position 423,944 of record CM074556.1, read on the forward strand.
ACGTGCTTGTGCCGGGCCTGTAGCATTTTCATATATAGAAATTATCAATGGCTGGCCCGGCTAGAAAAGTATCGCTATAGGCTTCGTTCTGGGCTAAAAATAGTCCCATGAGCATTACGGCGCGGGGATAGAGGGGAGGGGGGATGGCTGTGCGTGAGCCGCTACAGGCGTCACACACATAGCCATCCTCTATATATGTGTGTGTGCTATTAGACACCGCGGTGGCGCTGGTTACTGGACTTAGTCCAGACGCGAACCAAGTCAGCGACCGCCGCTGACTTTTTCTGCCGGGAAAGGATGCCCTTAAGGACAAATGTTCTGTATTATACAGTTTCGATTTAATTGTTACGTACGCACGTAACTGAGTAATTATTCTTAACATAAATAAATGCGCTAAAGGAAAGTTAGATAAAATAACAGTTAGACACATAACCATTACATCTTCTTAAGAAGAGAAATCTCAAAATGAACCATGGAGAACCTTAGACAAAAACTATAAAACCTTCCTTACAGAAATGCTACGTACACATGTAACTAAAAAACTGTCCTTAGCACAAACAAATACGATAGGAAGTCTGGATAAAATAACAGCTAGACACTCAACCATTGCATCGTCTTAAGAAGAGAAATCTTAGAACAAACCATGGAAAACCCTATATAAAAAAACCCATAAAACCTTTCTTGCAGAAACATATGTCGAATATCGCAGATGTTTTTTTGAGAAACTTAAGGATAAGCTAGACAGATTGCCGAGACCGAAAAGCTATAAAACGCATAAGGGACGATAAACATTAACAAACTTAAGAAAATGATAAAAAACCGTACTTTCCTAATATCTGCATAACTCCTCGTTCGAAAAGGGTCATCACCCACGTACCGTAAGGACGACCAATCTTAGTTGACCAATAAACAAACTCCCACTTCAAAAACTATTGACCAATAGGAATTGAATAACTAGAAAAAAGGGACGAACCTAAGAAAAAGGAATAAGAATTTTAGGGAGAAGATCTAGAGTCACAATTGCTTCTACTTCTCTACTTTACTTCACTTCTGGTCCAGTCTCTGAATAGTACAGTCAGCCTTCTTGAAATAAAGGTCCTTACTAGTTGTCTTTACAATATTGGAAATAGTTCTTGAAACATTTTGTATAACCCAGTGAGTTAAACGAATTTGTTTTGTAAAAGGATAAGTTCGTGGAATTTTTAGAGGAGGGCGGTGAAGTAGGTTGCGAAAGAAAAATGCGTGATTGTTAATAATGATAATGACACAAATTTGCTTTATTGTTTTTTACCTATTAGCAGCCAGAAAAACCTCACCTTAAGGGTGAGGGAAAAACTGGTGCTAGATCAACGAAATTTAGTTGAAACAAATAAAAAAATTATAATGGGGGGGGGGGGTATTCGGCATAAAAACCTCCACTTGCAAGTTGTGGAGGAAAAGCCAGAAGCTACGATGGAATTTAAAATTAAAGTATTCTAAAATAAGAAGCAAAAGGGGGGAATTTAATGTCCTCAATTAACAGTACAACTTACTACAGAAGTCCTGGTGTATGAATTACGGATGATAGGCCACCTTCCTGATCACTCGTGCTGCGCAGTCCTGACCCGGGTAAATGTAACACCAGAAGCACCCAAATATCGCTCGTGCTTAGAACTGATCATCCTGAGGACACTTGAATTGACAAGTCGTCCTCTACACTCAATGCACTCATCTAATTTGCCGTAGGAGGCTACCGCGGGTCAGCGGCATATCGCACGGAACTCCACCAACCAACCAACTTCCTTCTTTTTCACATCACCCTCGTTTCGCAGTCGACACAAGAATCTATCCAGAACTATCGCTTACGCTCGAATCACCCCACTCTTCCTCATACACGTCAGAGACAAAAAGTACAGTTTTCTGGGAGTCCTCCTTCCCGTTCGCCAACCCACACATACACACACGCAATTCAGCCAAACCTCACACACACACACGCAAGTCGCTAACAGAATTTACGCACAAATTATAAGTTAGAGAATCCCGAGTATCTCAATTCAGGAAAAGTGTCTTTGTTTTTATTAAAAAGTAAACGTAGAAATCATTTATATTTGACTTGAATCTCATTTATACTCATTTGCTCAACGAAAACCAGGTATGTATAATATATTTCATTTATATTTTGACTAGATCTTTAATCCATCACGAACTCATCGAAAGTATCCACGCCCATCCCAGGCATTACATTTAGTTGTAAACCTAAAAAGGGCATCAGATAAGCAAACTAAAGGAGATACAAGTTAATACTTTCAATAGTTAACTATAATTTCCCCTAGTGCGAAAGCAACTTATCTGCATTTTAAGATTTCTCTTTCTTGTTATACGTCTTTCTTTATAAATTCGTATACCTGATAACGGGGATCATAACAATTGGGGGCTCGTCCGGGATGTTTTCTCGTATGATATTTTGAATGATGTTTCTGAAATCTATATCATATGGAGTAATCAACCAATAAATTATAATTATCATCCACAGGATTACCTCCCCTAGCATTACCACGTCTTGTGGATTATTTAAAACATATACTCTTATAATCTAATAAAATAATGAAAAATACTCTCCTTATCATTGTTGTCTGGAGGGCCCGGCGACGTCTCTATTTGGAATGTTTGCGGCTGTAAGTCTTTCTATGAAACCACGAAACAAGTCGTTGGTTATATTTTGTGCTTGTTCATCTGGATCTTGTCTAGTCATAAAGCGTTCCAGGTCCAGCCCCAGCTCACTGGCAGCTATTTTTGTATTATGGGTTATTTGCGTAGTTCTCTGACTCTTCGTAAAGAGAGTCTCAGGGACCGGTGTATTAATTTTCTTTTCGAGATCGTCTACTGTTATTCCTTGGGTCCGACTCACAAAATTGGAGAATGTTTCAGGACTCAACTTCTTTCTGTACATTATTGCTGCTGCTACGAGATTGGGATAATTTGTCATTGCAATCGATGTAACAGTTGGGTGAGTAAACCTCCTGAATGGCCATAATTGTCCTGATTCACGCTTCTTTTCGTTCATTACAATGAGGAAGTGTCCCATCTCATCTAGAATAGTAGAGTCAATATGAGCTCTCGTTTTTTGACTTGCGTTAATGAACTTGAAGATTTCATAAATACTAGTCATTGCACTACCGTTCATCAACACTTTAGCAGTTTCTAACTCCTTATATTTGTAACCATTATTAAAACAAAATCAAAACAGTGCAGTCTTAAGTTTTGGTAATAGTTGCATGGTTATGGCAAATGAGTCAAAAACATCAGTTGTCAACAATGTGCGAGTTTTAGTCACTCCTAGAGACGCTTCTACTGCCTTTTTTCTTGTTTCAAGGAATTTAGTCATATGGTCTGATGATGTTACCTGCTTATTCATGAACAGTAGAAGAAGATGAACAGTTACCTTGACATCAGCCATCGTTTGGGGAGTGTCAAGCCTTGTCCCATGGAATTCAGCTGTGTATTCTCCTGGTGGATCAACTCCATCTATTGTTGTGTGGAGAACAGTGCATGAGTCTGGGTCTAATAACAAGACACAAAACACCAAGACAACTAGTGAAGACTCTCCGAAAAAGGGGAATAAACGATCACGCGGGAAGACAAACCTCCCGGTTCAAAATCACACAAAACCAACTGAAGATTTACCTAGCGAGGGCGGAAGAGATATAACAACCACTGAAGATAACCGCGTAGATAATACCAGTATTAACCCTAACACCTCCCTAAATATTGATACTAATTCCGAGATCGCCATGGAATCCAAAACTTACAAACACCACGAAACAAGTAATTATAGCTTAAAAGAACTATTAGAAATCATACCCGAATACGATGGGTACAATATTAGCCTCAGTTTGTTCCAACTCGAATGTGAAAGAGCCAAAGAACTAATAAATCCGTCCGAAGAAAAAATGTTAGCTATAAGAATCGCAAAACAGAAATTAAAGGGCCATGCCAGCAAAGCCGTTGCATATTCTCAGTTCGATGATTTGACCGGGCTCATAAACGTGCTGAGGGAATCGTTTTGTCCCAATAAGGATCCTGCTACACTAACCTCCGAATTAATGAGTGTCGTACAAAAAACCGGGGAACCCGTGATTGAGTTTGCCTTTAGAATGTAACGATGTAAAAATCGTTGCATTATCTCCGATCGATTCTTGGTCCCAAGCGGGGGACCAAGGAACAGGTTGAGCACCCTCGGCGCCGAGACGTTGAGCTGATTGTCTGGATCAGCTGGCGGCCTCGGTGAGTCGGAGTGAGATAGCGCATGTCGAGCCGTGCGCTATCCGACGGCCGAGTGTAGCAGAGGCTGTCTTTGTCTCGCTCATTAGCGCGGCGTTCAATACAGGGCTGAACCGATTTCCTCAGCCACAACAACGTTCGAAATGATATTTTTTGTGGTTGAGGGAGGACTTGAACTGTCAATCCGACAGTTCAACGACTTTCCCTCACTTCAATGTCAGACTTCGATTAGTTGACATCGGCACTAGGTACCGGATCTGGTCTTTTAGCGATCGTTGCTTTTTATAGCGGTTCTGAATTGTATTTTTATTGTGTATCGTTGCGTGCGAGGGTAATTGTGCGTGCGGTGCGTGACCCGGCGACTCTTCGCGCTACGGACCAGGAGGCTATAGCATCCGTAACCGGAGGAGTGAGGGACGAAGCGTTCCACGACATCCCGGAGGAGAGAATCAATCGGGAGGACTGCGGACTACCGAGGGTTGGCGTGGAGAGTGAGTCGGCAGCACTTGGCGTACCCGAGCCTTATTTTAGCGTATTTGTAAAGATCCGCGTATTTACCCGCGTAGGTTAGCCACCTTGCTGCGCCGGAACGTCACGAGGGACTGTTCCAGGGCGCACCGGTATATCGGGGTATCCGGCCTTCGGGTTGGACAGTCTCCTCCTGAAGGGTCGGGTGATCTCTGTCAGCGGGCAGAGAATTCCCGTTTCCTTGCGGATTCGCGAGTGTACCGGCTAAGCCTGTCGGGCTCGCGCCTGGGGGGGCGGGCTTTGGACCTGCCGGCTGATGTCGAGTTGCTGGCGACCGACTTAACGAATGTGCTCCTTCGGGCGTGCGAAGTATCAATGCCTCGGAAAAAGCGTTTCAGGAAGTCCAATCCGTGGTGGACCCGCGAGCTCACGACGCTCAAACGCGATGTCTATAGGGCCCGTCGCTTGTGGCAATGCGAAAGCAACGACACCGAGAGGGAGGAAAAGAGGAGCATATTCCGAAACAAATTACGCGGATACAGCCACGCGATTAGGAAAGCTAAGAGGGCAAGCTGGAGAGAATTCGTCTCTTCGCACGGCAATCGGGAGCCCTGGGGCTTCGTATATAAGCACCAGGACAACAGACTCCAGACGGAGAGGGTGCTCAGCACTCTCCGGAGAGGCGAAGACTCGACAAACTGTATGCGAGATACTGCCAGCTGCCTCCTTGACGTTCACGTGGTAGACGATAGTGCCATCGGAGAGGACCAAGCACAACGGGCGATTAGAATGGCAAACGAAACGGTACCCCCCACCGAAAACGCGCCCCCCATAACAGCCGACGAGATTCGGAAATGCCTCCGTTCGTTTAAAAATAAAAAGGCCCCGGGGCCCGATCTAATCGAAGTAGTGGTCCTCAAACGCGCATATACTGTAATACCGGAAATTTTCCGCGACCTTTATAATGGGTGCCTCCGGCTGGGCGTCTTTCCGTCGACCTGGAAGAGGGGATCCATCAGGATGCTTCTGAAAGGCGACGACAAGGACGTAGAGGACCCAAAATCCTACCGCCCAATCTGTCTCCTCCCCGTGATAGGGAAACTTTTTGAGAAGATTCTCAATTCGCGACTGGCAACCACAGTCATGCGCCCTGGTGTGCCCTCCGACCGACAATATGGCTTTATGCCTGGTCGATCCACGGAGGACGCTATCGTTGAAATGAGGCGATTGGTAAGCGCTTCCGAAGGGAAGTACACCATCGCCCTTCTCTTCGATATAACAGGGGCGTTTGACAACGTGTGGTGGCCGTTAGTACTCGCGGCGCTTAGGGAACGAAGTTGTCCGCGAAACGTGTATGAGGTGCTCCGGAGCTACCTCAACGATAGAAACGTATCGCTAAATTGGGGCTGGGGGGAGGTCTCGAAGGTGGCGACGAGGGGATGCCCACAAGGCTCCATTCTTGGACCCACCTTTTGGAACCTCACCTTTGACGGGCTACTGAGGAAACTCGAATCCTTGGTCGGGGATAGGTTCGTCGCGTATGCCGACGACCTGATCGTAATCATCTCTGGCGATTCGCGCCGTGAGCTAGAGATGGAGGGTCAGCGCGTCGTCGATGAAATTGTTAGTTGGTGCTCCGCCGCGAAACTCCAACTCTCAGAGCGTAAGACTGAGGGCATCGTCCTCAGGTGCAACTGGGAGCGGAGGGCACCAATCGGAAGACGGGGAGGAGCGCGTCCGGATCGCAAGCGAAAACAGGACAAGAGGTCGACACTCGCCGGTCGACCTCCAGTCATAAAGTTAAACGGGAAGTCCATCGGATTTAAGGACACGGTAAGGTACCTCGGCGTAAAATTCGATAGAGAGCTAGGAATACGATCGCACTTAGAGGACCGTCGCCGCAGGGTAGATGCCCTTTTCGGTAAACTTAGGCGGTTAGCACGTGGGAAGTGGGGCTTGCGGTTCCCGGCCCTTTCCACCCTGTACCGGGGCGTTTTCCTGCCGGTAGTCACATACGCGGCTGCAGGCTGGAGCGACCTGTGTGGGAGGGGAGGGCTGGCGACGCTTCTGTCCCTCCAGCGGCGTGTCCTGATAGCGGTGACGTCCGCGTACAGGACAGCATCGCTTGACGGACTGTGCGTCGTTGCCGGGGCTGCCCCCGTGGACCTAGTGCTGGCCGAGCGGAAAGCGAGGTACCAACTCCGTACGTGCGGAGTCGCAAGATTAGGAGAAGCGGAGGTCCATGCCGAGGACCCCGACTTCCGTGAAAGGCTCGAACGAGAGCTTCAGGCGATGTGGCAGGCGCGCTGGTTCACCTCGCCGAAAGGCCGGACCACTGCCGCATTCTTTCCCTTGGTTACCGATCGATTAAATGCATCTTGGGTTCGTCCGGACCACTGGGTCACCCAAGCCTTAACGGGACACGGAGCTTTCAATGAAAAGCTGGCTTCCTTCGGTCTTAGGGACTACGCGAACTGCGACTATTGCGCCGGTATCGATAACCCGCACCACACGTTAATGTGCTGCGAGGAATTTGAGCCACAACGGGTGGCTCTCCGCGAATTTGTAGGACAAAACTGCGGGTGGCCCGAGGCTGCCAGAATATTAGTTTCGTCGAAGGAAGCATACGCGTGCTTTGCCGACTTCTGCCGATCGGTTCTCGAGTTAAAGGTGGCAGAGGTCGCATAATTTATAAGTTAGCTCGCGAAAGTAGCCCGCGAGAAGCCCCTACCCACCGGGTGAGTCGGAGCCCCGGTGGTTCTCCGGGGGGCATCGGATAGGTAGCCGGTTAAGCGTCCACTAATATTTTCTTTGTTTTCAGGAACCCAAGAACCACCCAAACCTCCCATCCTACACTCCTACCTCCAAACATCTCATAAAGAGTGTATGTCCGGGCGGGACATAAGGACGCGCCTCCCCGTGGCTCCCCGTGGGTGCACCCCGGGCCGGAGGGGTCGAAAGACACCTCTCGCCCGGGGTGTAGCTAAGATGTCCTCCCCCATATGCGAACCTGGTGGCACCTTGGATTTTTCCTTGGCCCGTTGCTTTGGGGTGGTCAGATGCTGGAGGGTAGATGGAATGGCTGGGCTTGTGCTGCTGACGCGGCGAGGAAGCTATATGCCACATTCGAATGTACCGGCTAAGCGAGAACGCGTGCGACGAGCGGGCGGGCGCTCCCGATTCGAGTAGGGAAAGTGTATATAGTCTGTAGATTTGCGAGCGGAATCGGCCGCATTATTATAATAAATTGTTATTTATAATAGTTCTTGCGTAGTGATTATTTACAGGTCATCCGCGTTCCCTAAAGAATCCCACCCGGCGGTCTCATACCTCTCCGAGTCAGTCGGGGAAATTATTTATACCGTGATTTTTCCTGGGTTTCACCCAGCCGCAGGAGACTTCCGTTCGCGTGTTATAAGAATAAAGCGCTTAAGACACGAAATTATGGAAGCATCCAGACCACCTGACGGTATTATAGCTCCCATAATCGTCCAAAAAATTGAGGAGGATGTCTTAAGACAGTTTCTGAAGGGAATCGAATGGAGAACAGGGAGTCTTATAACGCGACAGGATAACTTAACAGACGCTATCAAAGAAGCTTTAATTTTAGAAGTCAAACGCGACGAACATTTTCGGTTGAAACAGGCCGGAGTTAGGGAAAGGGAAGGGGACCACCAGAGTTCCGTGAGGGGTGACAGATATTGTAATAATTGTAAGCGCTGGGGACACACTACCGAGAATTGCAGGTCCCTCAACAGACGTGAATACACTCCCGACACTCGACCAAGGGCATTGCCTAGCACTGCCCCCATTACTTGCCTATACTGCAATAAAATCGGGCATACCGCCAACGATTGCAGATTACTCATGGCTAAAAATCGAGTCGCCAACGTTACCTGTTATAAATGTAACAGAACAGGACATTACGTCAAAGACTGTCGAAGTTTAGAAACCAGGACCCTGTTTCCACCCCCCAACCAAACCACCTCACCACCACCCCTAATCACGCTACCGTGCGCGTATTGCGACGAGGCCACCCACCCCTCTAGGAACTGCCCGCAGGTAGTGAGAATTCGAGCCCAGATAGCTAGCGAAAGAAGGGCCGTGAACCACGCACAACACGATAATAATAATGATAACTACCTGACCACGAGACCGCGACGCGTGATTATTGACAATGGGCAAGAATCAGGAAACGTATATCGGACGAAATCCATAACATATCCACAGGGAAACGAGAACCGCCTCCGGGTAGAGAGTGCACACTTGGAGGAAGAAGAGGAAAGGAAAGCACACTAGATAAAACTGAACCCATAATACGTAACGTTTACCATATCAAGGCCTCTGACGACCTTCCTAAGGTAAATGTCGCGCATCAAGCAAACAAAAAGATGGGACTCCTAATAGACACCGGCGCCGAACCCAATATTTTGAAAATTAGATGCATACCCTCCAACATAAAATTAAATACCGCAGATAGAGTCCACCTAGTAGGGATTGGCACTGGAGTGGTCTCCACTCTAGGAACAGTAGATTTGGATTTGTTCGGAATCCCCACAATTTTCCATACGGTCCCCGACGATTTAAATATCAAAACCGACGGCATAATTGGATGGGACTATATGAAGAAGACCGGAGCTCAAATACTCGCAGACCGATCTGTACTTAGGGTTAGAGACACCGAAATTCCTCTCTCAGGAACTGAAAGAATTAATATTCCGCCTCGTTCGAAAAAGGTTGTTCATTTAATCACCTCCCCGACACTATACAATGAAGGATACCTACCCCCGTTAAAATTAGGATCAGGAGTATATTGCGGGGGAGGACTTGTTACCATAAGGGACAGGAAGGTTTATGTACCCATTATCAATACTACCAATAAAACCCTATAAATTGTTCGGCCTTTTGTTCACGTAGTAGAAGTAAAAGAAATTTCAAATCACCCCCGCTCCAATATCAACCCAATAGTCGAGGAAGAGGGAAACGACCCCCATGGAAAACACGTTAGGTCAGAATGCAAAACAATAGGAATAACGCCAGAAACCGATCTCTCATACGAAGTAATGAATTCTTTAGATTTAGACCACTTAAACGCAGAAGAACTTAACCGAGTAAAAGAGTGGGTGACCAGATATTCGCAGATCTACCACCTCCCCGATAGGAACTTAGGCTCGACATCCCTCTTATGCCACTCCATACCCACAACCGATGAATTGCCCGTGAATGCTAAGCAGTATAGGTTCCCTCCGATTCATAAAGAAGAGATAGACAGACAGGTGAAAGAGCTGTTAGAACAGGGAATTATCAGACCTTCTGTAACGTGCGTTTTTCCGTAACCCCGGGAGGAGGTGAATCTCCCGAAGTTACAACACAGTCACAGTAATTTAATTATAAATCACCGGAGCTCCTCACCCTTGAGGAAACCGACTCCGGTGAAAGGGGCCCAAGGGAGGTTCTCCCGTTGCTGAGGACTAGGCGGTGTCTGAAATTAATGACACGAATTGACTAATTTTTACTCGCGGATTTATTATCAGGCTCGATACAATAAAATAACTATAAATTCCCCGTAGGGACGCAAGAATACAAGATCTGATTATTTATAACAACCCGCGCGGGGTGCCCGTACACCCCCTTTAGTCCTGCCTAGTGGATTTGGACTTTTCGGTAGTCCGTCGGCGTCGGCAACGCAGAGACCGCTGAGCTCTCTGCAACAACGGCCCCCACGTCACAGGGAATAGGTCGTCTGAAACACCCAGGAGCTTTTCAGGCAACCTGGGCGGACGTTCCCCGGGGATGAGGACTAGGTCCCGAGCTCGACGACTGCTGCGACAGTCGGAGCACACGATCCCGCACACACCCAACCGGGCACGGTCAAGTCCGTGTCCCTTGACGGGCACTTACGCTCTACACAATAAAATGACTGAGCGCGTGGCGCTCCACTTACTACTTAGGTAGTCCAAGTAGGCACAACTGTGGCAGTCCAGGTCCGCAAGGAGTTCTATGGAGGTTATCCCTGTCCGGTATTGCTGCACTCCGCAAGGTCACGGCTCCAACCACAGGGCACCTCACCGACGATAGCGGTCACTATACACAGAGTCTGGAAAACACCGTGGCGCACGACTAACGGATTCGACCGATTGCAATAAGCCCTGACTAAATTCAAGCGCCCAGCGACACACGCCCGATCGCTAGGACGAATAGAATTGGAATAATAAGCCAGCTGATCGCGCGATATCAGCTAGCCCCAGTAAGGGAATTTAAATCAGTTAAATTCCCTTCAAGGACGCCTCATTAGCCAACACTAGCTTAATGAGCAACGGTAATCAGCTGTGCCGAACGACAACAACAGCGATCACCGTTGGCGTCCCGGACCGAGCTCAGTTGATGCTATCATTTGGAATATCAATATATTCCAATCAGCTGAGCCTGTAACGCATTTTTGTAATAAAAATGCCACGTTACACTTCACAGTCCCCTTTCAATTCACCCGTATGGATAGTCCCCAAGAAACCCGACTCACAAGGAAATCAACGCTGGAGAATGGTCATTAACTTCCGGAAACTGAATGAAAAAACTATTAACGACGCGTACCCCCTGCCCAACATTAATGATATATTAGACCAATTAGGAGAAGCACAATATTTTTCCGTTTTCGATTTAGCCTCCGGTTTTCACCAAATTGAAATGGACCCCAAAGACAATGCAAAAACCGTCTTTTCCACCCCCCATGGACATTACGAATTCGCTAGAATGCCTTTCGGACTAAAAAACGCGCCCGTCACTTTTCAAAAACGAATGGACATCGTATTAACGGGACTGCAAGGAATAGAGTTATTTGTCTATATGGATGATATAGTTATCTATTCTAAAACCCTGAGCGAACACGAACATAAATTTTTCAACCTCTGTGAACGACACGTAGAAGCAAATTTGAAACTACAACCAGACAAATGCAAATTTTTAAGGAAAGAAGTGGTCTATTTAGGGCACGTCATCTCAAACGAAGGAGTAAAACCCGATCCAAAAAAATTAGAAGCAGTCAGAAATTTCCCCATCCCGACTAAACAGAAAAATATACGTGAATTCCTTGGACTAGCAGGATATTATAGGAGATTTATAAAAGGATTCTCCCAAACAGCCAAACCTCTATCCAATTTACTTAGAGCAGATGTACCATTCGTTTGGACGGTCGAAAGAAAAGCAGCCTTTGACGTACTAAAAGACAAACTCTGCGACGAACCCATCTTACAATATCCAAATTTCAATAAACCATTCATAGTAACTACAGATGCCTCCGGGTACGCCGTTGGTGGAATCCTCTCGCAAGGACCTCTGAACAAAGATCTACCAATAGCATATACGTCTAGGACCCTTAATAACGCGGAAACTCGATATGATACTTATGAGAAAGAAGCCCTAGCCATAGTATATTGCTTGGAACAATTCCGGCCATATTTATACGGTAAAAAATTTACCCTAGTGACAGATCACAAACCCCTGACTTGGTTCAAAACGGCAGGAACCAGTAACGCGCGAGTTTTAAGATGGCGATTAAGACTAGCAGAATACGATTATGAAGTAGTTTATAAAACGGGAAAAACCAATGTAAATGCCGACGCGTTGTCGCGAAACCCACTAAAAAGATTTAAAGAAAAATTTGACAAACGATTAATAAGGTAGAAACAAGAAGTAAGACCGTAAAAAGAGATACGGAAAAGATTGAAAGCGGCCTCGAAGACAACGATCTAATGAGTAAGTACGATAATGTTGGCCACCGAATAATGAAAAAAATGGGATATAAAGATAAACGAGGAATAGGAAAAAACTTAGATGGCATAAGAGAGCCAATAGAAACCGTAGTCTTACCCAGAAGAATATCGTTAGACAAGGGTTAGAAGTTATGAAAAAGGGAAAAAGAAATTGTAAAATAAAGAAAATAGATAATGGTGCCCCGCGTAGGTCCCCTAGATTTGTGAAAGCCCAAACCCCCGAAACTCAAAAACCACCTTCCGTCGGAGTAAAAGAGCCCGATATTCCCCCCAAGCCCCCCGACGACCATAGTAATGATTTTAATGACGGCAACTTTTCCGGTGACGAAACCCTCGCGAATTCAAAGGAATTAGAAATAATATATAATAAATTATTTGTTATTTCTATTGCTTTTTTACCACCATCTACAATAATATTGTAATAATAATGATTTTTTATAATAATCATTTTGATTTAAATGAATATCTTATTAATTTTATATTCTACCTTGAAATGAATTTTGTTTAAATATTGCAGTGTCTATTCTTGGTTGTTTACTTTGTGTAGGACTATATACTATTGATGCAGAATCTAAAGACATTGTTAGAACAAGATAAATATGGAATAAAATTATTCAGACAATCTGTATCATCTGGATCAACTGGGTTATCCAAGCTATCATCCTCTCCTAGTTTCTGTTTTATTTAAAAAATAATAAGCAGATATTAGTATATGTAGAGAGAGAGAGAGAACCACTGTGAAGTTGGAATTGCATCAACCGGAAATACAAAACATAACACCAGTTCTTATTGCATTCCTAATAGTTCTATAGTTCCCTGGCATTTTTAAAAATAGTTCTGTTCAATTTTTCGACAAAAATTGATTTAAAAAAAAAAAATTTTTTTTGCAATTCTATGTAATTCCAACAGAATTCGGCAAACTCTTGGCAGTTCTCGATGGAATTACAATAGTTCTACTTAGAACTGCAATAGTTCCGCTGAGTTCCACCCCCTAAACCCCATAAAAATCGGAAAAACATGCAATTCCAACACATTTTGTTGTAATTCCATGTAATACAACAGAATTCGGCAAACTTTCGACAGTTCTCGGTGGAATTACAATAGTTCTACTAAGAACTGCAATAGTTCCGCTGAGTTCCACCCCCTAAACCCCATAAAAATCGGAAAAACATGCAATTCCAACACATTTTGTTGTAATTCCATGTAATACAACAGAATTCGGCAAACTTTCGACAGTTCTCGGTGGAATTACAATAGTTCTACTAAGAACTGCAATAGTTCCGCTGAGTTCCACCCCCTAAACCCCATAAAAATCGGAAAAACATGCAATTCCAACACATTTTGTTGTGATTCCATGTAATTCCAACAGAATTCGGCAAACTCTTGGCAGTTCTCGGTGGAATTACAATAGTTCTACTTAGAACTGCAATAGTTCCGCTGAGTTCCACCCCCTAAACCCCATAAAAATCGGAAAAACATGCAATTCCAACACATTTTGTTGTAATTCCATGTAATTCTAACAGAATTCGGCAAACTCTTGGCAGCTCTCGATGGAATTACAATAGTTCTACTTAGAACTGCAATAGTTCCGCTGAGTTCCACCCCCTAAACCCCATAAAAAGTCTAAAAGTAAGCAATTAACTATATAACGTGACAATATGAATGTCTTATCCTAATGTCTTCTTTACTCATGCATGTAGACTTGATTATTGTACTGATGCAAAGGAATACGATGAATATCAAATGTAGTTTGAGATAATTTTTTATTTCTCTGATTCAAAGTTTAAATAATTCCCTCTTTTGCCGGAGAATGGGTTTTTTGTGAGTCAAACCTCGCACTACCACGTCTAGCAATAGGGTGGGCATGGTGTTCCTTCTTTGGATTTTTCCCACTCCGGGATATAAAATAAAATATAAAAAAAAAAACGAGAAAACTATTTAGTAAGGAGTATGTCTATATTTATACTACTTTATACGGAAAGGTAATGTATATATGTATCTTTGTATCTTTGTATGTATGTATGTATGTATTGTTGTATGTATGTATGTATGCATGTATATATGTGTATGCGTGTGTGTGAGTGAGTGAGAGTATATATACATGTATAAAAGCCATAATGATATAATTGTAGGAATATATTATTAACTGAAGATATGAACACATTTTGTGAATTTTGTTATAAGTCTTTTATTGTATAAAACATTCTTAGATTATTATTATATTATATATTTTATATTATTTATTATATATTAGATAAATATAAGAACAAATATATTTATAGATAAAAATACGAATTTTTCACAAATATTTTGTGACTTCCTCCTCCTCTTCTTCCTCTTCCTCGGTATCCCCTTCCTCTGGATCCTCTTCCTCTTCCTCTACCTCCTCTTTCTCCATCTCCTTCTCCTTCTCTTTCTCCATTTATTCTTTCTGCACCACCTCTCTCTACCACCTCTGGTGCTTCATTGTTCTGCAAAATAATGTAAAGCGATTATTGACAATTATATATATTTATTAAAAAATCACAGAATTAATGAATTTATCAAAAGGCTGTTTATTTCTCACCATATTTAATTCCTGCACCTTGTGCTGCAGGTCTCTCATGTCATTATTTAGTTTCTCCTGTTGCTGTTGCTGTGGCTGCTGCTGTTGCTGCTGCTGCAGCAAGAATTACTTCATTTATATAATAGACAATTCCTGTTCACTTACGATCATCACAGGAACGATTTTATTGTGTTGAAAAGTACTATTTAAAATAAAACAATTCCTGTTCACTTACGATCATCACAGGAATGTTTTTATTGTGTTGAAAAGTACTATTTAAAATAAAACATTTCCTGTTCACTTACGATCATCACAGGAACGTTTGTTACTTTTTAATTTTTTTTAACTGCATTATTATAATGTAGAAACAGTATAATGTGGTACGACTGCTGTGCTTATTTTAGCAGTCTTCTTTCGAGGACCCACATCATCAATATGATACCAAAAATAGCCGATTTTTGTATAGGCTCTATAATGTTCATTTTCGTAATGAACTATACCGGATAAATTAAATAAATTTTCTTCAAAAGTTATACAGTTCGGAAAACTTGATAAAGTATAGACATTATTAGTATTTTTATTATAATTTGTGTCTGTAATAATAGACGTATCTATTATTATGTGAGGACCAGATTTCACAGTCTCTTCTGCCGAATTTTTACATTTTCGACATGTCCTCTGTTTCATTTTAGTATCGTCTATTGCTTTTTGTAAACAAGAGAAACCATGATTTAAAATTAAATTAACATTGATGCTAATACACGCAAAAGTTCTAACAAGGTGTTCCTTGCAATTTTCTGATTTGCAAGTAACCACTCGTGTATAGCTGGGTTCGTCTATAAAAAGACTTTCTATTAATTGAGCAGCATTACATCTTGTATTTAATTGCATTATCTGTCTAGTATATTTTTTCTTAGTATCTTTAAAAAGATTCAAGTCACTTAAAATTTGTGCTCTTTTTTTATAGTGAGTAGCTGTAATCTTTTTGCTATATAAAATTTCAAAGAGAAATTGCAATGTTCTGCATGCTGATTTCTTGACTAATAAATCATATTTTTTATTGCATGCAATTGCAGATAAAAAGACTTGTGCAATTGAATCAAATGCACAAGTTTCTGTTACATTTAATTTTCCCTCTTCTGTTATTACAGGATTACAAAATGATCCATTTTTTAAAATTGGTAATTGTACATTTTTCATGGCTTTGATATAATCCCATTCTGGGCATTTATCTAAATAAGTAGGCTTCTTTTTCTTCTTTTTTGCTGGTTCATCAAATATTGTTATTGGTGTTTGCGGTCTCTTTTCTATAAGACCTTTCCAATTTTCTTTTACATTTCAGCTCTCATCTATATAATTTTTTTTTATTGGCGTACTTGTTTGGAAATTACAAGAAGATCCTTCAGAAATATCAACTTTTTTGTCAATATTATCACTCATTGATAAATTCTCATTCTCGATTTCCATTGTATTATTCATTAATTCCAAATCCTTATTGCCACTTACATTTTTTATAGGATTATCTCCTTTATGAGTTGACAATTTGATTCTACCATCTAGATATTCTAAATATTGAATGACAAATCTGTCAACTCTCATGGGCAATTGGTTTTGGAAAGTTCTATTTTTCAAGTCACCAAATTCTGCTTCAACAGATGATGATGTAGCGATAACATTTCCTCTTTTAAAATGTGGACGCATAATGCTTGTCCACAGTGAAACATAATACATTAATTGTTTTTTAAATAATTGTGCAAAATGTGGGTTGTAACATGCATTAATTATATTGCCATCCTTTGATGCTTTGGAAATATTTTCGGCTGACTTATAAATTTCATCAGACCATTGCTTCCATCCTGTACAATCTGTACAATTTTCTTCTGAATGTAAAATTGAATCCGTTAGTAAATCATTAGTTTCATTATCATCACATTCACTATCATGGGATATGTTTTCATCTATTACAGTCCCTTTAATTATATTGTTAATATATTGAATATGCTTATCACTAGGCACTTTGGAATTGTTTGTTTCTGCAATTGTTAAGCTTAGTGCCACCGTGAGCAGTGATTCGAACAAGCGATTAACCTCAGTGATATCTTCCATCTGATATGCTTGTGCTATTGATCGTAAATAAAATTTTCGCACTGATGGTTGTTTCAATTTGTCGAAGCATTTCCAGCGTGCAACCATAGCAATGGTGTGATTGACATCTAATCGTATATATGTTGATGGAAGCAATTTATTATTATCATCCATAATAACATTAAAACAATTTTGCATGTACGTTTGAAGGCTTGAGCATTTCCCAAAAATTTCTGCTATAGCTAGCAATTGTGCTCTTCCACCATCGCTAACAACATTTGGAGGAATGGGAACATGACCTACTGAAATAATCATTCTTAAAAAGAAAGATATTATTAGAGCACGATGGTCTCCCGAGACCATTTGAAAAACTGGTATACTTCCTTCATCAGTTATTAACATACACTGATAAAGGAATATATAACTACAATTTTTTTCTAATTTGTGGACTAAACCACCTGTAGCATCAATAGCTAAAATAGCGTTATTATTATTTTTAAGACGTGCATTATAAATTAGTTCTTGTTCCTGCGTCCAATACATACAATAAAATGGAACAATTGAAATGCCTCGAATTGATCCAACGTTTTTTCCGATTTTAGTGAAATGAACTCAATTATGTATTGGATTGACAAAAACTAAATCATACGCTTTCAATAATTGTTCCTGTTTCGCTTTACGCAATACAGCAGCAGAGGGAAGATCACGAGGACTGTTTGCAGCAAATTTTTTTAATCGAGCTGCTTCTTCTCTCCTAGATGTAATTGCAGCTTTTTTCTCTTTAATCAATTGCCTCGTTATTTTCTCTCGCCGTCGGCCTCTTAAATGTCTCTTTTTTATAAACGTATGTAATTGTACATTGATATTTGATAAAGAGCATTTAAATATTACATCATTTTCAAAATGTGGTTCTTTATCTAATGTGCCAAGTAAAGTGGCCCCACATTCTTTACAAACACCTTGAAATTTTATATAAAATGATGCAACATTAGACTCGTTTACAATATTATTTTTAAAGTGTAATATGCATTCAATTTCACCTTGTTCCTGCAACTTTTCTGCAAAAATGCAAGTCCAACCAGGACACAATCTCAAAAAGGTGCGACTTGCGTAAACCATTCTTTTTAGTTTGATTTCACGCCACTTTTCTGCAGAAATAACTAACTGAAATTTTTTATGTATATTAACTTCACTTGTTCGCACTGACACGTCATAGGAATCACTGTCATTATTCACAATGCTTGTTGAAATTGACATAGCACCACTTTCACTATTACTTTTAATATTAAATTCCTTCATCACTAAACTACGGAAACCTTTTCTATCTTCATTAATAATCGTGTAAACGTGTTTTGAAGTAATTTCTGAGCCTAGCTTTTTCATTTCTTCTGAAATGTTTTTATAAACCATCGCATTTGGAGGTAAAGGTTTCCCACTTACTTTGTCTAACGTTAAATATTCACTATTTACTCAAATATTTTTTAAAAGTATTTTGTTATACATCTTTATATTGAAGGAAAATCAAAACTTTCTATTTAACTTAAAAAATGGAAAAAACAGACAGGACAAAGAAACTATTAATTAATGGCCAGATATAACACGTTTACACAATTTATTTTCACATAAAATTATTACAAATATCAAATTTTTCAAATTTTCAAATTCTCAAATTTTTACATTTAAAATTTTTTAAATTTGATAAAAACAGAATTAGCCCGAACCCGATCACTAGCTAAATCATACTAAACTAAAGAAGCGCGAAGACGCCCTAGGTTTCTTTATGCGACTTGTAAATAAACGAAATATAGCTAGTAGCTACGCGAAAGTCATAGGTCACGACTCTTACATATACATTTCAGGACATTCTCTTGCATACGAGTTTCATAAGTGAAGCATCAGTCGTCGACAGAGCATCGAGCAATATAGAAGACAAAGGAAATAAGTTAACAGTAAGTATAAAGTGTTTAATGTTATATTTATAAACATAATGAATTTAGTCAAACTTTTCCTTCTTTACGTTAAACTAGTAATGAATTCAAGACAACGATATCAGAGGAAAAGAGAAATTTAAAAAATGCTAAAAATGACAAACGTGCGTGTAATTTTATTTTTAAATTGAAAAAATTAGTAGAATATAGTATTAGTAAAAAATAAAAAAGTTAGTAGGAACCTTTCATTACACATGTTTTTTTTAAAGAATGTTAGTTTTCATATGTCTTAATGTCTGTTTTTTATTATATATACAAGATGTTTCAGTAAGGTAAGGCTAAACTTTAAGGGACTGTAAAGGTGGTGATTCAAAAACAACTTTTCATTTATCATATTTAAATCTGAAGCTTTGTTGTTGATATATTTAATGATAAAAGTACTATTAGTTAGACAGAGACAGTTAATTGGTTGAAGTGAGATAACGCCACTCTGTCTCACTTCAACTATTTATCTGTCAACGGTCTAACTAATAGTACCTTTATTATTATATATTTCGTTAACTAAGCTTCAGATCAGAATGTGGGAAATGAAAAGTTGTCGTAGAATGACTCCCTCTACAACCCCTTAAAATTGGGCCGTACCTCACTAAAACACTCTATATGTATTAGAAATAGTAGAATGTGAAGATATAATAAATTTCTTATTCGCTTATTCAAACATTGCAATAGATGTTAATGCAAGAAAAAAATAAAGAGAAGGAGGAGGATGAGCAGCAGCAGCAGCAGCAGCAACAGCAACAGGGGAAACTAAATAATGACATGAGAGACCTGCAGCACAAGGTGCAGGAATTAAATATGGTGAGAAATAAACAGCCTTTTGATAAATTCATTAATTCTATGATTTTTTAATAAATATATATAATTGTCAATAATCGCTTTACATTATTTTGCAGAACAATGAAGCACCAGAGGTGGTAGAGAGAGGTGGTGCAGAAAGAATAAATGGAGAAAGAGAAGGAGAAGGAGATGGAGAAAGAGGAGGTAGAGGAAGAGGAAGAGGATCCAGAGGAAGGGGATACCGAGGAAGAGGAAGAAGAGGAGGAGGAAGTCACAAAATATTTGTGAAAAATTCGTATTTTTATCTATAAATATATTTGTTCTTATATTTATCTAATATATAATAAATAATATAAAATATATAATATAATAATAATCTAAGAATGTTTTATACAATAAAAGACTTATAACAAAATTCACAAAATGTGTTCATATCTTCAGTTAATAATATATTCCTACAATTATATCATTATGGCTTTTATACATGTATATATACTCTCACTCACTCACACACACGCATACACATATATACATGCATACATACATACATACAACAATACATACATACATACATACATACATACATACAACAATACATACATACATACATACAAAGATACAAAGATACATATATACATTACCTTTCCGTATAAAGTAGTATAAATATAGACATACTCCTTACTAAATAGTTTTCTCGTTTTTTTTTTTTTATTTTATTTTATATCCCGGAGTGGGAAAAATCCAAAGAAGGAACACCATGCCCACCCTATTGCTAGACGTGGTAGTGCGAGGTTTGACTCACAAAAATCCCATTCTCCGGCAAAAGAGGGAATTATTTAAACTTTGAATCAGAGAAATAAAAAATTATCTCAAACTACATTTGATATTCATCGTATTCCTTTGCATCAGTACAATAATCAAGTCTACATGCATGAGTAAAGAAGACATTAGGATAAGACATTCATATTGTCACGTTATATAGTTAATTGCTTACTTTTAGACTTTTTATGGGGTTTAGGGGATGGAACTCATCGGAACTATTGCAGTTCTAAGTAGAACTATTGTAATTCCACCGAGAACTGCCAAGAGTTTGCCGAATTCTGTTGGAATTACATGGAATTACAACAAAATGTGTTGGAATTGCATGTTTTTCCGATTTTTATGGGGTTTAGGGGGTGGAACTCAGCGGAACTATTGCAGTTCTAAGTAGAACTATTGTAATTCCATCGAGAGCTGCCAAGAGTTTGCCGAATTCTGTTAGAATTACATGGAATTACAACAAAATGTGTTGGAATTGCATGTTTTTCCGATTTTTATGGGGTTTAGGGGGTGGAACTCAGCGGAACTATTGCAGTTCTAAGTAGAACTATTGTAATTCCACCGAGAACTGCCAAGAGTTTGCCGAATTCTGTTGGAATTACATGGAATTACAACAAAATGTGTTGGAATTGCATGTTTTTCCGATTTTTATGGGGTTTAGGGGGTGGAACTCAGCGGAACTATTGCAGTTCTAAGTAGAACTATTGTAATTCCATCGAGAGCTGCCAAGAGTTTGCCGAATTCTGTTAGAATTACATGGAATTACAACAAAATGTGTTGGAATTGCATGTTTTTCCGATTTTTATGGGGTTTAGGGGGTGGAACTCAGCGGAACTATTGCAGTTCTAAGTAGAACTATTGTAATTCCACCGAGAACTGCCAAGAGTTTGCCGAATTCTGTTGGAATTACATGGAATCACAACAAAATGTGTTGGAATTGCATGTTTTTCCGATTTTTATGGGGTTTAGGGGGTGGAACTCAGCGGAACTATTGCAGTTCTTAGTAGAACTATTGTAATTCCACCAAGAACTGTCGAAAGTTTGCCGAATTCTGTTGTATTACATGGAATTACAACAAAATGTGTTGGAATTGCATGTTTTTCCGATTTTTATGGGGTTTAGGGGGTGGAACTCAGCGGAACTATTGCAGTTCTTAGTAGAACTATTGTAATTCCACCGAGAACTGTCGAAAGTTTGCCGAATTCTGTTGTATTACATGGAATTACAACAAAATGTGTTGGAATTGCATGTTTTTCCGATTTTTATGGGGTTTAGGGGGTGGAACTCAGCGGAACTATTGCAGTTCTAAGTAGAACTATTGTAATTCCATCGAGAACTGCCAAGAGTTTGCCGAATTCTGTTGGAATTACATAGAATTGCAAAAAAAATTTTTTTTTTTTAAATCAATTTTTGTCGAAAAATTGAACAGAACTATTTTTAAAAATGCCAGGGAACTATAGAACTATTAGGAATGCAATAAGAACTGGTGTTATTTTTTGTAATTCCGGTTGATGCAATTCCAACTTCACAGTGGTAGAGAGAGAAAGACCGACCGGAAACGGACACCCTCCGGGGCTCCTCGATACTCAACCCCAGTGAATCGAGATTATCCCCCGTCATAGAAATCGGATCGGCACATGGTCCGCCGAGTGACTGGGCCGTCCGCAAGTACGGCCACGGTACGCGTACCTTCCCGTCGGAACTCGCTAGTTCTCCTAGAGTGGCCGCGTCCGATTCTCTTACCGTTGAATTGAAGCCAAGCTTGCGACTTGACTCCCCCCTCGCAGTTTGGGACGATCCTGACTCAGGAGTCACGTACTCCCCCAAATCCGCAGTCGAAGTCGATGTAGTTCGACCTTCAGGGATCTCGCCGACGTCATCATCGTCCAGATATGGGTCCCAGCGCTCCGCATCCGGACCGAATCTATCGCGCATTCGGCATCGCACAAGTCGATCTCGCACCGCGCGCGGAGATTCGTCGGCGGTACCCCGAATACCCAACTCACAGGTGAGGGCCAGCAACGCCTCTATCGAGAGGCGATCCACCTGGTCCTTCCAATGCTCCCGTTCGCGACGTCGCTCCACCCTCTCACTATGTCAAGTGAGAACTCGATCTTCCCGATTGCGCGACCCCTCCATCGTTAGCCGCTCTTTCTAACGAACGCGGAAAGACTGTTCAATGGAGCGCGGCAAACAGTGAGCCCACAAAAAGTAAAACAAAACAAAAAATACTTCGCGGTAGGTATCCCAACCTTGATACCCCGCGTTATAAACCAATTCCACGGGCTTTCCTGAATTGCCTCAACTACAGTTCACCAACGTGGGCCCCACGTTGGGCGCCAAATGTAACGTGTGCTTCCTTAACCCCGGAAGGAGGTGATTCTTCCGAGGATACAGCACCGTCACAATTATTTAAAATTATTAGTAAGTGGCTTTCCTCACCCGTGAGGAAACCAACCACTACATACAGGGCCCAGAGGAGGTCCTCCCGTAGTTGAGGACTAGGTACTGCTGTACAAGGTGAGTGATTAAGCACGGTTACTTTCTCTCGCGGATTTATTAATTTCAAGCGATACAATTTTAATTATACGAATGCCTCCGTAGTGGCCGCTGGAATACAATTATTGTAACACGCAAACTACGTTTCTCTGAGGCTGGGTGAAACCCCAGAGAATGTCGCGATACAAATAAATTCTCCCGACCGACTCGGAGAGGTATAAGACCGTAGGGTGAGGTCCCTAGGAGACGCGGATGACCTTGGGAAAATTACGCAGGGAATGGCCGTATTCACAACTGCCAGATTAAATTTCACAATAGTATTTATTCCGCGACGCAACCGATTCCGCTCGCACTGAAAGTAAAATACGTGCAAACAAAATCGCAAATGAACTATACAATAAAAAGAACCCTAAATCGGAAATCGGGAGCGCTCGCACGCTCTTCGCACGTGCTATTCCTAACCCCCGGTGCACTCGCGAGACGCAAGAGATCGAAAACTCTCTGCTTCCGGCAGAGATCACCCAATCCTACAGGAAGACACTATCCAACCCGAAGGTCAGATGTTTCGACATACACACCGGTATGTCCTGGATATGAGTCCCGCTTGACTCTCCGGCGCTATGAGATGGCTATCCTCCGCGGGTAAAAATACGCGGATTTTTAACAAATGAAAGAAGGGTCTTCGTTACGTGAAGTTGGCGCTCCACTTACGGTAATCGCAACGTCCGCTTGAGAATTGGATTCGCAGCTCCTCCTCCTATGATGCTTGCCCTCTGCAATATCTCTCGGTAGCCCTGATTCGTCCTCCGCTCCAATCCACTTGATCCTTGCAGACCGCCCAATCCACCAGTGCACCCCGCAATAAGGATATCGCACCGCACGTACGATTAACCCACGTAATTAACAATAGATCGCTATCTAAAAACGCAAGATCCGGTATTCTGCCGAGATGCTGACTATTCGAAGTCTGACGTTGAAGTGAGGGAATTCGTTGAACTGTCAGTTTGACAGTGCAATTCTCCCTCACCAGTCAAAACATAATTCTTTGAAATTTTGTTGTGGCTGAGGAAATCGGTTCAGCCCTGTATTAGGCGATGCGGTAGTGAGCGAGACAAGGATAGCCTCTGCTACACTCGGCCGTCGGATAGCGCACAGTTCGGCCTATGTCCATCTCACTCCGACTTACCGAGGCCGCCAGCTGATCCA
The DNA here is from genome assembly GCA_037305995.1 of Sclerodermus sp. 'alternatusi'. NCBI lineage: Eukaryota > Metazoa > Arthropoda > Insecta > Hymenoptera > Bethylidae > Sclerodermus > Sclerodermus sp. 'alternatusi'. Next base: position 448,360 of record CM074556.1, read on the forward strand.
GACAATCAGCGTAAGCGCCTCGGTGCCGAGTGTGCTCAACCTATTCTTGGTCCTCCGATTAGAACCAAGAATCGGTCGGGAATGATGTAACGATTTTTACATCGTTACACGCCTCATTAGCCAGTGCTAATGTAAACAACGTTTACTGCGATTAGCTGTGCCGGCTAAGCGACGGCAAACCGATTATCGAGGCGTCTAGGACCGAGTCTTAGCCGATGACGTTATAAGAAACTCAATAGAATTTACATCGGTTAAGATTGTAACACAGCATTAAAAATGCCACGTTACACTTCCAATCATGCGTATTGTGGTTGGCAGACAATATGAAGACCTTTTCATCGGTCCATATCGTTGCCTCCCACTCAGCAGAGGTCTCAGGGAGATTCTCTAGAGTGAAACATATTCGGAGCCATTGTTCACTTGAAGAATTAACTTTAAATGTAACTACACACAAAATAATCGCAAGAATAATAAATCTCGGAATAAATTCAAGCGATCGAGAATTCTATTCCAACGAGAATTGCTACAGCAATGATTAATATGAATAGCATAGAATATTTGAAAATGTTAATGTTACAAATATGTGTATTGTTGAATGGTAGGAGACTGTTTACATATTTATTTAAACTAAAAATGAAAAGTAGCACAGTATTGACGGTACGTTTGAACAATATCTTTAGTAAGATAAAATAAAACGCGCGCTAATGTAAAAAATTGAAGGTCCCTAGAAGATTAATCATTTGTTATTTATTATATATTTTGCGTGTATGATTGTTATTTAATTTTACAAATTTTATTTTCTCCACAACTTGGTTCAATCGAGCGTGGCGGTCTTTGGACCGATTATTAACACCCCCGATAAGAGAGGAGGACTATCGCAGCAGGAAAAGGCCCTTTTGAGGGCCGAAAATTAATTGAAACAGGAATAACATCGATTTCACCGCAATCCAACCTGACGTGCCACGCACGCCGTTTCTGTTTCTGTAACAATTGCATGACGACGTACATACCACGTCGTGGGTGATTCTGTGACAAAAGCATTACAACGTGCGTGGTACGTCTTTCCAGCGCAAGTGGTTAAGAACTCGAAATTTGTGAAACAGGAACAGCTTTTTCATTAAAAAAAAATAATATTTATCCTAAAAATCATTAGTAAGTATGTACAAAAGAATTATGTATTATTTTCTATAAAAAATATGAGAAATTATGGAAAATTTAGTGCTTATCATATTTATACGTGCGACGTTTGGCGTGTGACGTTTAACGTTCAACGTTTCACTCCGATTTGTCAAACAGCGGTCTGCCGTAGCCGAAAAACTCCTTAGTCGAAAAAGAAGAAATGATTTTACAGACATGCTGCAGCGGTTGCGTGAAAAAAACGCCGATAGAGACACCATCGTTATCCTCAGATTGTTGGTCCCATATATAGCTATCCTTTGTAACAGGTGACTTATCGCTTCGCAGGGCCAGGTGAAACCCTACAGAAAAACCCCGTACAAATATTTTCCACGACTAGCGCGAGAGGTATGGGAGCGGAAGGTGGGGTCCTGTTCAAGCAGCGCGATTCCTGAAAGGATGACATGTCAAACAACCCAACTACTAATTGTTCGAATAATCCGTTTATTTAACGTACTACCGATACAATCCGTAATAAATATAAAATCCGCAATAATAGAATATAATAATAAAATTCCGCTATTTACATTTTAAAATGATGAAACCCTAAAATATCGGGAGCTCCCGCACGCTCAAAGTACACGACACGTCCCTGATCCGCGGCACTCGCGCAAATGCGTATGAGTCCGAGTTTACAGTTCCGGTCTGCAATCACCTTTTCCTGTGAGAGGAGACTGTTTAACCCGAGGAAAGGTGTCGGACTCGGTGCACGTGGAAGTGGCTAGTCTCCCCGAGTACTAACAAAACTAACAGGACTAACACAGGACTAAAATAACATGAAAGTGGCGTCCCACTCACGCTCGCCGAATTCCCGGAGTAGTAGAGCTATGGGGATTCTGGACCAGCATGTGTTAGTGTCACACCGACACACACGGATACACCATATAATTTCTATTACATCTAATATTTCGTTGCATCTCTGTCTGACGTATCCATGATACCGCGCCTATTGCTAACGGCACGCGCCACAACCCCCACCCAAGCGATATTACCTCTTTCTCTAATAGCGTGAAAGATGCTGCACGATGACTTGATCTTCGGCACGTGTGTCTCCCAGCCCCACCCCGCTCCAAAATATGCATCTGGAGACAAGCAATATTAGCTCTTTCTCTAATTGCACGAAGAATGCTGTACGATGACCCGATCATCGGCACGTGTAGCCGAACCTCCACCCAAAAATGCATCTTGGAGACAGCAGACATGTGTGCGTCTCTCCTAGCCCAATCATATTTAAGCATTTTACAACAAGAAATTTAGTGTTCCCTCACACATACATTTTTCGCCAATGGGTAAAGAATATGAGTCTCTCTCCATCTCTCACTGTTTTATTCAATCACATTTATTCTATATATAATGCTGCTTACTGAGCACAATTTTTCTATCGATGTATTTGGTCAAAAGTTTGGTGAAATTTTTCACCAATGAGTGAAACTTTTCTCCCATAATACAAAAGCTTAGTGACATTTTTTTCGCCAATGAGTGAAGCCTCTCTCCCATAATACGCCAAATTTTAACCCCTACCATTTTAAACGCAATCAATATTAAGTGTTGATATTCGGAGCATATTCAATTCACTGCAATTATCTCATCCATTGCATATGTACAAGGAATAGTTTGAACATATTAAACTGTCACAAATAGTCAAGTGACTTTATTATATCCTCATACAATATCCAAGAACTGTGAGATAATAAAAAGGTAAGATCTGTTATTGTGATAAATTTATTTAATAATTTATAAACCAAATTATTTTAAAAAAGAAAAATAAATAAATTTTTACTACTTATAAAATTAAACGATATTGAAATCAATATCGATTTTAAAGTATTAAAAATGCAGGAGGCCAACACCAAATTTGGCAAAAAAATAATTGTAGATACCGAAAAGTTTTCATTTTTCTTATCACCTAGATTTAGTAAAATTTTAGACAATAAGGAATATTATAATAATTTAGTTGATAAGATAAATGAAGGATGTATATACACTACCGTCAAAAAGTTTGGAAGAACTTACAAATTTTGGAGAAAATAAGTTTTAAACAGAAATAAATTTTTCTTGATATTTTTAAAACAATGCAGAAATACAAGAAAGGTATTATAAAAAATAACAGGAGTCTTGAAATGAAAATTGGAAATAAATTGGTAAACTAATAAAAATAAACTTAAATCTTGGATTCATCAAAATGACCTTCTCTGTGTTTTATTACGGCTTCGCAAATTTTTGTCATTCTTTATATTAATTTATTAAAGTAATCGTTTGACAGCTGTCTCCATTCATCCTTCAGAAAGGTCCACAATTGATTCGAACTAGAAGGCGAACAATTTTTAACCCTTCTATCTAATTCATACCATGCTAACTCTATTGGTGACAGATCCGGGGACTGCGATGGCCATTTCATAATTTTAATGCAATATTCTTTTTCTAGTTCTTCCAAATATCTTTTACAGATTTTCGCAGAGTGTTTAGGATCGTTGTCTTGTTGAAAAACAAACGGTGATCCTATAAGATTGGTTCCAGATGAGACTGCTTGCTCGCAAAGAATTTTTAAATATTCTCCCCCCCCCCCCCCCCCCCAGGATTCCTTCGATTCTGTACAAAGCTCTAGCCTGGCTTCCTCCAAAAGACCCCCAAACCATCACGCTGCCTCCTTCATGTTTGATAGTTGATACCATGCATGCTTCTAATGCTCTTTCATTTGTAGTTCGGCGAATGAATATTCTCCTATTGGAACCAAAGATTTGAAATTTTGATTCGTCGGTCCAAAGAACTTTATTCCATTGATCTTGAGACCAGTCTTTGTGCTTCCTAGCCCATTCTAATCTATGTTTTTTATGTCTGATAGTGAGCCTTGGTTTTTTGGCCGCTATGCATCCTCGAATACCAGTAGCAAGAAGGCGTCTCTTGATGCTAGTTGTAGAAACTGATCTCTCTCGTGTATCATTAACAACAGCGATTTGAGGAGCAGTAAGACGACGATTACGCTTTGATGTTACTCTAATAAAGAGGTCTTCATGATGAGTGGTGATTTTAGACCGGCCACTTCTTTTTCTGTCAGCATTTGATCTGGTTTCCTTCATTCTCACCAAAGTACCGTGGACACCTTTGCACGAAATTTTTAATTTTCTTGCTATTGCGCGTTCGGGATATCCTTCTTTACGTAGAGTGCATATTGCACTGCGTTGTTCAATTGTTAATTGCTTTCGTTTTGACATTATAATAAAACAAATCACACAAAAAAAATATTAAAGCTTTGCCTTAATAAACCTTCTAGATAGTCACTATAGATAAAGATAGGAATATTAACTTTAGCAAATGATATTATATTTGTTCAGTTTAATGTAAACAAAGTTAAATAGGTGCCTGATAAGATATGGAAAAAAAACATTCGTGACCCATCAATAATAAGACATGCGATTAGACATAGGATTAGATTTGACAAATAATTGCCTTTTTACGATAACAATCAATAAGTAATCAAAATAATTATTTCCGCATATTTTTCGAACATAGTAATTAACAGTATTATGAGACAGTAGATTAATTAAAAAAAAATAGCCGATAAATAAATCTTAAAACCAAATAATATAAAAAAATTATATGCTTCCAAACTTTTGGACGGTAGTGTATGTGAAGATAGAAGGTGTCAAATATTGAGGAATTGAATTTATAATGAAAAGTGAATATTAAAGCTTAATAGAAAGGCAATAATGTTTTTATGTTTTTTCTCTACTTTGTAGGTAATATATCATGATTCATACTTGAGTACGTGTTACATGGCTAAGTTTTCTAAAGATGCATAGCAATACGATGACTACCACTGAAAGACCAAGTGTGAGCAGTCAGATAAACGGGTGTCAAAGACAAAAAAAAGGTTCGGATTAGGATTTATTAAATGAAAAAGAAAATACATATTTGTTTAAAAAAAAAAAATTTTATTGATTAATTTTCTCCTTTTCTTCCTCCTGCATCCTATTGGCAACCATTGTCTAACATCTCCCTCGGTAGGGGGACGAAGTGGGTTCGGGAGGGGGGAGAGGGGAAAAGAAAAGAATGATCACAATAATTAAGGAAAAGCAATGCAATGAGTTTATTTTCAGCTAAGTAATTTAGGTAACTAGGGGTAAAAGGGGTTTCCTGGACTCTAAGGCTTATCAGTCAAATCTAGAGGATGTAGACCAAGCCTGAAGGACCCTAGGCATAAAAACCTCTACCAGTGGTGGAGGAAAAGCCGACCAAACTGTACTAAAACAATAGGAAGGGCAGAAGTACAAAGAAATAAGTACAAATTACAATGCCGATTGCACATATACACTCACTCGTATAATCGCCCGCTCCAGGATCCGATACGCGGCGTCGCGGGTTGATGCTAAGAGCACTGTCCAGTTTTGGCCACATTTAAGACCGCAGTCCGAAAGTGCAAATGGGAAGATGAGCCCATCCACACACCAAGGTAGGCGAGTCGTAGCCCCCGACGTCTCAGGGCACGGGTGCGACACCCTCACTACGCTCGCAAGGGGGTCAGGGATCACCTGCCGACCTGTTGGACTCACTTCAGTCTGGACGCTGGGTCCAGACAACGGAAGGGCCTCGTCCCCTCCGTCCCACGACCGTAATGATGGTGATGCCTCCTCGTCGGCATCTCGCAATCCTGCCTAAGTAATCCGCACGCACGTCAAAGAACCCCGTCACAATCACTTCGAGGATTGGAAGTCACAAGAAAAACTCCACGGAGCTGATACGAACTCGAACCCGGATCCCGAAGACCTCACCCTGCACGAGCGCTCGTGACTCTCTCGTTCTGAAATGCACACCCCTCAGCCATCGAAAGAAACCAGTCGCCGAACGCGAACATATCGCTTCCTCCTCTTCCCCCTCCTCCTCATCCTCCTTCTTTTGGAGGATCTCATGGAAAAAATTGTCCTCTTGGAGGATCTCCTCCAAAGAGACGAGAATCTCTTCCACCATGGGATCGAGAGGTTACTCCAGCTCCATATCTTCCTCCTCCAGCTCAATATCTTCCTTCTTAAAAATTATTTTTTGAGGTGATGGATCGAAATTCTAAATATATTAAAATAAAATAAATTAAATGTAAAAAGAATAAAAAAAAAATCTTACGGTGTTAGAATTCACCATTTCCACACACAATTAGCCACCGTTTTACTTGACTGTCAGATTTATACTGAGATGCATCAAAGACTAACTAACTAACTAACCTAAACTGTGATTTCATGATATCAAAGTTTACTTCCTATCACGTTACTAATTTTGCGTGAGATTCACAGTGCAGAATGTATATGAAATTTAATGTATTCTCTACAAAAGAGACAACTCTGGGAAAATAAAGAAACATACGCATATACTCTAATAAAAAATATTTATTCGTTTATAATTATATTTAATATCATTATTCTACTCCTCGGCCTGCCACATATACTGCTGCACTTGCTGCTGCTGCGAATGTTGTTGTCACCACCGTCGGTGCTCCTGGATAAAATTAATAAATCCGTACATATCTTCACAGAATTCCAGGAAGCAATCTATACTGAAGGTGCGCCGATGACGGTGCCGCGCCTCATCCTTATCAGGGGCAGCAGCAGCAAAGGCAGTAGAGGACGTCCTGATGTCCACTACCGTCTGCCAAAACTAATACATAAAATATATATTAAAATTATTTGGATAAAAAGAAAGAACACACTTAATATTTGACACTTGATACAGATGATAATATCACTTTCAAGGAAAATGAAATTTGCAAATGTCTTTATAGAGAGCACATTTCCCACTTAAAAAAATCTTGAAAGCATATTTTGCATAGTTGCACTTTTTACCCTGAAGCTTCTCCCCCTCTTATTGTCAGAAACAGATTACATATCTGCTTAAAATTTAACACGTATATGAGAATGGGATACATTTAATAATGAGAAATCAGTTTGATGGAGAAAAAAATTTATTCAGTTATTATACATTAAATTAATTTCCTAACTATACTATTAAGGGGGTTATATTCAATAACTCAATCATGTATAATTAAGCAGTACGCGGTGGTATTATGGGGTATATTTTGTATGCATTCCACCTCAAGTTGGACGTTAACCATTCCGCTTTTTATACTATCGTTTTGATGCGAGCAATCGATCGGCGCGATTGGGCCAATAATTGCGAAATCCTGTAGACTTAGCATGGGTGCAGCTTTCCTGCCTGTATAGTAAGACCTTATAAAGTTTAAGTACATATCGTACAGGGTAGAATAGCGCAATTCTTCAAAGTTCAAATTCAATCAATCGCAGGGGTATGATTCAAAATTTAGGTAAAGTTTGACAACCGATAGATAACAATTATCGAAACTGGCAGACACTCTATCGCGAGTGTTGACTCTTTTGTTGGTCCTCAGCGCCAGTATTACGTATTGAGGCTTTTCAAGTTGCGTCACAGCCTTCACCGTCCACACATGCTTCATCGCGGTAGGCAGTAGCGGATATTCGTACTGATCCCAAGTGCGAAAAGCAACGTTAATCATATTCCCTTTCTCGATATAGCGTAAAAATTGTAATTTTGTCATATCATTTAGGGTGAGAGATGAGGCATTCGCCATTGTATCCTGTCCAGTTGAACCCTTGATTTGTTAACATTACCACTCTCGGTTATCAGTGCAATATCATCGCGCGCACGTGTTAGCACAAGTTCATGTCAAGCATTTACTACCACACGCTTGTAGTCTTCGCAAAATCCCAGCAATATTCGCAGCGGTACGCTGAAGCTAAAGTTGTTTTTATTCAATGTCAAATCATAGCCATTTAGACTCCAACCAGCATTCCCCAGAGCAGCACTCTCCTCGCTGGTCAACGTCGCCAAATTCTTGATACTCGTAGTGACACCTGCATTCTTACACCGGTCAATCTCGATACCGTTCAGTTGGTAACGGATCTCATTGAACATGTATGCAACACAATTGTTGTCTAGCTTGACCGTGACGGGATTATCGTCAGCTTTTGCACCTTCCACTAATTTTCCCTCACGTAGAAATAACTCTCAGAAGGCAGTGTATGAAACTTAGCAGATCCTGCTGCTGTGTTGGTGTGCGTGTCTCATCGTTTTTCTCCAGCGATGTATTTGCATACGGATTATACGCATGCATCTCAAATTTAGTTATACGACCGTCAGATATTGGTTTTCCGGTGATATTTAGCAGGTCCATTTTTTATATTTCAACTGTCTTTTCACCGTATATTCCAAAGATTCGAGAAATTTGATATTTTTCAAAGTTAGCGCTGTATTAGATTTCAGAATGCCTATAGTAGTAGTAGTATTGGTAGTGTTGTTGATGAATTCTTCTCCGTAATTATCACTGCTTGTTTGTCTCTTAATCATGAGTTCTCGAACATTTATAAAAAAACAAAATGATATGTTTGAGGAATGAGAGTGAGATTAAAATAGGATTTAAATAAATAAAAAACACTTTTAATTCGCGGGGGGGAGAAAGAAGCAAGAAAAAACATTTTTGTTTATTGAATGAAAGTAAAGGGAGGAAGTTACAGGCATAAAAAAACCTCCACGATGGAGGAAAAAGCCACACGATATATCGGCAAACATCTAAGATGTTTATATATATAAATATATATATATCTAAAGATATATTAAAGATATCATTAGCAAGACAGAGACACCCCGATAGTTAAAGCGAGACAGAGTGGCGCTACCTCACTTCAACTATCGGAGTGTCTCTGTCTTGCTAATGATATCTTTATTATTGAATATCTTGAAAATAAAGTTTCAAATCAAAAAATGCCAAGAGGGAAAAAATTCTTAGAATTGTGTCAGAAATCACCCCTGAAAAAAGTGTCCATCATTTTCCGGACACCCTGTAGTCTACTAGGCGCTAGTCATTATCCTGCCGCGAACACTCTGGTCGCGCGTTCTGCCTTCGATGATCAAGCAATGCTTCATCACCGCCACGTTCAAATCGCCGATGGATTCGGCGAATGGTATTCTCGGATAACCCGAGATAGGCAGAAATCTCTGCAGGTGATTTACCACTCTTTTAGAGGCCTATAATTCTCCCCTTTAACGCAGGACTAATATTGGAGGCCATTTCGAAAAAATGCGAAACACTGATAAAATCGCGAAACCAAATCAATGAAAATTTTAAAAACGCGAAAACCGCAAGCGCGAGTATTCTGATGCAAGACTTAAGGAGATATGAATTCATTTCTTTATGTGCTAAACAACTAGAGAAACAATTGACAGAATGTTTTGATTTTTTTACCGCCTATTATACTTTATTGTTTACAGTAGCGCTTGGAAGTTTTTCTTTTTATATTCCTCAATAGATTATACAGGGTGTAACAAAACAACCGCACTTCCTTAAAGGGGGTGATTCCTGACGTTATTCTAAGAACTTTTTCCTCTTACGATTTTTAAATCTAAAGCTTAGTTTTCGAGATATTCAATAATATAAGTACTAATAGTTAGAAAAAGACAGATAGATAGTTGAAGTGAGACAGAGAAATGCTATCTCACTTCAACTATCGGAGTGTCTCTATCTAACTAATGGCACCTTTACCATTGAATATCTGGAAAACTAAGCTTTAGATTAAAAAATGTCAAAAGGAAAAAGTTCTTCGAATAGCGTCAGGTATCACCCCCTTTAACCCGTCATGAGGAGCGCGGTTTTTCTTAACACCACTGTGAAGTTGGCATTGCCTCTACCAGCATTTCAAAAAAAATCATAAGTTCCCATTGCATTTCAAATAGTTCTATAGTTCTAGACTAGTTTCAACAATAGTTCTATGAAATTGTTTAAAAAAATCGATATTGAAAAAAGGCAATGCCAACTTCACACCTGAAAAGTTAGCATTCCAAAAACTACCTAGTCGATTGTCCAAAGTCCAAGAGTTCTCGCCTTCTTACACTCTAAAAATAATAGTTCCGGTGAGTTCCAACCCCTAAAACCACCTCCACCCCTTAAAAATCGAAAAAACCCCCTAGAATAGGCAATGCTGGAAGAAAAACGTGAAATGCTACGAAGTACTGGAGTTCTCGACGGAGTTCTGGGCAGTTCTGAGTAGCATTTCAATAGTTCTATGGAGGGCAGCAATAGTTCCGCCGAGTTCAACCCTTTAAACCCCATAGAAATCAAGAAAACACTCCAAAATAGGCAATGCTGGGTGAAAATCGTGAAATGCTACGTGGTACTGGAGTTCTCGACGGAGTTCTGGGCAGTTCTGAGTAGCATTTCAATAGTTCTACGGAGGGCAGCAATAGTTCCGCCGAGTTCAACCCTTTAAACCCCATAGAAATCAAGAAAACACTCCAAAATAGGCAATGCTGGGTGAAAATCGTGAAATGCTACGTGGTACTGGAGTTCTCGACGGAGTTCTGGGCAGTTCTGAGTAGCATTTCAATAGTTCTACGGAGGGCAGCAATAGTTCCGCCGAGTTCAACCCTTTAAACCCCATAGAAATCAAGAAAACACTCCAAAATAGGCAATGCTGGGTGAAAATCGTGAAATGCTACGTGGTACTGGAGTTCTCGACGGAGTTCTGGGCAGTTCTGAGTAGCATTTCAATAGTTCTACGGAGGGCAGCAATAGTTCCGCCGAGTTCAACCCTTTAAACCCCATAGAAATCAAGAAAACACTCAAAATCGAGCAATGCTGGGTGAAAATCGTGAAATGCTACGTGGTACTGGAGTTCTCGACGGAGTTCTGGGCAGTTCTGAGTAGCATTTCAATAGTTCTACGGAGGGCAGCAATAGTTCCGCCGAGTTCAACCCTTTAAACCCCATAGAAATCAAGAAAACACTCAAAATCGAGCAATGCATGTAGTAGACTTTGGAGGAGGCAATTCGTATTTGTGATTATGGTGTTCGTACTCGTGGTATTTGATGTAGTTTGTTATATGAAAGGTAAGTATGAATTTTATTAAACTTTTTAAGATAAAAGTTATTTATACTATAGCTTTATATGTGTGTTTTTGCGTGCGTAATATTATATTTATCGACAGAGTTGTAGGTTATATATGACAGTCGATAAATTATTATCGGTATAGGATTTACCGGCAAATCTTTCATTTATTTTATAAGCAGATATTCCATGTCACCTTAACTGACTGTAAGATACATTGACCATGAGTTAAGTGGTTTGATGAACTTAATAATAAAAAAATTTATTGATTTAAATAAACTTTATTCCTCCTGAAAAGCATGTATCACTGAAAATTTATTAACTATTTCTTAAAGGTTTTAAAAGCAGAAGGTACGTATGATATTCTTAAACTTTATACAAAATTCTTTAATTTTTTTAAATATATTTATTAGATGTACTCTTAACTAGGAAAGATAAAAAAAATAAGATTCTTAATTGAATTCATATTTATATTAAAGTATTATATAAAAAAATACCATGCTTCACACACGCAGTATAATACTGAATATTTTTATTTATTTGAAGCTATACTAATAATATGTATTAGGAAAAAATGAAACACTGAAACTATGTATTTTTTTTTTATCAGACAATATATATTTATAAAAATAATAATTTATAAAGAAATAAAATATAAAATTAGTTTATATTAAAGTGTCCATTTTTTATATAGAATATTTTGTATTCGTTCCTCCCTCTTCCTCTTCCTCTCCTTCCTCTTCCTCTTCTGCTTCTCCATCCTCTGCCTCTTCCTCTTCCTCCTCTTTCTCCTGGTCCCCTCGCCTCCTCCACGACTTCAGTTTCTTTATTCTGAAAAAAGATGAACATTTATGGACTAAATTTATATTATATATACATTAATAACTATCTCATTGCAATACTTTGTAAGCTTTGTCTTGTCGATACTATTTGAAAAGTTACATTTATTAGCAATTTATTACTCAGCAGTAAAAATGTAAATTAATTTGTCCATACCTCCTCTTCCATCGCAACATCTGTTGCTTCCTGCTGCTGCTGCTGCTGTTGAATTTGTTGTTGCTGTTGTTCCTGTTGCTGCGGCTGTTCTTGCAACTGTTGTTGTTGCGGCTGTTGCTGCCCTTCTTCAGACATGGCGAATCTATAATTATAAAAATCCATGTATAAGTAAGTAATATTTATTTATTTACAGAAATATGTAATAATTATAAATGTCATAATTGTTAAGGATTGTAGAGGGAGTGGTTCTTAGAATATTTTTCATTTACCATTTTTCTATCTGAAGATTACATTTGAAGAAATAGTATTATAAATGTATTATGGGTTGACCATAGAAGATTATCTACAATGAAGTGTCATGCTATTTAACTTTAACTAGTTATCTGCTTTTGTTTAACTAACACTTACTTCAAATGTAAACTTCAATAAGAGAAGTTTAACATGGAAAATCATTACAATCATTTTCTTTATAATCTCGTAGATTTATGAAAGTTCTCATTGTTTTACACACACCATTTATATATATATATATATATTATTACTACATTATTATATATAATATATACTACTTTATTACTTTTTACTTTAATATCTTAAATATTTGTATTTCTTACCTCTCTTTTACGTGTATCCTTGTATCGCGTCGTCGTCGTCGTCGCCGTCGTCCTGCTAACGTTGCTGGTAGCTGCTTGCGTTGAAATGCGAGAAACTGATCTTAATGTTTTCTTTTAAGTGTGCTTTGTTTCTCCTCTCTCTCTCTCTCTCTCTCTCTCTCACACACACACACACACAGTGACTCTTTCTTTCTTTCTCTGTTTCCGTTTCTCTTTGTCACTTGTGTATAGTGTTTTAAAATTTTTGGAATCCACACATTGAAGCACAACAACACAAGGAAGGCGGTATCTTTTGATGTTGAAGTCCTAATTATAAAAGAATTTTGTTAATATTAGTTTTATAATATTGTTGAATATTATTATTTATAATTATTTATTAAAGTTTATAGTACATACCTTAACACTTGACGAAAGACTCTTACTTGAAGAAGATAGTTTCTTAATCAGTTAAATAAATAAATAACAACAGTAATTATTTTATAGAACCTAGCTCCTGTTCACTTTCGATCATCACAGGAACATCAGTTCGAATATTTTTATGTTTTTTCAGAACATTTAGCTCCTGTTCACTTTCGATCATCACAGGAACATCAGTTCGAATATTTTTATGTTTTTTCAGAACATTTAGCTCCTGTTCACTTTCGATCATCACAGGAACATCAGTTCGAATATTTTTATTGTTGGTTACATTCACTACTATTATATGGCAGCAGTGTAAATTATTACATGAGGTGTAACCACTGTATTTGTTCCGACAACCTCTCGTACTGGACCTAAATCGTCCACATGGTACCAATAAGAGCCTACTTTATTGTAGGCTCTATAGTGTTCATTTTCATAATGAACTATGCCAGATAAAAGAAATGAATTTCCTTGAAAAGTTATCTCTTCTGGAAAACTTTTCAAAGTAAAATCATTTGTTGCTTTTATCTGATAATGTGTGTCTGTTATAATAGATGTATCTATTAGTATATGTGGACCACATGTAATAATTTCTTCAATGGGATTTTTACATTTTTTGCATGTATTGTCTTTTATTTTCGCATTTTCAATTGCATCTTGAAGATATGAGAAACCATGCTTTAGTACAATGTTCACATTTATGTTGATGCACACGAAAGTACGAGTAAATTTTTCATTACAAGTAATAGAAGTACATATGACTTTTCGTGTGTAACTCGGTTCATCAACACACAGATTTTCTATTAAATTTGCTGCGTTGCAATTTGTGTTTAATTGCATTATTTGCCTAGTAAACTTCTTTTTAGAATGTTTGAACAAAGGCAAATTACTTAAAATTTGTGCTCTTTCCTTATAATGCATAGCTATTATTTTTTTACTGTTTAGCACTTTTAATGCAAATTTTAACATGTCACATTTCGAATCTTTTATTAACATATAATACTTATTATTACATGCTATTGCTGATAAAAATATATGTGCTAATGAATCAAAAGCACAAGTTTCTTTCACATTTAATTTTCCATCTTTAGTGCTAACAGGAGCACAAGAGGAACCATTCTTTAAAATTGGTATTTGTACATTTTTCATTCCTTTCGTAAATGTCCATTCTGGACATTTATCTAAATAGGAAGGTTTCTTTCTTTTTTTGGTGGTTCTTCTATTAGCGTATCTGGTCTTTCTGGTCTTTTTTCTATTAGACCTTTCCAGTTCTCTTTAACATTCCAAGACTCTTCTTCATCATTTTCTTTCTTAGGTGTGCTTGTTTGAAATGTAAATGATTTTATATTATTTGACATTTGCATATTTTCATCATTAAAAGTACTGACAGTTAAATTGTCATTTTCAATATCCATTGTTTCATTTGTTTTTTCAGGAGATTCTACCTGACTAATTAGTCTTGGTAGATCTCCTTCATGAGATGACAACATTTGTATGTTTTCATCATTGGAAGCACTCACAGATAAGTTTTCATTTTCTATATCCGTGGTTTCATTTTCTTTTTCAGGAGATTCAGTCTGACTTATATGTAAATTCTGAACATCTCCTTTACAAGATGACAGTTTTATTCTACCATCTAAATATTCCAGATGTTGGATAACAAACCTATCGACTCTCATTGGTAATTGATTTTGAAAAGTACGGGACTTTAAATTACCAAATTCCGCTTCAACGGAAGACGATGTCGCAATTATCTTCCCTCTTTTAAAATATGGACGCATAATACCTGTCCAAAGTGTAACGTAATGCATCAATTGTTTTTTAAACAATTGTGCGAAATGTGGATTATAGCAGGCATTGATAATGTCTCCGTCATTACACTGTTTGGCTGTATATTCTGCTGATTCATATATTTTGTCAGACCATTCTTTCCAGCTTGTACTATCGGAACAATTGACTTCAGATTCTAAAATGGAGTCTGTTAATTTTGTATCATTTTCATCTATCTGCGATATGCTTTCATCAACTGAAACACCTTGAATTATATTATTAATATGTTTCATGTGTCTATCGCTGGGTATTTTACAGTTATTCGATTCTCCTATCGTTAGGCTTAATGCCACTGTTAAAAGTGATTCGAACAAGCATTTTATATCGTCAGCATCTTCCATTTGATATGCTTGTGCTATTGCTCTTAAATAAAATTTTCGCGCAACAGGCTGTTTTATTTTATCGAAGCATTTCCAGCGCGCTACCATAGCAATAGTATGACTGACATCTAGTCTTATGAAGGTTGATGGTAGGAAATCTTTTTTTTGCATAATAATTTCAAAACAGGATTGCATATAATTTTGTAAATCCCTGCTTTTACCAAATATTTCTGCTACAGCCATTAATTGTGCTCTTCCGCCGTCGCTAACAACATTTGGTGGTATAAGTATGTTATCGGAGATAATCATTCGTAAAAAGAATGATATTATTGATGCGCGATGATCTCCTGATAACATTTGAAAAATCGGTATGCTTCCTTCATTTGTAACTAGCATACACTGATATAAAAATATCGGTTTGCTATTATTGTCCAATTTTTTTACTAAACTACCTGTAGCATCTATCACTAAAATAGCATTGTTATTGTTTTTTACTCTCGCGTTATAAATTAATTTTTGCTCTTTAGTCCAATACATACAATAGAATGGAATAATTGAGATATTATGTATGGAACCAACATTGTTCCCAATTTTAGTAAAATTAACTAAATTGTGTATTGGACTAACAAACATTAAATCATACGCTTTTAATAGTTGTTCTTGTTTCGCTTTTCTTAATACAGCTGTTGAGGGAAGATCACGTAGACTATGCGAACCAAATTTTTTCATTCTAGCTGCCTCTTCCCTTCGAAAAGTAATAGCAGCTTTTTTTTCATTTATTAATTTCCTCGTGATCTTATCTCGCCGTTGACCCTTTAAATACCTTTTATATTTAAAAGTGTGTAATTTTTTGTTAATATTTGTTAATGAGCATTCGAATATTGCATCGTTTTCTGGATGTGGCTTGTTTTCCAAAATACTTACTAGGCTAGACCCACATTCTTTACAAAATCCATTCAATTTAACAAAATAGGATGCATTATTCGAAATATTAACAATATTATTTTTGAACTCAATAATACATTCAATTTTACCTTGTTCGTGTAATTTTTCTGATATAAGACAGGTCCAACCTGGTGACAATCGCCAAAACACTCGATTTGCGGAGATAATTTTCCTTGGTTTAATTTCACTCCATTTTTCCAAGGAAATGACAATTTGGAATTTTTCATTTGACTTTTCATCATTATTGTTTTCACACATTTCACTACTTGCACTAATGTGTAAATCACTAGATGACACTTCACGAATGTCACTAATTTCTTTGATAGAAAATGTTTCCATTATTAATTTCTTAAAACCATTTCTATTTTCATTGATAATGGTATACATATGTTTAGGAGTGATGTTTGACCCCTGTTTTTTCATTTCTTCAGAAATTTTTTTATACACATCTGACGCCGGAGGAAAAGGTTTGCAAGTTTTCTCATCTATTGTTAAAAACTCTTCTTTCGTTACAATGTCTTGCAAAATGATTTTATTATACATTTTTTTTTAAATAAATTTTTCATATTAAACTATTATTTCTTTCTTTGTCACTTTTCCTCTCTCCCTCCTCTGTCTCTCTCTCTCTCTCTCTCTCTCTCTCTCTCTCTCCCTTCCTCCCTCTCTCCCTCCCACCTTCCTTCCCTCTTCCTGTTTCTTTCTTTCCTTTTTCTTCTTCTTTTATTACTTTTTCCCTCTTTCTCTTTCTCTTCTTTCCTTATTGAAAAATTCAATCGCGAAAATAAATAATTAAAAAATCCGCGAAACTCGCGAAAATAAACTAAGTAGTGAAACTCGCACTACTCGCACTGAAATTTCCACAAAAAATAGCACAGTTATATCGCTAATATATAAAATACATAAAAATCAATTGTGGAAATATTTGTCGCCTAGAACTTTAGTAGCTTCAAGCTTCAGGTTAACTAAAATATGCTATGCAATACGAAAAATCATTGTGGGGATAGGGCGGTCTTTGTATTTCATGCAAATTAAAAGTAGCCAATTGCTGGAATACAAGGAGTATCATATTACTGTGTACACTAACATTGTTTTTTCTCGCGGCGTCGCGACGTCGTGCCGTCGCGGCGTCCACTATTGTGTCACTAGTATAGCACAAAGGCAGAGGTACGGAAGTAAAAGAAAATACATAAAGCAAAAAGTAAGTAATATTATTAATTATTTTCCATAATTTTATACTTCTATGTATTGTAAAATATATTAAGTAATTTAAAAAAATTTTTTAGTGCCTAAATCAAAAGACAATTCTTCGCGAAAGCGTTATCAAAAATTGCGGGAAGAAAAAAAATTTAATACAAATTTGGAAGAAGGGCAGCAACAGCCGCAACAACAACAGTTGCAAGAACAGCCGCAGCAACAGGAACAACAGCAACAACAAATTCAACAGCAGCAGCAGCAGCAGGAAGCAACAGATGTTGCGATGGAAGAGGAGGTATGGACAAATTAATTTACATTTTTACTGCTGAGTAATAAATTGCTAATAAATGTAACTTTTCAAATAGTATCGACAAGACAAAGCTTACAAAGTATTGCAATGAGATAGTTATTAATGTATATATAATATAAATTTAGTCCATAAATGTTCATATTTTTTCAGAATAAAGAAACTGAAGTCGTGGAGGAGGCGAGGGGACCAGGAGAAAGAGGAGGAAGAGGAAGAGGCAGAGGATGGAGAAGCAGAAGAGGAAGAGGAAGGAGAGGAAGAGGAAGAGGGAGGAACGAATACAAAATATTCTATATAAAAAATGGACACTTTAATATAAACTAATTTTATATTTTATTTCTTTATAAATTATTATTTTTATAAATATATATTGTCTGATAAAAAAAAAATACATAGTTTCAGTGTTTCATTTTTTCCTAATACATATTATTAGTATAGCTTCAAATAAATAAAAATATTCAGTATTATACTGCGTGTGTGAAGCATGGTATTTTTTTATATAATACTTTAATATAAATATGAATTCAATTAAGAATCTTATTTTTTTTATCTTTCCTAGTTAAGAGTACATCTAATAAATATATTTAAAAAAATTAAAGAATTTTGTATAAAGTTTAAGAATATCATACGTACCTTCTGCTTTTAAAACCTTTAAGAAATAGTTAATAAATTTTCAGTGATACATGCTTTTCAGGAGGAATAAAGTTTATTTAAATCAATAAATTTTTTTATTATTAAGTTCATCAAACCACTTAACTCATGGTCAATGTATCTTACAGTCAGTTAAGGTGACATGGAATATCTGCTTATAAAATAAATGAAAGATTTGCCGGTAAATCCTATACCGATAATAATTTATCGACTGTCATATATAACCTACAACTCTGTCGATAAATATAATATTACGCACGCAAAAACACACATATAAAGCTATAGTATAAATAACTTTTTTCTTAAAAAGTTTAATAAAATTCATACTTACCTTTCATATAACAAACTACATCAAATACCACGAGTACGAACACCATAATCACAAATACGAATTGCCTCCTCCAAAGTCTACTACATGCATTGCTCGATTTTGAGTGTTTTCTTGATTTCTATGGGGTTTAAAGGGTTGAACTCGGCGGAACTATTGCTGCCCTCCGTAGAACTATTGAAATGCTACTCAGAACTGCCCAGAACTCCGTCGAGAACTCCAGTACCACGTAGCATTTCACGATTTTCACCCAGCATTGCTCGATTTTGAGTGTTTTCTTGATTTCTATGGGGTTTAAAGGGTTGAACTCGGCGGAACTATTGCTGCCCTCCGTAGAACTATTGAAATGCTACTCAGAACTGCCCAGAACTCCGTCGAGAACTCCAGTACCACGTAGCATTTCACGATTTTCACCCAGCATTGCCTATTTTGGAGTGTTTTCTTGATTTCTATGGGGTTTAAAGGGTTGAACTCGGCGGAACTATTGCTGCCCTCCGTAGAACTATTGAAATGCTACTCAGAACTGCCCAGAACTCCGTCGAGAACTCCAGTACCACGTAGCATTTCACGATTTTCACCCAGCATTGCCTATTTTGGAGTGTTTTCTTGATTTCTATGGGGTTTAAAGGGTTGAACTCGGCGGAACTATTGCTGCCCTCCGTAGAACTATTGAAATGCTACTCAGAACTGCCCAGAACTCCGTCGAGAACTCCAGTACCACGTAGCATTTCACGATTTTCACCCAGCATTGCCTATTTTGGAGTGTTTTCTTGATTTCTATGGGGTTTAAAGGGTTGAACTCGGCGGAACTATTGCTGCCCTCCATAGAACTATTGAAATGCTACTCAGAACTGCCCAGAACTCCGTCGAGAACTCCAGTACTTCGTAGCATTTCACGATTTTCACCCAGCATTGCCTATTTTGGAGTGTTTTCTTGATTTCTATGGGGTTTAAAGGGTTGAACTCGGCGGAACTATTGCTGCCCTCCATAGAACTATTGAAATGCTACTCAGAACTGCCCAGAACTCCGTCGAGAACTCCAGTACTTCGTAGCATTTCACGTTTTTCTTCCAGCATTGCCTATTCTAGGGGGTTTTTTCGATTTTTAAGGGGTGGAGGTGGTTTTAGGGGTTGGAACTCACCGGAACTATTATTTTTAGAGTGAAAGAAGGCGAGAACTCTTGGACTTTGGACAATCGACTAGGTAGTTTTTGGAATGCTAACTTTTCAGGTGTGAAGTTGGCATTGCCTTTTTTCAATATCGATTTTTTTAAACAATTTCATAGAACTATTGTTGAAACTAGTCTAGAACTATAGAACTATTTGAAATGCAATGGGAACTTATGATTTTTTTTGAAATGCTGGTAGAGGCAATGCCAACTTCACAGTGGTTTTCTTAACGCAGGCAGTCACGTGGGGTGTTTCTGACACCCCAACTAAAAGTACTAAATATTTTTATTTAATTATTTTTTTTAACTTATAGATGTTTTATATAAATTATTAAATATATTTTAGAGTATTATGTTATTATATTTATTTCTTTTTTTTGTTTTTAATACTAAAAACTTATATAAATTCATTAATATGTATCTACGGCTATAAGTTTTACTGAGTTTTCTTAATGTTGCTATAATATTGAAATAGGCAATTTTTTAATTTTTTTCTTAATTAATTATTATAATCAATTAGTTACTTAATATTAATTTTGTGAAAATTTGTTTATATCTTAACGGATATAAATTTTATAACAACATAAAAAAGGAACATAATGATGAATGATGAAATAATATTACTGTACTTTTATTTTTATTTAATACATAAAAACATAAAATATAAAATTTCTATAGTAAATGTAACTATATAAATGTGTTTTTATAAAAAATATTTAGCAACGTTAATAGTTTTTATTTAATCGCTGTTATCTCTGGGTAAGCAGCTTTCACATATGTATTCCATGTGTTTAGCACACATATATTGATGACACTTACTACAAAATGTTTTAACCTTTATATCATTTGATCTTGGACAAATTTTACATCGTAACTTGGTGTTTTTTAGTTTTGGTGGTTGTGTAAGATTTGTGATCCCACGATCCCAAGATTACTGACTGTCGTGTCAGAATCAATTGACGATTCAGATGAACTACTTTGCCTAACAGCTCTATCCTAATTAATTTAAAATATATATTATACTTAAAAACTATTATTACATTATCAAGTGTAAGTTTAAAATATATATACATATATAATATTTACTTACCATTTTAATAAATTACAAAAAAAAATATAAAATTTTCTTCTCTTTCTCTTTCACTTTATATTTGAACTAACGTATTTTGAGGAATGAATTCTTATTTGATTCAGTGTTCGTATTTATACGTAAATTATTTAACAAAACGCTTTGTTAAATAATTCAGCGAAAAGATTAGTAAAATGCCGCTAAGGTTTCAAAAGAATTTCAAAAATATGGCAGCGATAACAATATAAAGAAAAGCGGCATGATAGATCTAATTTCAAAAGATAGCCGAAATTTATTATTCTGCTGTTAGTCGCGTGGGGTGTATCAAGCACCCCAGACACCTTTGACTGTTTATATTTTCCGTTATCTATATTAAAAATGATAACAATTACGCAAATCATATTCAGAAAATATAAATAGAAAGGTATACTAAGTAGTTTGATTGTAAAAAATTTTATTATAAAGTTATAAAGCATTTTCGATGCCTGGGGTATCATTGACACCCCGCGCGCCTTATAACGGGTTAAGGAAGTGCGGTTGTTTTGTTACACCCTGTATAATATGAAGTATTAAAATGCTATATTATTTATGTTCCCTCACCTTCACATCCACCAAAATTTAAGGGGTTGTAGAGGAGGAGGGATTACAGGACGATAATTTGATTTACTATTTTTCGATCTGAAGCTTAATTTTCACAATATTTAATAATAAAGATGCTCTCAATTTGATAGATAGAGACAATCCGATAGTTGAAGAGAAATAAACAAAAGTTTTAATGATGTAGTCTCACTTCAACTGTCTGTTTGTTTGTGTCTAACAAATAGCATCTACACTCCGCGATAAAACTATAAGACACCATACAAAGTCGTCTAAATTAGCATTAAAAACAAAAATGTTTATCTTATATATGATGTGGATTATTACCTACCTAATAAAGCAATATTGAGTACGGAATATTTACCAAAATTTCTGAGAATATTGAATTGACATCAAAATATTATTCATAAGCCGCGACAAAACTATAAGACACATAAATTGACACTACATTAAAAAATTAATAGTATTGGTGTAGCACGTTCATATTATATTAAAATAAAGTTTTATTAATCTTAAGAAAACAAACATTGTTAACATTGCAGTTTCCTTTGATAAGTTCTGGAATGCATAAAACATAAAAAAAATATTTATTCTGAATAGAATTCGAAATCAAGACTGCTTTAGCGCAAACCTTCTGCCAGTATTTTCTTCC
This sequence comes from Sclerodermus sp. 'alternatusi', assembly GCA_037305995.1. Classification (NCBI taxonomy): domain Eukaryota; kingdom Metazoa; phylum Arthropoda; class Insecta; order Hymenoptera; family Bethylidae; genus Sclerodermus; species Sclerodermus sp. 'alternatusi'. The sequence goes on from CM074556.1 coordinate 470,511, forward strand.
AGCAGCATCGCCTCTGAAAATTCTAAAAATTTGCATATTGGCGCCACCTCGTCATTAAACAAGGACACCAGGCAGAAAGCAGTTGAAAGAGAGAGAGAGAGAGGCAAATAAGAGTAGGCCATCATAGGACTGTGACAAAACGACACCGAGACAAAAGCAGCTCTGATTGAGAGATGAATACATTCCGTCGCACTCAGCACGTGTGTTGGGAGAGCAGTGAATATAGTTCCCTGTGACGTCAGAGGCGGCATTAATGTCCTCGTTTGTATAGGACACTACTTATTAGCAGCCAATCATCAATGTGGCACCAAATTCTCTCCCCACTCCCAGAAGCATGCTTCACTCCCCTCATCTAAAGTAGGACTTTATGCACCCTCCTATTATTTCTATCTCCATGGTTATACCCTGTATAAGCATTTAACTTGAATTCAATATCTGACAAAAAAAGAAGCTATACTAGAATTCAGTTAAGAATATAATCGCCTTTCGACCAGTTTTCATTCGTTTCGCGCATATTTGTTTTAATTGGTTATAATTCTCACGTGATTCAACTAGCTAGGGTATGCATAACTTAATATAACGAGCGGCTGAGGATGAGTAGGGGACGGTAAGCCATAAAGTGGGGTATAGGGCCTCCCGATAGGCAGCACGCTCAGTTTACATGCACGAAACGACTATATTCTTAACTGAATTCTACTATAGTTCCTTTATATTGAGTTATTCATTATCTTTTGAATCTTCTATGGAAATAATGTTAAATACATCAACAATCTTCCTATAAGTGTCATTTTCTTTAATAATTATTTTAGAATCTAATTTCTTATATGAATAATATTATAACCTATATCTCCTTTACAGATAGATTTTCAAATTTATTTTTTTTAGTTAATTTAAAAAAATGTTTAATAATGAAAATAGTGGATTTCTTTTAACTAATGAAAAAAAAAACAATTTACTAAAGACACTAATAAGAGACTGACCAGGACATGTGATGGATAATTATGTCCAAACATGTGATCTAATAATGTTTAAGAATAATAAACATATTTGGTATTACAAATATAGAATTTTGAAGTTAAAGTGACAGTTGATAATAAATGGTGGACTAACCAGAAGAATTTGTAGTTTATTATTGTAGTTCTTATTATAGTAGTTCTAATGATTTACAGGATATGTATTTATCTAATATCTTGATCTCACTAAACAAGTCAACTATAACTATATCCATAAGTTCAGCATTTCCAAAGGAGTAGAAGAGAGAAAGTTTACATTTTAATTACCATACTATTGATTTTATGATTCTATATCTAAAGCTAGAAGGATTTCCATAAAATAAAAGTGTGTTGCATGTTATCTTTGTGAAAATTATTTCTACCTCTTAGTTGAAAAGAAAGAAAGTTTGAAGAAAAAGTAAGTTCTGATTTTAATTTGTTACTCTGCAGTACGTTAATGTGCTTTAACAATATTGTTATTAAATTCAAGTGAGAAATAGTTCTTTCAATTAAAAAGTCAGCACATAATATATAAATAAGAGCGATTGTAAAATAATTGTGGCAACTAATGAAATATGTTTCAATTTTCAAGGAAACAAAAAAAAGCATAAGATGTATACTGTTCCTTCGCTATTGCAATTTGCTTTAATCAAGATATTGAATAACTATGCTGAGTTAAGTGAAAGAGAACAGAAAATTTTGAATGATATCTACTGTCATAGAAGTAATATGAGTGAGATTGTGATACCATATATAAAATTACCACTTTTTAGAAACTTAATTTATGTGGGACATATCTTGTATGATGATGCGATGGTGGGCTCATACTTTACAAGTTTTGGGGGTCTAATGTTGCTAAAAGATATTATTAAGGAAGAGCATTTAAATTGTTTTGTTTTCTTAAATAATATTAGTCCATTTGGTATTAACTATGTAATAAAAACGGAGCTTCTAAAACTATGGGAAAGGTGGATCCCAAAACGATGTAATTATTATTTTGAAGAAACGTTCAGTTCGAAACATAAACTAACGATATCTATAAAAGAAGTGAACCGTTGTATTCAAAATTATCAGGTTTATAATAAATTTGTTTTCTTAAGAGTTCTTGATAATCGCTGGGAAATGGTAACATTTTCAAATTCAAACTTTTACTATGACCCATATGACTATAACCTTTTTTACAAAACTGATTACAATTTCTGTATAATTGGTATTATGAAGCAGAGAGTACTAATTAGAACATTTGATTTTTAACTCCTTGACTATGGCAAACTTTGAGATGTATTAGCCGTTATCGTATGTTAGGAATTGAATTACGATGTACGTCTATAGGGTATTGCAAAATTGCCGCACATCCTTCAAGGGGGTTGCCCCTGAGGGTAAACCAAATCGAAAAGTCGTCATTTTTCAATCCGGAGCTTGATTTTCAAGATATTGAATAATAAAAATATTATTAGTAAGGCAGAGACAGACGGATAAGTAAAGCGAGCTAACACTCTGTCTTCCCAATAAATATCTTTATTATTGAATATTTCGAAAACTAAGTTCTAGATCAAAAAATGGTAAAGGACTTTTCGACACGGTTTACCCCCTCAGGAGTAACCCCCTTGAAGGAAGTGCGGCAATTTTGTATTTCCATGTATAGGAGCTTTGAGTGTCACAAACGAAAATTTTTAAACGCCTATTAGTAACCTACGGGCTAAAATTGTACATACATTTTATACAAATTTTAAATATATTATGTGACTTTTCTTTGCTTTATTATTTCAATTATTGCACACATCTCTTACAAACAGTTCTTAAAAATAATATATCTGTAACTGGAATACTCATTGTCATTGGTATCTCTCCCTCAATTATTTAATAGCAAATAACTCCATTATTATTCATTTTTGGTGAAAATTTGGAATTTTTCGATTCAAACTCCTCTAATCTGAAAGTGTTTCAAAGTTTAAGTTTAAGTGGTATAATAACATGCTGCTTTAACACATTTTCCTGCACACCTACGAATGTAGGGAAAGGTCACTTTTGGCCTATCCTCTATCTGTGATATTCCAGTCCTCAGGATGCCAGCTGGTAAAAATTGGGCAACCAGCAAATCCACTTGAAACATTCCGTTTCCTCCTACTTCGACTGGTTTTAGGGGACGGACATGACCTGGTGGTTTTCCTCGGATCCACCAGCAGGGACTCCTGCCTGAATGCAGGGATGTTATTTTCGGCCTATTCTCCTATATATCATCTGTTCATGAATTAAGACGCCATCTAATTGGATCTGGGTAGCTAGCAACCCATTATTCTAAAAACTTCCTATCTCCTAGATTCCTGTCTTAGTCCAGAGTTCAAGGCATCCATGGGTGGTTTTTTCCGATTCCATCAACCAAAAGACATGGCAGCTATCTCGGTCACTCAGGAGTAATTCTATCAGGACTGAATTCTAATAAGTACGGAGCTTTGATAATTATTTCTAAATCATACAGTCCTCAAAAACAACCATAACAATAACTATAAAGGTTTTTAGTAAGGGTCGAGAATTAGCGCTACCTAAATGAATCCCAATTGAATGCTTGATTCCAGAAAGCTTTAGCTCTTCAAGGGTCTTATAACCGGACTCCGCAACTTCGATTTTTAGTCAAGGTTGACTACCATTACGATAATGGAGCCCAATGCTCAGAAGGCCATGCATCATTGTCAATGCAGCCAGTTATTTAGCGTACACTGGCCATCCTTATGAAATATTCCATGTTTTCCCCGTTGACGTCGGAACCCATCTCTCAGCAGACTCCTGCAGGTCCTCGTGTCTCACAGCCATGTGCTAGGCCGACGGCAGTATATGAAGGGGTTGTTCTAAAATAAAATCTTTCAAGATTTACTCCTTGGAATTAGATTTATTATCTCTCAAAATAGGTTTCTGATATTAAAGTCGCCACAAATAATTATTGAATGATTATTGTATTTGAGTAAAATAGAAGTTAGGTCTTTTAATAAATCTAATATATTATTTTTTTTTTTAGCTGAAATATACACTGATGTTATATAAATGTTTGAGATTTTTGTGACTGCAATGTTAGAGTCTGCATGAAACATGATCAAGGATTTATTAGTCAGTACAATGGTGGACTTTTTATCTGCAGAAAAGTTATCTATTATGGAGAAGTTTTTTATGGATGTTCTGTTGTCTCAATAGCCAGATTGAAGCCTTTTATAGAGCTGTTTAAATTAATTTGTAGAATTTTTATCGTCTTATTATTTTTTTTAGGATCTTAAGATACTTGTATTTTTTAAAGCAAAGGATACACATAGAACTACATGGATTAAAATCGTGATCTGGTTTTGCACGTTTGGAACAGAGATGGGGTTTATCAATTTTGGAGTTGCAGAGGTCCGATGTATAACCTCAATGATGTCATTTTGAGAATTTTATATAGCTATTTACTTCTTTGATTAATCCTTTGGACCAGCCAATTTTAAACTTTTCTTTTTTAAGTAGAGTGTCAGCAAAATATCTATTGATAACAAATCTAGATGCTTTAGTTCCATTGAAATGTTTTTTAACAAAAAGAAATTTTAAGTTTGAGTGGTTAATTTCTTGGATAGTGATATTAATTTCATATTTAATCAAATCATCTTCTAATGAGATGTCAATATTATAAATTTCCAATAATTTATTTGGGATAAGAGTTTTATTAGAAGTTTTATTGTTTATGACTTGTTCAATATTATTTCTTCGTTTTTATCCGGAAACTAAGAAATATTAATTATGATAATGACCGCGAAAGTATTAAAACTAAGATTTATTCAATATTATTTTGAAAGGATTCAAGCATTTTTAGATCTTTATTTTCTACTTCTATAATGGTATCTCTAGTTTGAAGTGTACGAATTCTTCCTATTAAAATGTTTAATTCTTAAAATAATGGGGATTTTTATTAACAATAAGTTTAGGGAGAGATTTATTAGCTGTAGTTTTATTATTATTTTTTTAATTTGGCGGATTTATTGAATGTGCTAGAATGATTAAGACTTATTCGTAGCATTCTTTTTAATTTTGGAGATTGATTAGTTTATAAAAGTTAATTCTTAGAATATCAAAATATAGCACATTAACCGGTATAGCAATAATAGTATCACTTGTAATTGTTGAAATTTTCGAAGATGTAAAGACGATTTTATTCTCTATGGCAATAGAATTAATTTTAGATTGTTCTTTTAATTATATATTTTCATTATTTAAATTGCTGATTTTCAGATTTTGTCTTTTAATAATGTCAATACAAGTTTTAGCAAATTTTAATAGATTATCGTCTTAAATATTCAAAGACATAGTAATTTAATCTATAATTTATTTATTCTCTATAATAATATCTGTGACTTTATCAGGATTATTTTCGTTAATAGAAAAAATTTAATTCATTAGTAATAAAATCAAATATGATAGATTTGGTTATGGGTAGAGATCTAAGAATGCTTTCAGAAATAACTAAATTTATCGTATCTTTTTTTCAGAATTTTCTGTGTGTTTAAGAATAACAACTTTTTTATTTTTATTTATATATTTTGTATTTATTTTATCAATTATATCAGTAATATTTTCAGAGATATATTTAGTAGAGCCTTTAGGTATACCATAGATTCATTTAGGTTTTGCAAAATGTTTAGAATATCTTTTCTTTTTATTTTACTTATAGGAGATCCTAATTTAGTTTTATTATTGGGGATTGGGGATTATTTGAATGAATATCTACGATCATAATCGCAGTAGCTATGCTTGACTTAGCATTCACCGTTTATGTGTTTATAGGATTTTTACTTAGAGTCGATAGCCAAATGAAGTTCAAGGTCGAGACGTGCACTTCGCATATACAGGGTGTAACAATGATGCTAGGAGAAATTTTAAGAGGCTGTATTGGGAGTAATTCTAAGACGATTTTTCATTTACCACATTTTAATCTGAAGCTAGTTTTGAGATATTTAATGATACAGGTACTATTAGTTAGACAGAGACGGATAAATAGTTGAAGTGAGACAGAATAGTGTTATCTCACTCTTATATTTTGAGAGTTGATTTCTGATGCAATTTTAAAAACTTTTAATTTTAAGAATTTTTAATTTTAGTTGATAAAGAATTATAAGCGAATCTGTGATTAATTATTTGAAACAAGTATCACATATTAGTTTTTGTTTAATTTTGCCACAATGAACCCGGCAATGTATGCAATAACATGTTCTGAGTATGGAGTTTATTTCCAAACTGTTTTAATATAATTATGATCTTCTATTGTTGGATTTAAAAAAGACACATTTTCTACAATATTGCTTGAATTTTTATAATTTCATGGAAAAAAAAGAACAATATTCCATCAGCCAAAGAATTGGACTTATTATTTAAATTTATTCCATGCATATTAACAGTCTTTTATAAGCAATTTCAAGTTATTTATTATTGGGATTATTGTTGAAGTCCCCTCTACTCTAATTCAACTAAAAAACGTTTCTAAGAATTGCTATGGTAATTTAATACTTCATAAATAAAGTTCATAAATATTCAAAAAATTTATAATTTGTAACGTGCCATTCTTATGCCCGTTGAGCCGATACGCCGTAGCGCAGTGATCAGTTAGCGCTAAGTGAGCGAATAAGTTTTTGCCGAACGACTCTATCCCGCTACATAAAGGAGTAAATCAAAACAATGCATAAAATAGTTATGCTACTGAGCCTAGACGATGGGTTAAATTTAAATGTGCTAAATACAACACATAGTAACAACTCATAGTTATTATGTTCCGCCATGTTAACTTACAACAAGTTGAGTAAAGTGAGTGGGAAAATTTTCCGCTACATAAAATGGCGTCCGTTCAGCAGAAAATTTTACAAAAGTTTCACAACTGTTGAGTCTGCTAAACGCACCCATTAACGTGTCCTCACTGTCACTTGGTCCGCATAGTGGGGGTAGCATCGTTCCCCTATTCTGCATGAAATGCTCACTCTCGCTTGGCTCAAGTATAAAGTACTTTCATTTCAATTGTATGAAAAGTATGGAAACAATAGAAAGTACAAGAAAAACAGGATTAATTTTTCATGCTTGAAAACTTTCTCCTACCCAGTATTCTTCTCTCTTGTCTCTTTCTGTTGTCTTTCAGTTTGTAGTGTGGGTTGACTTAGGTTCTAGTAATAACCATTTTTAAGTACCTCTGAGTGTGTATATGCGTGTGAAGAAATTGTCAGTAGTGTAACAATAGGCAAAATGAGAAAATGTTAGTTGACATTTCTTTCATAAAATTTTGTCTTAATAAGCCTCCTTTAGTCGATTTCTCTTCTTTATGTCTGTTGCAAAGTCATATTTTAAAGGATAATTGTGTTTGAGACCAAGTTGGAATTTTGTTTCCTTTAACCATTTGAGTTTCAAACAACGCTACGGTGTTGCTCAGATTTATTATCGAAAATCCCCAACACATTTGAAGGGTATAATCAATTAATGTACCCACAGTCTGCTGGGCATGTTTAATTTTACTAATACACGTAGAGTGGAGTCCATTTTTACACGGACTATTTTGACGCGACATTTTTCGACATTTCATATTGAAATTAGAATAGGAAAGTGAGGTTCTAAGTAGTTAACACCTGGTGGTGTGTGTTGTCAATTCGTCGAAAATACGCCTGTCAAAGTGGTCCGTGTCGAAGCGAGTCTCTCTCCTCACGTATATCTCATAGCTTCTTTTGTTAATATAAATAATACAACTAACACATTATGTTATTTGCATTATTTACATTGTTGAGTTACATTATTTGTATGAGCATCTCTTCGCTTTCTTCGCAACCAATTAAGACAAATATTTTATCGCATTATTCGGCATTTTTCAACAATATATTTCCAATGAACTTTGAGACTCAAACATTTCATTCAAAAATATCTTTTACAATTTAAAGTTAACAATCTATTTGATATTGCAATAATATGCGTCGAAAGAGTTTTCCTATCTATCGATTCGTTCCCTGATTTTTATGAAAAGTTTGACAAACTGTAATTTTCGCTATCTTAAAAAATTACAAAAAAACTTATAACGCGCAGATTTGCTTTTTATAGACTATTTTGAAATAAACCCATGGATTTTAATGTGATTATTCCTGATGTAAAATCAAATTGAAATGTCCTGGTACCACTTTTCGATCTAGAGCTTGGTTTTTGAGATAGTGCATTGAAGTATTATTTTATCTCACTTCACATAACTATCTACCTGACTCTGTCTGACTGTCGACCTATTTACTTAATGATCGTCGCGACGAACGGACGCGTGTCGCTCGAAAAGTAAAAATTCGGAAATCGGGATTGATACAGTCACGGAGGTTAAGCTTGGTGGAAAGAGCAGTGAAACGGTGATCTAATTGATCAGGAGGAGAGTGAGGTGGAAATAGAGCGGAAAACGTAGGGTGGAAGACGGGAGCTGGCCTGTGCATACCACGGAACACTATTGGGGCAAATCGACATGGACTGGAATGGATTGAGGATATCTCTGATTGATACAGCATTAAGTAATAAGTAGAGTGCCGCGCACCCAGACAATTACAATAATAGATTAACGTCTAAATTGTAATAGAGCCGGTCAAGGACAACGGACTTGACCGAGCCCGGTTAGCGTCGCCAAAGGAATTATGTACTCCGGTCGTTGCAGCAACCGTGGAGCTCAGGACTTATTCCTCATTTCACAGGGAACATTCGCCCAGGTTGCCCGAAAAGCTCCTGGGTATAGTAGACGGCTTTTCCCCCAGTGGCTTGGAGTCCGTTGTTGCTGTAAGCTCAACGGCCTTTACGTTACCGACGCAGGCGGACTACCGGGTAAAGTCCGCCCTGATGCTAGGCACAGGCTAGGAGAGGATGTACGGGCATCCCGCGCGATTTATTACGTGATTATTATATTGTGTTCTAGCGGCCACCTACAGAGGTGTTTATAATTATTTAATTTGGTTTGAGTCTGACGCAATAAAGCCGTGATTGAAGTCATAGTGTGTGTGACTTTATTTGTACAACACGTGCCTGGCCCTCAACCCCGGGAGAACCTCCTCTAGGCCCCTTATGTAGTGGTTGGTTTCCTCAAGGGTGAAGAAAACTCCGTTTACCATAAAAAATGAATTTAATTGTGATTGTGTTCTGACCTCCGGAAGATTCACCTCTTTCAGGGGTTATCCCAGTACCTGTCACACCCCTCATTAGGCTTTCCACATTATGTGTACCAAACAGTTTTTAAATCCGTTAATTTGTAAGGAAGAAAAGCGAAAAGTACGATTTTGATTGGGTGAGGATCTTCTTAATGATAAAGATACTATTAATTAGACAGAAACAGTCAAATGGTTGAAAAGCGAAAAGTATGATTTTGATCGGATGAGGATCCTTTTAATAGCTTTTTTATTCATATAGTTTAGTTTTTAAAATATTTAAAGTAAAGACGCTACTAGTTAGATAGAAATAGACAAATAGTCAAAGCAAGATAACACTATTCTGACTTGTTTGTCTTCAAGCAATCCATCTGTCTCTGTGTAATTAATAGCATCTTTAGTTTTAAATATCTCGAAAACTAAACCTTAGATAGATCAATGATACTGAACTTTTTATTACGATTTACTTTCAAGTGTACTCTGAAAAAGTATAGCAATTTGCAGCACCTTGTAAATCCCGCTCTTTTTTGATAACCCTAAACAAATATTCTGACGAACTGCTAACGCTCTTTTGAAAAAACATCTTGTACATAATCTTGTTGAAATAAAGTTCTTGTGATAATAACGCGCAAACAGTTTAACTTTATAATAGTGAATAATTTTATTATAATTAAAAACTTTAAATAATTTCTACAACTTTTTAAAAATGGTTAATATAGAGTTAAAATACAGGATGTTTCTAAATAAATGCATCCTCAGTTAAACGGTAATTCATAGCACTAAAGTAAGTCAAAAAGTTCTGAATAATTTTTCGTTTCGAAGCTTAGTTTTCACAATATTTCAAAATAGAGTAGTGCTATCTCACTTCTACTATCTGCCTATCTTTGAAAAGAGTATATGAGCAAGGTCAAAGAAAACCTAGCAGGTCTAAAGAAAAGGTAGGTTAACATAATAGTGAAAGGTAGGTTTGCTATACCCCATCTACTCATAAACTTACCTTCTTTATATAAGAGAACATTTTCCAGTTTCGGTCATTTCTTGAAATCTGCCACGAGGTTCACAACATACAATTTTGATAAATCTCATTGACAAAATGCAACGCAGTAAGACGGAAATTATTAATAACATGATGAATGTATTGGAGGTAGTCGCTCATAATACAGAATGGGTAAGTTCATCACGAATTATTTGTATAGTCGGCAAAAAAATTATTGAAATTTCTAATAATTTATGTCTTGTCTTTCAGGCGTGTAATGTTCTTGCCTCCTTTGATCAAATGAACCTATCACCTCAGTTGATTATAACATGTAATTTAATGAGCTTCATTCAACCCTACACTGAAATTAACTCAGAATTAGGACGAGCTGCAATTGATCTAATGCATTCCTGGTTCAGAATAATGATTACCGAACCAATAAGGTTACAAGAGCCAATATGGATTCAAAATGAAATAAATGAAGATAGTGATAATGATGATGATGATGACATCTCAAGTGTAAGCGATGCAACTAGTGGTTATCACAGTGATTCTAGTATATCTAGTGTGCTAAGATCATCTGAAAGTTCTGAAGAATTCAGTGACTTAAATGACAGTGGTTACGATGTTATTACTTGATTTACTGTAGTGAAGTAGTTGAATATTTTTAAAATAAACATTATACAGGGTGTAACAAAACTACTGCACTTCCTTAAAGGGGGTGATTCCTGACGCTATTCTAAGAACTTTTTCCTCTTACGATTTTTTAATCTAAAGCTTAGTTTTCGAGATATTGAATAATATAAGTACTAATAGTTAGAAAAAGACAGATAGATAGTTGAAGTGAGACAGAGAAATGCTATCTCACTTCAACTATCGGAGTGTCTCCGTCTAACTAATGGCATCTTTACCATTGAATATCTGGAAAACTAAGCTTTAGATTAAAAAATGGCAAGAGGAAAAAATTCTTAGAATAGCATCAGGAATCACCCCCTTTAAGGAAGTGCGGTAGTTTTGTTACACCCTGTATAAAAAAGTTTTAACCGTTTGAGTGCGGGACAAATTTTGTGAGTATATACCAAAATTGTGGATATGTTCGGGTATATATAAAAAAAATTAATAAACGTAGTTAACTAATTCGATCACAAATATTGTGTTAATAAAGAAAAAAGTACGTAAAATTAAAATTTATCTATTTAATTTACCGTAGATTTATTTCTATGAAAATAAGAAGAAAATTATAATTCAAAACTTTACTTCGCAAATGTGGTTTGCTACACAAAGCGTGTGAAGCCCTCTTTTACATAATAGAAGCGACGGAATATGAACGAAGATTAGTGAAATATTGGCAAGGAAACGAAGCAAGAGTGTGAGAATATATGTGATAAGACGATTGAGCAACGAGTAATGACTGCTAAGAGGACCCTTCTATTTCTTTGTACTCTTTGTTTAAATAAATATATGGACCATTTATTTTGAAAATGGTATAAGTTCATTTTATTATGTTTCGAGAAAATTAAATGTTAGCATATTTGTTAATTGAAAAATATAGGTTACTTATATCAAGTATTGCAATGTTTCTCCTACTTTATCAATATATGATTTGATTATATAAATTTGTCTTAGGCGAATTTAACTTAAGTAATGTATGTTTACGGGCTGCAAATGGACTTACACCATTTTCGAAATAAACGATTCATATATAATTTTGCATATAAACCTACACTAGTGCAGTCACCTTAAATGCACACTAAACTGAAACAATAAATAAGAGCACTAACACCCTTCCCGCAATTTTTGCATATAACAAGAAGAGCGCTATCGTGCTCCTCCGCACTCAAACGGTTAAATCAAAAAAATGCCAAGAGAAAAAAGTTCTTAGAATTGCGTCATGAACCACTCCTCAAAAAATGTATACTTTTTCGAGATATTATGTACAACTGGAATATTTTGGACTAACGCTCTTCTTCAAAATATTTTAATCTATAAAGAAAGAAATAATTTTATATAAAATCTTTTAATAATTTTGTTCTATTTATTATAGTAAAATATGATATATATATATATATATATATATATATATATATATAGATGATGTCGATTAAATAAATATAAAGTAAATATTAAAAAGAAAAAATGGACTTTTATGAAAATTCTATATACACATAAACCTTTAAATAAAATTAATTTGCTATAAAATTGTTTCTCGTTACTGTTATATTGATATATTGTATTAATAATATGATATATTGTTAATAACTAAGTGACTAAATATTTTATTCAGTATTACTATAAAGACACATTTAGTCATTTTTGTTTATTAACATTTAAGAACATATAATTGCTTATTGTTTATATTTTTTATTTCTCATATTCGATATCTTTATTTGCATTTTTTTATTTCTGTAGTTTTTAATTCTCAAAAGTTTACTTCTTTTATCAAACTTTCTACTCTTCTCTGAGTCATTTTAGAATCAGTGAAGGTAAATATAACATTTTTTATTAATATACCTGTGGTCCCTAATATTTCTATTCGGAGCTACAGGTCATCAAAATTCCACCTGTTTTTGATGCGACTGTTCAGCCGATACAGGATTGTTAACGCTTGGCGCGTACTCCACTCGCCTCACTTCAACTATCTGACTGTCTCTGTCTCACTAATAATAACTTTATTATTGAATATCTTGAAAACCAATTTCCGATTGAAAAGTGACTAAGGACTTTTCGACTTAGTTTAGTGTCAGGAATCACCCCTTAACAGGAAGTGCGTTCATTTTCGGGCACCCTGTATGTACAGAGTGTAACAATGACCCGGGGTCAAATTTTAGGAGGTTGTAGAGGGGTGATTCTAAGACGATGTTTTATTTACCATATTTTAATCCGAAGTTTAGGTTTTGAGATACTTAATGATAAAAAAGGTACTATTAGTTAAACAGAGACAGTCAATTGGTTGAGGTGAGATAACGCCATTCTGTCTCACTTCAACTCTGTATCTCTATCTAACTAATAGTATCATTATCATTAAATATCTCAAAAACTAAGCTTCAGATTAAAATGCGGTAAATGAATAGTCATCTCAGAATCACTCTGTAATCCCCTAAAATTTGACCCCGGGTTATTGTTACACCCTGTATGGGTAGATGTCTGCTTAGAGAAGCAAAATTTCTATCTTTTGTAACGTGTGTTTTTCGTGACTCCGGAAGGAGGTGAATCTTCCGAAGTCACAACACAGTCACAATTATTTAATTAATATATCACCGGAGCTCCTCACCCTTGAGGAAACCAACTCCGATGGCAGGGGCCCAACGGAGGTTCTCCCGTGGTTGAGGACTAGGCAATGTTATGTAAGAAAAGTACACAACTCGAATACGTTATCTCGCGGATTTATTGTTCGGACTCGATACAATACCAGATTACTTTAACATTCCCCTTAGGGCCGCGAAAATACAATATTTCTGATTTAACAATATTCCGCGCAGGGTGCCCGCACATCCCCTTTAGTCTCACCTAGTGTATTCGGACTTTACGGCAGTCCGTCGGCGTCGGCAACGCAGAGACCGCTGAGCTCTCTGCAACAACGGCCCCCACGTCACAGGGAATAGGTCGTCTAAAACACACAGGAGCTTTTCAGGCAACCTGGGCGGACGTTCCCTGGGGATAAGGACTAGGTCCCGAGCTCTACGACTGCTGCGACAGTCGGAGCACACGATCCCACACGCAACGCAACCGGGCACGGTCAAGTCCGTGTCCCTTGACCGGCACTTCACGCTCCTCCCAATAAAAGAATATGAGCGCGTGGTGCTCCACTTACTACTTGAGTAGTCCAAATAGGCGCAAATGTGGCAGTCCGGGTCCGCAGGAAGTTCTCTGTCGGTTATCCTTGTCCGATTCCTTGGGGCGGTCCAGTTGGCACCACACAAATCACCTGATGATGATCACTTCTGGCCGCGACCGACACACAATTGCTCGCTTCTGAACCAGGTAGTAATCAACCAGACGATATCTCGCGACACACGCCCGATCGCTGAGACGACTATATTCGGAATGATAGCCAGCTGATCGCGCGATATCAGCCGGCCCCAGTAAGAGAATCTAGAACATTTAAATTCCCTTCAAGGATGCTTCATTAGCTAATACTAATATAATGAGAAACGGTAATCAGCTGTGCCGAATAATAACAACAGCGATCACCGTTGGCGTCCCGGACCGAGCTCAGCTGATGCTATCATTTGGAATATTATAATATTCCAATCAGCTGAGCCTGTAACGCATTTTTAATAAAATGCCACGTTACACTTTTCATAGAGTATCTCGAAGGCTTATTATGTCTGCGTTCTGCAACTTACTGCCAGTTGTGAGCTCTACGTCATGACAGTGTATTGGAAAAGCGTACTGTTATTTACTGCCGATGTACAATGGCGGACATTAATGGAGTCCGGAATATCACTAGGCACTAGTTTCAGAGCGTCTTCACCATGCGCCTAGAGTGCGAGGAAATATACTTACCACTCACTCAGCGCTCACTCTCCTCCGTCGGTTCTCCATCCTACATGGATGACATAAGCACGAGAGAGAAAGATCATACGAGCGCCTGGCCGATACCCTAGCGTCCGTTTGTCTAATTCTTATGGTACCTGTCACCTATTTCCGGATGTTGCCGGAACTATTCACGCGTTTTATATGAGGTATGAACGTCGGAGTTTTCTTGTACCAGTCGAATCACTGGCATGTCTCCCACTGAATATATTGCTCGAACACTTGGAAGAAGCACCTCTTTCAGGATCGAGATATAATCGGTGGAGTTCATTTTTGGAGGAATCTCCACAAATTCACCGATAGTGCCTCCAGACAGTCACCCCCAAACTCCACACGTAATTCGTCCCGAATGATTATTCGGGACTATGTATTCCGGATCCATCCGGAAATCTCGTGGGCGCCAGACGTGAAGGGAATGGTTCGCGTTCGATTGGAAGACTTTCTCGTCTGTTCAAATCGTCGTTTCCCATTTTTCACGGCTCGTTAGCAAATGCTTTAACGCAAACGCGATCCTTTGCTCTCAGTGCTGAAAGTTCAAGGGGCTTTTTTTCGCTGGACGATAGCAGCTGATGTCGGCGGCGTTTAATCACCGCCTACCGGTGCGCGCGGACAGAGGATAATCTGTCTCATGCACCGCGTCTGTCACATTCGCGAAAGAATTTTCTAGGATGTTGTCCACCAGTCGGCGGTCATACTCCTGCCACAAACCCTGAGGCCGCGCATTCTGTACACGGTGATCATGCAAATCATGATCACCACCGAGTTGGAATCGCCAGATCCACCGGCGGGCGGTTTTTTCGGATATACCGAGGTGTGCAGAAATCTCTGCAGGAGTCTTCCCACTTTCCCAGTGGCCTACGATCCTTCCTCTTAACGCAGGGCAAATAACCGATGCCATTTCGCAACACTAACTTTAGCAAAGTAATAAATTTTAATAAAACCTTAGAAATTGCGGATCGCGTACTGATCTGGTAGTCGGTCTCTAAAGAATGAGTTCATTTGTTTATTCGCTACTTATTCCGTATTATTTAATAAAGAAAAGGAGTTAAAAAAATATTATGAGAGTTAGAGAGAGATACAAATATTATTGTAATTTCAATAAAAACTTAGCGAGTCCAACAAAACTTGCAGGGAAGTCGAAAAAAAAATGAAAGCATACTACATGAATAATCATGTATTAATACAATTAAAATTTTAACAACATTTATTAAATCATTTAACAATTATTATTAACGTATTCCTTGCATCACACGATTAAAATAAGTCCAATCACTGCACAATTCGAATAATTTTTAAATCTTAAATAAAATAAATTGATATAAATAGAAATTGTAATTAGTGAAAAATTATCCGAATTGTGTCATATTTATGCTCATTTTAATCTTAATGATATAAGAAATACGTTAATAATTATTGTCGAATGATTTAATAAATGTTGTAAAAATGTTAATTTTATTAATCATTTTATCTGTTATTAATTCAGTGAAAGTTCATCTAAAAACCACTTAAATTATTATTAAATATTCATATTTAAATTACTTTCATAAGAATGAAAATATATTTTTGAACTCGTATATATATATAAGCATTGGATATCCACATATCTTTAGAGAAATATGAGTAGTGCCTGAAAGTAAAATAGGAAGCGAGAAATAACCGTATAAATAAATGGAAGAAATTAGATAATTTAATAATTTAATGAAAGAGACGGTCTTTTAAGAATACAACATACAAAACACAAAATAAAGATCAAGATCATTATTTTCAGCTGGGATTAGAACTCTTGCCGCTTGAACGCAGTGCCTCCAGTCAGTAGATTCAACAGCGTCGCCTCTGTAAACATTAAAAATTCGCTCATTGGCGTCCTCGTGCGATTAAACAAAGACGCCACTCAAAATACGGTTGAGCGAGAGAGAAGGAAATAGGTGACAGCTACCATAAGAACAAACGGGAGCTGGGATATCGGCCAGGCGTCCGTATGATCTTTCTCTCTCGTGCTTACGTCATCCGTGTAGGATGGAGAACCGGCGGAGGAGAGTGAGCGCTGAGTGAGAAGTAAGTATATTCCATATATGTAATACTACTATTGGTCTGTTTTTCGTTGCTGCACTAACTACACTAGTGCAATCGCATACCAATTAGGAACCAATAACAGTATTTTTCTGGCTTCTGATTGGTATATAGTTGCACTAGTGTAGCTGGTGTAGCAACGAAAAACAGACCATATATCGCGGGTTCCTATCCCAAAACATTGGCTGAAAGCTATCAATCTAAGAGAGATGAAATACATGGATAGTGTATGTGTGATTAATGAATATGATTACTTGAAAACTTATTATTATCCTGAGATGATAAATAAATTTGTGGGGGTACGTCCCACAATATAGCCTTCGGACGCGCTGTCACGAAGGAGGAGTGCGTGAACTAATCGGGTTCGATGGTTTAGTTCAGGTAGGAAGAATAAAAGAGGTTCCTTAACTTTGCAACAGAGAGGTTAGGGAGTGTCGGACACGTGAGTCTATTAGACCGTTGGAGACGAACTGAACTCCTTGGTCCCGCGTGCCTGAGCACGACGTTGTTGCCAACCTAGGTGATTGGGACACCATGTCAAGTTCCCTAGGGGAACTAGGATTTATCCCCACAGACACTCCCTCCTTGAGACTTTTATTATAATTGAATAAAAGTTTACAACAGTGATTAATAAGTATAAAATATGAAGATATAAAGATATAACAATATAACGATGCTTAAGAGTTTAGCAAATACACGCATCAGTCTTAATTGAGTGCGAAGGTTACATGTTTGTTTGTGTTGGAACTGGAGCATGCGAGCGTAAACAGGATTTAAGTTCCGGGTTGTTGTGAGTGACCTCGTGAGTCAGGTACGCTATACAATAATTAACAATAATTTTGAACAATTTGTCGCTAATTCTTTCCAGAACTATGTGCGGACCAGTGTACGGCGGTACCAGAGGTGGTTTAATAGTGTCATCCCTAAGGAAAACGTGCGAGCATTTATACAAGTCTTTGAAAACAAAAGTTTTGGTTTTGCTGTGGAGTTTCGGAGTACAAGGACGAATTTTTTGCATATGTATCCTGAATGGTTCGATAAAGGGTTGTGCGTTATGTTCGACCGAATCTTCGAGAAAGAATTCACCCGGTAAACGCAGATGTGTCCCGTATAATAATTCAGCGGGAGAAGCTTTAATATCTTCCTTAAACATGGTACCCAACCCTAACAGAACGATGGGCAATGCATTAACCCAGTCTTCTGACGCATGTGCTTTTAAACGTTTGACTGCTAAGCGATTCTGGCGAGAACGTTCGAAAACTGCGGGACATATTTTGACTTGATGTTGTCAAATAAAACACTCTCATTTAGACAAATGTCAATCAATTTTAATAATTCTTTTCGTATTATAAAGAAACAATATTAATTGTGAATGTGAATAAGAAAAAATAAACATTAAATTGTTTTTTCTTTGAAAATTAAAATTTATAAAAAGATAACTTTAAGTTTTTTGATCTTCTCTTATGATCAGCACGTAAAGGATCATTGTGATTAAGGAAAGATCACTGACTCTTACATGAAAAATTTATGTATAACAACTATGTTTTGCCGCACAAATAGCGTGAAGGCCTTTTTTGCAACAAGCGCAAATAAGGCGGGATCGCTTGATCCCGCTCCTTCTGTTGCTACACACCGTACATTGTCGTAAGTTACGTCCGTGTAATTTTTCAAGCGCAAATTTTTTGGTTGATGAAGATGGTTGTGTTGACACGCTATTTTTATGATTCATCCACTCCTTTTCGATATCTTCAATAATTTTCGATGTAAATTTGAGCCGGTTCATTTTTTTTCCGGTAGTGTTGGAAACATACAAAATATAAGAGTTCAGCACCATTCTTCCAAATATGTTGAATACTACTTTTTTCCAATATTCTAGGGTTCTTCGCTCGTCTAAATACGCGTATAACATTTTGTCGCACTCGTCCACACCTCCCATGTATTTGTTGTAGTCATCAATCATGCTTGGTTTCGTCTTTTCGCATTCAAAATTCCCTTTCTTTTTCTTGATCGTCACACTATTAGTATCCGAGTTGGATGAAATCAATATGACTGGGTTTGGTTTGGACTTTTTGTCCCTGAAAGAGCACATCAATACATTTTCATGTGCCATGTATTTCGCTTCTCCTGCGATTGCTTTCTTAGCTTCTGGAGGAATCTCTTTTCTGTTACGTCTAATAGTTCCAGTTAGATATGTATTTTGTTTCAAAAGGGCTTTGGCCAAGCATAAGCTTGTGTAAAAATTATCTGTAAACAGATGATAGCCTTTGTGCAGATAATTTCCAATTGAAAGCAATTTTAGCGCAACCGTAAATCCAAGACCATATTTTTGTACTAAATCTTCGTCATCTGTATTTTTAGCTCCTTTGTAGCAAAAAAAAACCCAAGCAATATTTAGAAATCGAGTCGCACAACATCCAAAATTTGATCCCCCATTTATGGTGTTTTTTGTTTGGGATGTATTGTTTTATGGCAGAATGACAGTGAGTACCAACTAACGACTCGTCGATAGATAATTGTTGATTTGGTATATAATGCCGCTGAAATACAGTATTTGCATGTTTGACAAGCATATCAAACCTGCCACATGGGTCATAATTCGAATGGGCCGGTTCAAATAATAACGTATTGTCAGTCAAGTGAAAGAACTTCAAAATTAGTTGAAACCTATCCCTTGAAAACATTGTCCTAAACCATGGTATATGTCGGGAACCTTTTATCCAATAACTATCAATTGTTGGCCTTCTCGTAATCCCCATTTCGAGTAAGACTGCAATAAAGGCTTTTATTTCGTATATTGTTGTCGGCGTCCACCTTTTTACTCGAGAATTATTCGAAACAATGTGCGAGGCAAAAAACTGGGTAGCATATCGATTTGTTTCCCTTACGATGGTTTCAAGCAGTGATGTGGTAAAAGTAAATTAAAATATGTTATGGGTGTAGCATCGGAGGGAGGTGTACATCTAGGTCCAGGTGTCTCGAAAAATTATTTGTTTTTTTCGAAAACACATTTGTCGGAGGAATATTCGTAAAAGTTGGTGTTTCTTCTGTTTCTGAAGATGAAGATGAGATAGAAGACTCACTTTCAATCCTCAGTCTTCTTCTTAGATGAGTTATAATAATGCTATCATCACTACTCCTGTCTGTTCTTTCACCATCCTCAGAATCACTAGCAGTCGAATCAACGTCCGAAATAAGAGCCCGTGACATGGTTATTTTTTAAAAATAATATATAAAAACCGTAAAAAGTTATTTTAGAATGCTCTCGTGTTACAAAGTACGCGTGAGGTCAGACTACGTTCATACCCACGGAACAACAAAGATACACTGAAACTCGCAGCGCAAATGCGTTGCCTCGCGATTTTCGTAACAAATGAACGCAGCGCTTCTGCGCCGCGTAGCAGTCAAACGGTTAAAGCAGTTTTGAGGGAACGGTGCCAGCGTTCGACTAGCCCGTTGGATTGTGGATGAAACGAAGTTGTATGAATTCGTTTGGCGCCTATGAGTTCAGATAAAGATTTGAAAAATGCAGACTCAAATTGAGTACCCTGATCGATGATAATATACATGGGAGCGCCGAATCTATCTAGCTATCCAATTAGCAAAAAAAGTCTTTGCCACCGTATCGGATAAAATATTTGGTATAGGATACGCTTCAGGCCAATGTGAAAAGCAATCAACGGCTGTCAAAGAATAGCGGAAACTTTGTGACGAAGGAAGTGGACCTATTAAATCTATATGTACATGGTCAAACCGTCCGTCAAGTTCCTGAATCGGATCAGGAGCAAGTTTATTGTGGCGTGAGATTTTTGCTCGTTGGCAAGCAAGACATGAGAGAGCCCATTCATTAATGTCGCTATTCATTTGAGGCCAGACAAACTTCTCCGCTATTGCTTTCCGAGTGGCGCGCGCACTGGGATGAGATAAGTTATGTACAATGTCAAATGCGCGACGACGAAATACCTTAGGTATGTAGGGACGAATAGTCTTATTAGTAGTGTCACAATATAATTTCGCTCCGGACGCTGGGAGATAGAAACGTTTCAGTTGTAATGATGAGGTAGGAGTGGTTAGTTCCTTCTTCAGTTCTCGCCAGCTGCTTGTTCGCGTGCTAAATCCTCGGTGACAAAGAATACTGGAGTGGTTATGGTGTCGATCCTGGATAGTGCGTCTGCTACGATGTTGTCCTTTCCCGAGACATGGCGGATATCGGTGGTGAACTCGGAAGTGAATGTAATTTGTCGACCTTGTCGAGGTGACGAGCGGTCAGATTTCTGTGAAAATGCGAAAGTGAGTGATTTGTGGTCTTTTAACATATGGAAGGGACGAGCTTCTAAAATGTAACGAAAATGTTTGATTGCTGAATAAATGGCTAACAGTTCACGATCGTAAGCACTATAACGACACTGAGCAGGTATTAGTTTCTTGGAAAAGAAACTAAGAGGTTTCCAAACACCAGATTGTTTTTGTTGGAGGATGGCTCCTACAGCCGTTCCGGAAGCGTCAGTTTGGACAGAAATTTCTCCATTCCGAGAAGGAAACACTAGCAAAGTGGCATCTGCTAGAGTTCGTTTGATTTGACGGAAACACTTCGTCATAGGTTCGGTCCAGATGATGTATCTGGTATCGTTCTTTTTGCACTTTCTTGGAAGAGCATCCCTCAACTCAGTTTGCAGTGAGGCGGCATGTGGAATGAATTTGTTGTAGAAGTTGATGAGTCCCAAGAATCTGCGCAGACCATTGACATCCTTGGGTTCTTTATAATCCAGGATTGCTTGGACTTTGGATTCCATCGGTGCTAAACCGGCGTCGGAGATTGTGTGACCCAGGAAATTCACCTGAGACGCACCGAAGACACATTTCTGAGGGTTGATGGCGATGCCGTGTTCCTGAAGGCGAGTGAAGAGTATTTTAAGATGTTCCAGATGCTCTTGTTGGTTGTGTGACGCTACCAGGATGTCGTCAATATAAACATAGCAAAAATCTAGACCTTTCAAGACTTGGTCTATAAACCTCTGGAAAGTCTGGGTTGCGTTTCTAAGCCCTGGGGGCATGAAAGGAAACTCATAAATCCCGAACGGTGTGGTGATTGCTGTCTTCTTTATGTCTTTAGCTGCGACAGGGATTTGCTGGTAAGTTCGTACCAGATCAATCCTTGAGAAAATCTTCCTGTCATGTAGGAAGTGGATGCAATCTTGCAAAAAGGGATTGGGTACCTGTCAGATGTAGTTGCCGCGTTCAATCGACCATAGTCGCCGCAGATTCGCCATTGACCATTTTTCTTAGGAGCCATATGAAGTGGACTAGCCCATGGGCTGTTTGAAGGCCTACAGATGCCTTGCGGCAACATGAAGTCGAACTCCTTTTTAGCAGCAGCTAGTTTGTCGGATACGAGTCGTCTGACTCTAGCAAAAACAGGTGGTCCGGTGGTTTCGATGGTGTGCGTTACCTCATGCTTGATGTCCTTGGGTACGACAGTTCCTCTTGTGAGTTCAGGGAATTGCTTAAGGAGGTGGCCGTAATCACCTTGTGCGTGCACTGATGAAATGATTGGAACAGACACTGCACTAACAGTACCACGGACACTCACACCAGATTTACGCTTTATAAGTGCATTGTTTTTGGGGTCGACCAGTAAATCGTAAAAACTAAGGAAGTCGTGCCCTAGTAGTGGTCTTTCGACGTCAGCTACCACGAACTTCCACGGCAATGAGAGATGAAGACCTAAATTAACAGTTAATAAAACTTTACCAAAAGTGTCTATCTTGGTGCCATTTGCAGCATGAAGATCCGGGGGATTAGCATCGTATTCAATAGAAAGTTTGTTGCAGAACTTGCGCGGCAGCGCAGTTCTATCAGCCCCGGTGTCCACAAGGAAAAATTTTCCAGTCTTTTTGTCTTTGACTTGTAAGCGATATACGATGTCCTCGAGGTTGCCTCTCGCGTCAGGGTCCCTCTGACACAGTTTTCCTGCTTTCTTTTGGGATCATATTTACAAGGGGATTCGCATCTCTTGGCCTTTTTCTTGTAGGTGTAATGGTACCAACAAACGTCTTTTGGTTGATCAGCGGATGTAGATTTGGATCGGTGCCTGGATTTACTTTGCTTGTGCTTATGATTTGGTTGTCTTGATCTAGTTGTCTCAAGGCGGTCAAGACGGCTGATGATTTGATTTAAAGAGCCTTCCAGGCTGGATGTGGCTGGTGTTGCCTTGTCTGAGATAACACAAGTGGGTTGGAGAACCGCAGTTACTTCCATGACTCTATCAGCAATGACTGGAAGCTCGTCCAATGAGACGTTGCATGTGGCGAGCACTGTTTGGACCTGTGTGGGCAGTCTCTGCAACCAAAGAGATCTAATTACTGTATCGTTTGCCTTTCCGTTACCCAAGTCTCTAAGTCATCTGAGGAGTTTGGTTGGGCGCATCTCGCCGATTTCAACCTAGTTGAGAAGCGTTTTAATCTTTTTCTCCTCACCATCCTGATATTCGGATAAAATGCGTTTTTTAAGTAATTCATATTTTTCCTCTGCAGGCGGGTTCTCTAGAAAGT
This sequence comes from Sclerodermus sp. 'alternatusi', assembly GCA_037305995.1. NCBI lineage: Eukaryota > Metazoa > Arthropoda > Insecta > Hymenoptera > Bethylidae > Sclerodermus > Sclerodermus sp. 'alternatusi'. The sequence continues at coordinate 493,783 of CM074556.1, forward strand.
CGCAGATATCAAGCAGTATCGTTGTGTCCAAACCTTTCAGCGCGTGCTGGTACTTAGTTGCGTCTTGCATAATTTCCTGAAGGGTAAATTGTGCCTCCATTTGTATAAACCAAATACTTGGTTTTTCCTTGAGAAAAGCAGGTGCTTGAATATCCACGCGGTCGACCACTGCCGGCATGGAATTAGTGGCCATGTTTAATAAAATGGTATAAGTGCGCTTAACAATAAATAAATGTACGAAACACCAAAGCAGAGTTATTAACCGTTTGCGTACCAGTGGGTTTTGAAAAAACTCGATTGAAAAGCGCCAAGGAGCGTGATCGCGCTCCTTCGATTACGTGCCGAAAAAAACCAAAGAGCGCGATAACGCTCCTTCCATTACGTGCCGAAAAAAGCCAAAATTTTACCAAAATACCCTGGTGGCTTTTCTCGACACAAAATCTGAATAGCGCAAAAGTGGTTCGTGGTACGCAAACGGTTAATAATTCTACAAGCATTTAAGATTAGATAGTGTTGTGCTTGCTGATTCAAATGGATTTGCGAAACCGGTTACCAAAATGGCGGTGTAACGGCTTTCGAATGTTCCAGAATCCCGATCACGTCGGGGTCACCAAATTGTGGGGGTACGTCCCACAATATAGCCTTCGGACGCGCTGTCACGAAGGAGGAGTGCGTGAACTAATCGAGTTCGATGGTTTAGTTCAGGTAGGAAAAATAAAAGAGGTTCCTTAACTTTACAACAGAGAGGTTAGGGAGTGTCGGACACGTGAGTCTATTAGACCGTTGGAGACGAACTTAAACTCCTTGGTCCCGCGTGCCTGAGCACGACGGTGTTGCCAACCTAGGTGATTGGGACGCCATTTCAAGTTCCCTAGAGGAACTAGGATTTATCCCCACAAATTTATATCATTAATATAGAATAATATATTTAACAAGATAATAAGTATTATAATATTGAATAATATATTGAACAATAAGTAAATTTAACTGTACATTAAATATAAATGGAGAAAAGGATAAAAGTGAAAAAGTTTTATAACATAAATTATATTTATTATTAAAGAAAGTTATTGATTTCTAAATGTAATTAGTTTATGAAATTTTGTCTTATAAATTCTACATTTTTTTGTCGTTCTCTGACGCAGTGGAAAAGCCTTACATCTAAATAATAAGAAATACTTAATTTCATTAATTGAAACTTATGGTTGTCTAAAGGTGTTTGTGATTTTATATAGTCGTTCATTGTAGCATAATTAAAGGAATGGTGAACTTTTCTTAAAACTTGTTGAAGCATAAATTGTTTAATATTTTTTTTTTGGAAATATAATATCACTATACTTTCTTATTTCTGTTTTTGTAACTTTACAAATATTCGTTATATCATTAGATGGGCATCTGTAATAAGAATTGTAACTTTTTAATTTTGATATAATATAGACAATTCCTTTGTATTATCAAAAATGAATGTGCATGAAGTTAGCCCCGCCATTTTTGATTTTTTTATTTGTCTTGATTGTACTGGATTGTACTCGATTTGTACCAAATTGTACCGTTCGAAAAATCAAAATCGAACCGCTAGTTTTTGAAAAAATCGCAAAAAACAATTTTTTTGTCAGCCCCGCCATTTTTGATTTTTTCATTTTTCTTGATTGTACTGGATTGTTCTCGATTTGTACCAAATTATACCGTTCGAAAAGTCAAAATCGACCCAATAGTTTCTGAAAAAATCGCAAAAATAATTTTTTCGTCAGCCCCGCCATTTTTGATTTTTTCATTTTTTTTGACTGATTTATATTGTACTCATCTTCTAGATCATTGTACCGTTTACAAAATCTAAATATCTTATATAATTTTCGAGAAAATTAGCAAAGAAAATAAAAAAAATAAATATATTTTTGCAATAAATCCTGAAAAAAATAACCAATCAGGTTGAAATTTCATATATAAGCTTTATTCGAAGAGTACAACAAAGTACCATAATATCACTGCTGGTAATAATCGGAAAAGGGTGATTTACCTGAGAAGGTGGTTAAAAAAAAACTTTTTTTTTCAGTTAAAATCCAAACTACTTTTGTACCAGGGCTCAGAATTTAAATCTAAGCTACTATTATCGAGTACAAAAAAGTACTCGAAGATGGTGGCTGGTACAACTCTCAAAGGGGTAGTTTACTCTTGCGATCAGACAAAAAAAATCGATTTTGCCCTAGAATAAACTACCCCTTTAAGAGCTGTACCAGTGGTCATCTTTGAGTACTTTTTTGTACTGGATAATAGTATCTCAAATTTAAATTCTGAGCCCTGGTACAAAAGTAGTTTTGATTTTAATAAAGAGAAACTTCTATTTATTGCAAAAATATATTTATTTGTTTTTAATTTCTTTCCTAATTTTGTCAAAAATTATACAAGATATTTAGATTTTTAAACGGTACAATGATCTAGAAGCTGAGTACAGTTTAAATTAGCAAAAAATAGCAAAACAAGAAATGAAATAATCAGAAATGGCGGGGCTAACTTCAATCACATGCGTGATGGCTACCAACAAATAGATTAGGCGGCGTTTGATCTATTTGATATCTACAGGCTTTTGAGCGGTTTCTCTTTTCGGCACTTATTACAAAAGCCGTCGCCTTAAATTTTTTTTGATGATCGAGACCTAGCTGCTACAGAGTAGTTGGTTCGAAAACTCAATCGCTCGCCAAGTTTCGTCGAGTACACATCTCAGAGCTCCTTCTGAATTCCTCTGATATTTTTAAGTATTTTCTATAATTTTCAATTTTTATAGATCCTTTCATTGATCTTTTCCTAGATCCATTTGAAAAGTTCTTAATACATCCTAATTGTATTTTCCATTTGGAAGTTTTTTTTTTCGTCACGGATTCCTTTTATATTATAGGTGTTTTTTTTCTACTTTTCAGGTTTCATAGATCTTTTCATTGATCTTTTCCTAGATCCATTTGAAAAGTTCTTAATACATCCTAATTGTATTTTCCATTTGGAAGTTTTTTTTTTCGTCACGGATTCCTTTTATATTATAGGTGTTTTTTTTCTACTTTTCAGGTTTCATAGATCTTTTCATTGATCTTTTCTTTAGATCCATTTGAAAATTCCTTAATACAGCAGAATCGTGATTTTCTCTTTGGAACTTCTGTCTTCGTCGCATTTTTCATAGATATTTTTATAAATCGTATTACTTTTGTGTTCCTTTTTACGATATAAAAAGATTTAAAACATTTGTATTTTTTAATAATTTTTATTTTTAACGTTCTATTAGGGATTATATGAATACACTGCTTATTTTACGTATCTTATAAACTGATACTAACATAACACAATTTTATTATTATAATTTTCCTTCACTTATATAACAAAATGAATTTTGCGGAAAATTTGATTTCTATTCTTAAAAATGAAGCTTTCAAAAATGTTTTGGACAGTAAAGGGTGTCCTGTTCCTCCAATCTCAAATGTATATATTAAATTAAGTCAAGAGCTTGAAAAATATGGATTTTTGAAAAAACCAAAATATGTTTATGTTATTTTAAAACAGAATCGTTATAATATAACAACTAAAATTCGTGAATTTTTTAACATTAAAAATGAGGTATCATTTCAAGATTCTTCTGTTAATAGTTCACTTGATAAAAGCAACACAAATTCAGTATCTTTTGTTTTAACAATTCCTTTTAAAACGTGGCTTAAAATCAAACCACAAGCTTTGTTGTACTCAGCAAAAGATAGATTAGCTTCTAACCGCCATTATGGGATGTTATATATAGTACATATTAGTATAGTATAATACACTTGGGCTGAGGTGAAAAATAAAAGTGGTGGGGATAACTTTGAGACAGTTAACCGGGGAAAATATGAGACATTATCCGAGGCTTACTCTATTATTAGTATAGTATATCTAGTGTTCCTTTGAATGCGCTAACGCTTGTTTAATTTTCATATACCGCACGTTAAGAAACATTATAGTGTTTATTCTAATATTAACAGAATATAAATAATATAAACAATATAAAGCAGCTAGTGTAAAATTAGTGTCGTGAAACAGTAAAGGAGAAGAAAGATATCGTCCCGGAGTGGAGCTTTCAGGTAAGCATTTGTTATTATTTATCTATCTACCTATCTACCGGCATGGGAGGAAAAAGGTCGAGGGGTGAACCCCATAATTACATTTCCAAAAGCTTTTCGTACTCTCTTTTGTACATTTCTGTTTATAAATGGAAATATATTTCTGCCTATCTCTTAGAGCAAAACATGAGAATTTGGAGAAAACTCCAAGCGAAGGAGTACTGCGTTTATGATATTAGTCGCCATGCAAATGTAGGATTCTAAAAGTAAACCAAAAATCTAAGCAGTCAAATAAAATACTCGACTTCTAAATGTTATAAATATCGGAAAGAATTAAAAAAAAATGAATACAAATTTATTAGTTAAATTAGTTCTTAATAAACTTATAATTCCGTATAAATACATAAGTGTGGCTGTAATATGGTGTTTTTTTTTAAATATCGTGGCTTCTTCTTAAAATCATCAATTTCTAAATATTGATCTTTTTTTTTAATAAGTGCTGTGTAGTGACCTACAGATGTTATTCGTGCACCTCCATAATAATTAATAAATCCAATTAAAGTATATACTTTATTATTTAATTGAATATTAGATGGCATTTCATTTAAAGCAGCTATGTATTGCATACCAAAATCTGTACAGTCTATAAAAAGTATTTTATTGTACTGAACAGATATTTCCGCTGGAACGTTACAACATCGCAAGATTGATGGTCTACCTGCTTCAATAGCTACTCCTAAATTAGATAAATCAGATGACATTAAAATATTTAAATCTACGGGAAGTAAAGCGCCAGATCTCGTTGTTACATTGTTACATTCGTAACACTTTTTAGTTTCCTGATAGCTTGGATTTTGCGGAAAAAGGTATGCACACAAATTAGATATATTGGAAACACAATTAATAGTTATAATATCTTCCGTTTGAACTATTTCTAATTGCTCTATTTTTTGTAAAATTTCAGCTCGTTTTTTATACAAAGTTGTGCTTGGTCCTGTTTTAATGAAACTGTTTACAAAAGTTAAACTGCCTGATGTTGATGTTTCTATTGTTTGTTTAAAATTGTCGTAGATACATGCTGATGCTAAGACATGCATAATACTGTCAAACCCACAAGTGTTTTTCACTATAATTTTTTTTTTATTCATATTAATAACTGGACATATGTTTCCATTTAAAATAACTCCAATGGATAATTTTTGCTGTTCCTTATATTCCAAGTCCCATCCTGGATAAGGGCTAAGATAAGTTTTTTTTTTTTCATTGTCATTTTTTTTTCTCCAATTATGTTCTAAATTTAATTCGTTTACTTTAGGATCGTCAATCATCGTACTATCTTCTTCACTTTCAGCTGATAATTCCGGTTTTATAATTCTATTGAATTGTTGGTCAGACTCAACATATGATGAAAGTGTAATTTTTGAAGCAACATGGGTTTCACGATTTAAATCAGATTCATCTCTATTGTTACATATATCGTTGTTTCTTGGAAGAAAAGATTGAGCACTAGCAGACGCCAATTTTAATCGACCAGAGAAAGATTTAATGTGAGCAGAAATGAATTTATCGACCCTTAAGGGCTTAGTCAAATTTCGTAAAAATCGGTTTTTTGTTCGTTAAATTCTTCTTCTACAGGAGCAGATGAAGCACACAATGTTCCAAATTTAAAACCGCTGATCATAACGCCAGTATATAATGGAAAATATATTAAAATATTTTTTAATTGTTTGCCGATATCGGTAGAATAATATGGATTGATATTTTCTCCACTTACAGCACTACATGCTTCGTCTATGCAATCTTTATAAAATTTGTCCGCCCAAAATGTTATTTCAGCGCTCTTCATATCTTCGGAAGATAATAATTCGAAGACACGATCATCTTCTTCGACTTCTTCCAACAGCTCAGGCTCTTTCAAACCTTTTATTTTATTTTTTAATGTAGTGTATGAGTCTTCTGCAAGAGATGTACACCCACGTACTGTGCTCCCATAAAATTCACTATTGCATAATATTATAATTGATTGCACAATTTTTTTAAAATGAGCAAAGTCAGTTTCATGGGAAAGTTGACTTATTATAATAATGTAAAATTTGCGAACGTGTGGATTTGATACATTTTTAATAGCTTTCCAGCGACAAATATTATTAACGAAATGGCAAATATCTAGACGCAAAAATGAAGAAGGCAAAAACGTAGATTCCGCAATTAAAAATTTGTAGCAACAATCGAGATAATGTTTTAAATCTCTGCACTGTGCAAACGCTCTTGCTATTGCTCCTAATAATGCTTTATCAAAGTCACAAACAATTTCTCGCGGAATGGGAAAAGTTGCTGAATGAAGCCTACCAATGCGTAAAATTTCTAGTAACCAGTATCCTATAGCATTACTATTTTGTGCAGTACTTATCATTTGAAATACCGGCGTTATAACATTTTTTGTAACACAGACAATTTGATATAGATATACATGCGGTGAAAGTTCTTCGTTTGGTTTTTTAATTTTTTTAACAATAGATCCAGTGGCATCAATGCAAATGAAGTCGGGCCATTGCATATAAAATGCAAGTTGTTCCGTAGTCCAATAATGAACAAAGAAAGGATCTAATCCAATAGAATGAATAGTTCCTTGATATGCATTATATTTTAAATTCAGAACGCTTAAGAAAGGATTTCTTTCGGTTATGCCTAATAAATTATTGGATCTTTCTTCTTTGGCTTTCCTCAGTACTGCCATGCTTGGCAAATGAGCAGGCTCATTATCCCCAAACTGCATTAATTTGTCTGCTTCTTCGCGTCTGTAAATGCATGCCAATTTATTGCCTTCCACTAATTTTTTGGCAATTTCTAACCGTCGATGCCCCTTTAACTGGCGTTTCTTTTGATGTTCCTTTTCGGGATCATAATTTTGCAATTCGCATTCCATAAGAATATCATTCTCATTTGCAGGTTTATTAATTATTTTGCCAATAAAGCAACATTGACATTCAGTACAATTAGCTTCTACTAATGCATATAAACCGACATTAGAAAATTTGCACCTTTTAAAAGAAAGTGGACAGGAAATTGCTATTTGTTGATGTAATAAATCATTAAAATATCTGTCCATTTGTAACGAGCAAGCATCCCATAATGGCGGTTAGAAGCTAATCTATCTTTTGCTGAGTACAACAAAGCTTGTGGTTTGATTTTAAGCCACGTTTTAAAAGGAATTGTTAAAACAAAAGATACTGAATTTGTGTTGCTTTTATCAAGTGAACTATTAACAGAAGAATCTTGAAATGATACCTCATTTTTAATGTTAAAAAATTCACGAATTTTAGTTGTTATATTATAACGATTCTGTTTTAAAATAACATAAACATATTTTGGTTTTTTCAAAAATCCATATTTTTCAAGCTCTTGACTTAATTTAAATATATACATTTGAGATTGGAGGAACAGGACACCCTTTACTGTCCAAAACATTTTTGAAAGCTTCATTTTTAAGAATAGAAATCAAATTTTCCGCAAAATTCATTTTGTTATATAAGTGAAGGAAAATTATAATAATAAAATTGTGTTATGTTAGTATCAGTTTATAAGATACGTAAAATAAGCAGTGTATTCATATAATCCCTAATAGAACGTTAAAAATAAAAATTATTAAAAAATACAAATGTTTTAAATCTTTTTATATCGTAAAAAGGAACACAAAAGTAATACGATTTATAAAAATATCTATGAAAAATGCGACGAAGACAGAAGTTCCAAAGAGAAAATCACGATTCTGCTGTATTAAGGAATTTTCAAATGGATCTAAAGAAAAGATCAATGAAAAGATCTATGAAACCTGAAAAGTAGAAAAAAAACACCTATAATATAAAAGGAATCCGTGACGAAAAAAAAAACTTCCAAATGGAAAATACAATTAGGATGTATTAAGAACTTTTCAAATGGATCTAGGAAAAGATCAATGAAAAGATCTATGAAACCTGAAAAGTAGAAAAAAAACACCTATAATATAAAAGGAATCCGTGACGAAAAAAAAAACTTCCAAATGGAAAATACAATTAGGATGTATTAAGAACTTTTCAAATGGATCTAGGAAAAGATCAATGAAAGGATCTATAAAAATTGAAAATTATAGAAAATACTTAAAAATATCAGAGGAATTCAGAAGGAGCTCTGAGATGTGTACTCGACGAAACTTGGCGAGCGATTGAGTTTTCGAACCAACTACTCTGTAGCAGCTAGGTCTCGATCATCAAAAAAAATTTAAGGCGACGGCTTTTGTAATAAGTGCCGAAAAGAGAAACCGCTCAAAAGCCTGTAGATATCAAATAGATCAAACGCCGCCTAATCTATTTGTTGGTAGCCATCACGCATGTGATTGAAGTTAGCCCCGCCATTTCTGATTATTTCATTTCTTGTTTTGCTATTTTTTGCTAATTTAAACTGTACTCAGCTTCTAGATCATTGTACCGTTTAAAAATCTAAATATCTTGTATAATTTTTGACAAAATTAGGAAAGAAATTAAAAACAAATAAATATATTTTTGCAATAAATAGAAGTTTCTCTTTATTAAAATCAAAACTACTTTTGTACCAGGGCTCAGAATTTAAATTTGAGATACTATTATCCAGTACAAAAAAGTACTCAAAGATGACCACTGGTACAGCTCTTAAAGGGGTAGTTTATTCTAGGGCAAAATCGATTTTTTTTGTCTGATCGCAAGAGTAAACTACCCCTTTGAGAGTTGTACCAGCCACCATCTTCGAGTACTTTTTTGTACTCGATAATAGTAGCTTAGATTTAAATTCTGAGCCCTGGTACAAAAGTAGTTTGGATTTTAACTGAAAAAAAAAGTTTTTTTTTAACCACCTTCTCAGGTAAATCACCCTTTTCCGATTATTACCAGCAGTGATATTATGGTACTTTGTTGTACTCTTCGAATAAAGCTTATATATGAAATTTCAACCTGATTGGTTATTTTTTTCAGGATTTATTGCAAAAATATATTTATTTTTTTTATTTTCTTTGCTAATTTTCTCGAAAATTATATAAGATATTTAGATTTTGTAAACGGTACAATGATCTAGAAGATGAGTACAATATAAATCAGTCAAAAAAAATGAAAAAATCAAAAATGGCGGGGCTGACGAAAAAATTATTTTTGCGATTTTTTCAGAAACTATTGGGTCGATTTTGACTTTTCGAACGGTATAATTTGGTACAAATCGAGAACAATCCAGTACAATCAAGAAAAATGAAAAAATCAAAAATGGCGGGGCTGACAAAAAAATTGTTTTTTGCGATTTTTTCAAAAACTAGCGGTTCGATTTTGATTTTTCGAACGGTACAATTTGGTACAAATCGAGTACAATCCAGTACAATCAAGACAAATAAAAAAATCAAAAATGGCGGGGCTAACTTCACGCATATTAAACTATCCTTTTTCGACTAAGGAGCGGGCTACGGCAGACCGCCATTGACAGCTCGGCGTGAAACGTCAAACGTCAAACGCTGCACGTGCTGATATTATGAGCACTAAATTGGACATTATTTCTCATGCTTTTTTATAGGAGATAATGCAAAATTATTATGTGCTTACCCTACTGATGATTTTTAGGTTAAATATTTTTTTTATAGAAAAAAACTGTTCCTGTTTTACAAATTTCTGGTTCTTAAAAGAACTGTCTTTTTTAGCAATGTTTCATGCATTTTGGTTCTAAAAAGAACAGAACCTGTAAGAATGTTTTTTTATGAATAATAGGTATATTGGGGATCTATAATAAAACTACAAGGTGAATTTTTTTTTTTTTTCTTAAAACATTTATTAAATTTTTGTGCTTTTTGGATCTTAAAAGAACCGTTTTTGGCGACACGTCGTTATTCCTGTTGCAAATCAATTTTGGCCCTTAAAAGGGCCAAATGTAAGCCAAAAGTAAGCACATAATAATTTTGCATTATCTCCTATAAAAAAGCATGAGAAATAATGTCCAATTTAGTGCTCATAATATCAGCACGTGCAGCGTTTGACGTTTGACGTTTCACGCCGAGCTGTCAATGGCGGTCTGCCGTAGCCCGCTTCTTAGTCGAAAAAGGATAGTTTAATGGTTTTACAGGCATGCTGCAGCGGCTGCTAAACAAGGACGCCGATAGGGACACCATCGTTGTCTGCAGAATTTTCTTTCCATATAAAGCTATCCTTATTATATAGCGTGCGTAAGACGAGGATGAGGAATCGGAACACCTCCCACCAATTTCCCCTTAGCGCCCGCCAGTCAAAGAGTGTCGAATAGTAAGAGTTAAAAAATCTCCAGCATTCATCTGAGAAGGATAGATTATTATGCCTACTAGGAGGGGATAGCTGCCGCCGTCTCCTCCTGAAATAAGGATAGTTTAATACTTTTATAAGGCATGCTAAAGCGGCTGCGTGACAAAGACGCCGATAGGGACACCATCGTTGTCCGCAGAAATTTCGTCCCATATAAAGCTATCCTTATCATTTAGCGTGCGTAAGACGAGAATGAGGAATCGAAACACCTCCCACCACGTTCTCCTTTGCCCCCGCCAGACAACCTATAGCTAAAGAAAAAGAAAAGGAAACCCTCGGCCGTGCATTTGAGAGAGATAACATGGTATAGTGTATTGCCATATACTGGCCTATAGTGAGAGGGCAAATTTGTCCAGCCTGGGAAATGCTATACTCTATGTCGGGTAGGGACACCATCCGTGCCGGTTAGTGTAGTACAGCAACGAAGAACAGACCAATTGACATCGCGCTTCTCCTACCACCCTGCCAACAAGCATTTTGACGTCATGTGCAAGAGAGAGCGAAAATTTGTCCAGACTGGTTTATGCTATACTCGATGCCTAACAGGGACTCGTTCATTGCCGGTCAGTATATTTTTAGATCCAGTCGAGTATATAATATAGCTTTTTATTGTCGTAATTGAGCAAAAAAAAGCATTAACACGTGTTGAATTTGAAAATATGAGTGTACCAAGTATGACGAAAAATCCAAATTTTCCAAAGAAAAAAAAGAGAAAGAATGAGTATAATGAAAAAGAAGAGAAAAGGTAAATCGGCATTCATGTACTAATTCTGAAAAATATTCATATTCATATGATTTATAAAAATTAATTTTTACAGGTTAGAAAGTATTATTTTTGGTGATGCCAATAATATTGTTGAAAATTTGATAGAGAAAACTGAAAATGAAATTGTGGAGCAAATATTGGTTGAAGATTCAGCTGTAGATATTGAGAAGAATGAATGTGGTGCAGTTAATCTTAATGCTTGTACAGATATCGATGAAGTAAATATAGTAAATAAAACAAAACCACCAAAAAAGAAAAAGAAAAAAAATGAGTATAATGAGAAGGAAGAAAAGAGGTAAATCACTTATATGCTGATTATAAAAAAGTTTCTGTCTCTTTGAGATAATTTATAAAATCATTTTTTAGGTTAGAGAGGATTATTTTTGGTGATGCCAATGATATTAAACAAAATTTAACAGGTGAAAGTAAAGAAGAAGTTATTAAACAAAAATTTGTAGATAATTCAGCTGTAGAAAAAGAAAAGAATGAGCATATTACAAATGATTTCAATATTTATATAGATACTGATGAAGTTGATAATGAAAATAAAGTAAAAGCAGCATGGTTTGACGAAGATGATGAGAAGTATACGTATGTACATTTAAGACCATTTGAAATTATGTGTTGTAAATTTTGTAATTTTTTTAAATCACCATTATCTGAAACCTTTTCTTATTTATATTACAGTATTGCTTCAGCATTAGAAGCACAAAATCGTAAATTACCTGATGGTAGACCAGAAAAAACTTATGCAGAATTTTTGAAAAATAAATTTAAACAGCTAGTTGGTATTCCTAAGTGGGCAGTTTTAGACAAACAAAAGGAAGATGAAGATGATTTAGGTGATGAAATTCTAATGGTAAATATATTAGATTTGTGGAATGTAACAATGATCTATGAAGAAATTTTAAAGGCTTTTGGAAGAGGTGATTCTAAAATGAGTTTTCATTTAATACGTTTTGATCTCCAGCTTCGTTTCTCAGATATTGAAGGACAAAGATATTAGTTGGACAGGGATGGACAACTAGTTGAAGTGAGGAAACGCAATGCTATTTTACTTCAATTAGTTGGCTGTCTCTATGTAATTAATCATATCTTTATCACATAATATTTTGAAAATTAAGCTGCAGGTTAAATAGTTGTAAAAAATCATCTGAAATTTACTTTGTCTATCATCTCTTAAAATTTGTCATGGATCATTGTTACACTTTGCAAGTACAAATGATTTACTTTATTCCTTTATTTTTGACTTAAACCACTTTTGTAATGAACGGTATTTATATTAATATATAAAATAAAAATTAACACATAAATAGATATATATGCAAATAACAAGCAATACTTCCAATATAATTCTATCAATTTTAGCACAGTAATCATATAGTAAAGCCAATAGTAAAGGGGTTACCAAAAAATACCATAGATATCAAAGCTCTTAAACCAATAAATATTCAAACTCACAATGAAGGACCAATTGTGTCTAGTTTGGAATTTCATCCTTCTTCTACAGTAGCTTTAGTTGCTGGAAAATGTGGCATACTATCAATTTTTCATGTAAGTCTAATACTCGACTTCTTCTGATTTCTAATAGTTAGAAGTTCTTGTTATATATATATATAATTTTATAATTTTTCAAATTTACATGAATATATACATTCTTTATAGGTGGATGGTATTACAAACGACAAGCTACACTCTAGAATGTATAAGAAGTTCCCTATTTCTAAAGCAAAATTTTTAAATGATGGTAACGAAATTTTGTGTAGCTCACAATATTATTCTTATTGTCATTCGTATAATTTAATATCAGGAAGTTCTTACAAATTTCCGCTACCACATGGCGTTACTAGTATGAAGGTATCATAAATTTTCATGGTTATAAATTTTACTATAAATTTGGAGATTATTTTATTTTTCATTTTTCTTCTTTTTTGTAGAATTTTGTGGTTTCTCCCGATGGTAAAATGTTAGCTTCTTGCGGGAGAGGTGGAGAAATTCACTTGATAAATAGTTCATCAAAGGAACACATTGAAACTTTAAAAATGAACGAAAGGTGCAACGCGTTAACTTTCACACCAGATAACAAGAAACTCATCACTCATGGTGGTAAGTTATCATCACAATTTATTAAAATAAACCATGTATGTAATTAAAAGTAAAATGAAAGATAAACAATTAATACAACTTTTTTATAGATGGAAGTGAAATATACATATGGGACATATCCAGTAGGAGGTGTATCCATCGTGCTGTAGATGATGGATGTATCTCTTCTTCTTCAATCGACTTATCATCTGATGGCAGATTCCTGGCTACTGGTAGTAAACATGGTATAGTGAATTTGTATGATACAAATGATGTACTACAACAAAAAGTTCCAACACCATTAAAAATTGTGAAGAATTTAGTAACTAATATTACTGCATTAAAGTTCAATCCGCAAACAGAGATATTAGCAATAGCATCCAATGAGAAACAGAATGCTTTTAAGATGCTACATATTCCATCTTTTACTATATTTTCAAACTTTCCGACTTTTCAAACAAAAATGTCAATACCATACGCAATTGATTTCTCACCTGGTAGTAGTTTCTTAGGAGTCTCTAATAACACTTTTAGTGCTTTATTGTTTAGACTGAAACATTATAATAACTATTAGTTGTAATAATATTACAAATATTGTTTATATATTGTACATATATATTTGAATTATTTATAAATTTCATAAAACCTCTAAAGTCGTAACTCGTATGTTTTTTTTTAATTAGTTTTCATTAATAAAATATCCTTATTCTAATCTGATAAGATATTCTTTAAACGATTTGAAAGAAATGCTTCTAAACCGAGCATATGCCATGATTTGTTCGTAAAGGAAGAGATGATTGCCGCCATATTACGTGAAGCACTTCGGTAATCATCGAATAATATTGGAAGTACACTGCCCAGCATGGATTGTGTCTACCCGACATAGAGTACAGCATTTACCAGTCTGGACAAATTTGCCCTCTCACTCATACGTGACATCAAATGCTTGTTGGTGGGCGGTAGAAGAAGCGCGAGCTGGTCTAAATATATGAAGAATTAGCCAGTATATGGCAATACACTATATTATGTTATCTCTCTCAAATGCATAGCCGCGGGTTTCCTTTCCTTTTTCTTTAACTATAGGTTGACTGGCGGGGGCAAAGAAGAACGTAGTGGGAGGTGTTCCTATTCCTCATCCTCGTCTTATGCACGCTATACAGGGTGTAACAAAGTCGATAGTAATCCTTTAGACCCCTGAAAGATGAGGGTGAGTCGAGTCGAAAAGTCCTGTGGAACTTTTGCCGAAAATGTGTAATTATTGAGTTATTGCAAATTTAATATTAATTGATATAGACCAATCTCGGGGCTTATTTTAGCAGCGATGGCGATTTCTTTAAAAATGAGCAGTGAACAGGCGTGTCTTTCCACCTCTTTCTCACCCACTGAGTTGGTCTATGGAAGTGCGGTGGTCTTCGGCGTTCTTTGAAATTTTTTTTACGGTAGTAACTTCAGCGTCGATGACTCATTCATAATTTTTAATTTTAATAAACTATTTTTGTCATAGAATTTTCATAAGAGCATTGCCTTAATATTTTTGACATCTTCCTGATAAAAATGAGACCAAACACAGATATGATAGGATAATATTTAATTGTCTGTCAATACAAGTTAATGATAAAAGTAAAAATCATATCACACATATGTTTCACCAATAATTATTCTATCATATTCGTCTTAGGACTTATTTTCATCAGGAAGATGTCAGAAATATTATGGTAATACTATTATGAAAATTCGATGACAAAAATTAGTTTATTAAAATTAAAAATTATGAATGAGACATTGACGCTGAAGTTATTACCGTAAAAAAAATGTCAAAGAACGCCGAAGACCACCGCATTTCAATAGACCAACTCAGTGGGTGAGAAAGAGGTGGAAAGTCACGCCTGTTCACTGCTCATTTTTAAAGAAATCGCCATCACTGCTAAAATAAGCCTCGAGATTGGTCTATATCAATTAATATTAAATTTGCAATAACTCAATAATTACACATTTTCGGCAAAAGTTGCATAGGGCTTTCGACTCGATTCACCCTCATCTTTCAGGGGTCTAAGGGATTACTATCGACTCTGTTACACCCTGTATAATAAGGATAGCTTTATGTGGAAAGAAAATTCTGCGAACAACGATGATGTCCCTATCGGCGTCTTTGTCAGACAGCCGCTGCAGCATGCCTGTAATATCATTAAACTATCCTTTTTCAACTAAGGAGCGGGCTACGGCAGGCCGCCGTTTGACAGCTCGGCGGGAAATCTCAAACGTTAAATGTCGCACGTGCAAATATGATAAGCACTAAATTTTGCATTATTTATTATTATTATTATTATACAGGAATAGCTGTTTCCTATAAAAAAAAATATTTATCCTAAAAATCATCAATAAGTATGCACAAAATAATTATATATTATTTTCCATAAAAAATATGAGAAATAATGCAAAATTGAGTGCAAAATCTAATGCAAAATTAGATGCCTATACTTCATCTATTTAGACCAGCATCGCGCTTCTCCTACCGCCTCATCAACAAGCATTTTGACGTCACGTATGAGTGAGAGGGCAAATTGTCCAGCCTGGTAAATGCTATACTCTATGTCGGGTAGGAACATCATCCATGCCGGTTAGTATATATGGATATACTAGAAAATAAAGAGATGAATAAGACTTATCTGTTGATTAAAGTACTTTTTATAAGATAAAAATATATGGACATGAAATAAAATAGTTCGTGTCTTAACTAAATAGAGTAAAACAAAAGATTTCTTATTTTCGTCTCACTTATGAAATTTTTTTGTTACGCTATCTATATGAACTAATTTTTGCTTTATTTGATCTAATATCAGATAAAACATGGCATACATTTTAGCAATTTCATAGCATTCTTATGTAGCAAAATATGTTCATATTCTTTTAAATTTTTAATCAAACTATACAGAAATAATTTCTTGATATAAGCCTGAATATATGTATGAATTTCTTTTTTCGAAAAAATTTATATTTTTTTTATAAGAAAAGGACTAATTTTTTATTAAAAATTTTTTATGAAATTAAAAAAAATTATTTTATACACATATTCCTTATTCTTTCTAAAGTATCCACCTTAAATGGTTTTCAAATCCATTTTGATATAACTACATAATTTGTAAATCTGTAATTTTGGTCGGGCAACCATAATCTTAAAGTTAATTTTTAAGGAATAATAAATAATGCGTATGAAATTATTATAAATCCTTAAATATATTAGTTTATTATAATAATGTCTTTTATTAGAATATGTATTAACATTTTTAATTACATAGCTAACTCTAGTTTCAACATGTAATATTATTGTGTCTTTGATAAAATATATTCTATGATTTTCTAGTAAAGTATTATCATTATAATGATCTTTTAAGCATAAAAATATATTGTATCAATAAATAATTGTGATATTCTAGATACAAAATGTAAATCTGTAAATTTATAAATATCACCTTCTTTAATTATCTGATTAATAACGTATTCTTTTTTACAAATCTATATTACATACTTAAACGAATGTATTTAAAATCTTTTATTTTTTTAAGATATTAATTTATATTTCTTGATTTCTGGATGGACACCGCAGTCCAAATTATTATATAACTGCCTACATTTGGCAGACATTCCAGCTTGCTTCTCCAGGGCTATATAATTTTTTAATTGGTCGGTGCAGTCAAGTATGAAGTGCATACGGGTATATAAGGACCTAAGGACAGGATCCGTCAATCAGAATCACCATAGTCCTGAAAAAGTAAGCTGGAATGTTTTCCAAACGTTGGCAATTGCATAATATTTCTGAACGTGGTGTCCATCCGAGATCCAAGACATATTATAATCATGTCCGCGAAAGCATTAAAACTAATATTAATTTATATTCATCTTTCCCAATTAAAGCTTTAACACACACATTGCAAAATGGTTTTTTGGCTAATTTTCTAATAATATAGCCACCTATATATACTATCACCTCGGTTGTGTATTCACAAAATATGAAAGGTGATGGCAAATAATAATGATCTATATGATATGTGTCATTTTTAAAAACATTCATCCATTTCTGTATATCTGACGTAGTACTGGTCATATTAACAATATCAACAGAATTATTTGTAGAGATTTCATGTAAAATATTAATTTCTTCTAATAGTATACAATTACCAATAGCTTTGTCTTATATTTTTATGTGGAAAATAAAATTTTATTTGCTGATTGTTAATTTTAATTTAATTATTAATTTTTAATTGAATTATTGTTATTACCACTATCTGGAGGTAATATACCATTTAGATAATGTTTTAACATGCGGTAAAGCATTACCAAATTTAGAACGTACATAACTATAAGCACGTGGAGAATAATTATGCAGGGTTAATGCAAATCGACGTATATTGACATCGTAACCTTTTTCTCCCAAACACTTTCTTCTTTTTTTAATGATACGCCTTACTGCACTACCAATTTCTATATCAAATTCTTGAATTATCTCCGTATTTGTTTCACTTAATACGTTTTTCCTTTTTAAATTTTTTAAAATAGATGAAAGATATTCAACTCTTCTTTTATTGTAATTTAAATTATTACTTATTCTGTTAATCTTTAGACGCATCTTTCTTATTTCTGCAGCGTGTGCTTCTCGCATTTTTTGTTTCGTTGGAGAATTAAATATTCTTTCAGGAGACATATATGTAGCTGCATCTACCATTTTTCTTTTTGGTGAAGACAACTTTGTGTTTTGACCAATATTTTTTTCTATAATGAAGAAAAATAAGTTTATGCAATTAAAACACTTAGAATATAATGTAGATCTGTATGATATAAAAGCTATAAAACTATGATAATCTTACTAATTAATTCTTTTAAATTATTCTTAAAGATTAGAAAAATATTACTCAATTATTGTGATTTATAGTTTTCTATGCATACAGTATCAATTAATAACAAAAAATTTATTATACAAATTATTACCATTTGAAAAAGGAGTTATTTGATCATTTATTGTTTTGTTTATTTTATCAACATTTGCCTTCTTTGCTATAAAATGCAATGGTACATTGATCACTGTTGATGATGTGCTAGGCTCTTCATTAGTTGATTCTAAAAATAATAAGTAACAATAAAGCATTCTTTATCAGTATTTAGATATTTTTTGGTTCACAAAAACTATATTATTTTTTTTACATTAACATATACGTGATTCTTAATAACTCTATAAAAATTCTTACCATTGAAACATTCATTTGTTTCAACTAAGTTTTGAACAATGTTACTACATGCATTTGAAAATACATCATACTTCTTTTCCTGCAAGACAACTACATTTAGTTCAATAAAGAAATTTAGCATAACTATATATTAACACCTTAAATTCATTTTGTATTTTGCAAAATATTTGTCTAAAGCAATAAAGAATGATCTTAAAACTTACATTTGGAATTGCATCACATTTTAGTCTTCTTACAGATGGTGAAGTTTTATCAAAATCTTTTTCATTAAAATGCAAAGAGCAAATTGCACTATTTTTTGGTGGATCCCAATTATTTAATCCTATTGCCTCCAACCATAATGAACATTTCACTTTATCTTTTGGAAATCTGAAGTTATTTATTTTATTTACATCTAGGTTAGAATATACCAAAAATTTAAAAAGATTTTTCAATATTATTTAAATAGTTATAACCTCATATTATGAAAAATATCTTCATTGATTAATTTTAGTTCTAAATTAAAAAATATTTAACTACACAGCATATAGTATGATTAATTTATTAATTATATCTATACATACTTGTGAAATGAGACTTTTACTCTTTTTTCTATTTCTAATTGTTCAACATTTTTTCTTTTTTTTGTACTTCGATTTGAACAACCAGACATAACACAGTAAGACATTATTAACTTCTTATTATTACTGATTACTTAAGCTCTTCCCGCTTCCAATTAAAAGGATACACCACGAAATGCTTCTCCCAAAATAGCGGCAAGCTTGCCCCCCTTACGGATAAATGGTGACATCCCTTGCCTAAAGTCTTGGCATATGCTCAGTCCATATATTCTTAAGTCCTTGGTTTTAATCCTCTACATACAAGGTGTGACATGACCCGGGGTCAAATTTTAGGGGGTTATAGAGGGAGTGATTTTAGGCAATTTATCATTTACTACGTTTTAATTTGAAGCTTAATTTTTGAAACATTTCATGATAAATGTCCTATTAGACAGAGATAGACAATAGTTGAAGTGAGATAACGCCATTCTGTCTCACTTCAACTGTCTAACTAATAGCACCATTATCATTAAATATCTCAAAAATTAAGCTTCAGATTAAAATGTGAGAAATAAAAAATTGTCTTAGAATCATTTCCTCTACAACCCACTCCCTAAAATTTGATCCTGGGTCATTGTTACTACAACAGGGTGTCCGGAAAAAAAGGAGACATTTTTTGAGAAGGAAGTAGAAGTAAACTTTACAGATGGCTCTAGTGTTTCGTCCAACAGTGCCGTCTAGATATGAACCGTGTATTGATAAATTTATAAAAAAATTTAGAGGCAAATTTTTAAAGGTTTCTTGGGAGATCACTGTAATTTATATAAATTTTTGAAAATTTATTTATTAAATTAAAAAATATGGTTCAAGGGTGTTGCGTTCAAAGATGTCCATCAAAAGCTTCTGTTCCTAGTCATAAATTTCCATCAAATATTGAAAAATTAAATAAGTGGAAAAATAGTATTAAATTATTTAAGAAAAACCCATTATCTCTGGATGATTTTAGAAAACTTCGAGTTTGTTATTTACATTTTAAAGAAGAGGATTATAAGTTTGGAGGATACTTACAACGAAAATTGAAAGATCATGTGATTCCATCATTAAACATACCAAAAGCTAATGAGGTTAATATTAATAAAGTTATTAACTTAATGTTTGTAACAATATAACTAATATATTTCAATATTAACTTAAAATGTGCATTATTAATTATTTTATAGATTGAAAATGAGACTGATGATGAAGAATTTAAAAATGAAGATAACATGCAAAATAAGGAAATTTGTGCACAGGCAGGACCTAGTAATGCAGTAGATGATTATAATAGTAACTTGAATAATATCCAAGAGAACAGCAAACTTATTACATTTGAAAACACAAAACAAAATTTGTTACAAAATTTTGATTCACAAAGTAATTTAACGCCTAAAGCAATTCGTCTGCATTGCAGTATGCATGAAAAAGAATTAGAAGTTTCTAAGAAATTGATTAGATATAAAAGAAGATTAAGGGAAGCAAAAAAATATACTTACAGCAATACAATAAAAAAGCTAATTTCATCTTTGTCAGATCAACAAAGATTATATTTAGATATGCAGATGCGAAACTCAAAGTTTAAACCAAAAGTATATAAATATTTATATTATTCTATTGCTAGAACTAAAGCTCTATCACACTTGCAAATTAAAAAGAATTAATTTTAAATCAATAAATTTGTGAATTAACTTTGATTTTAATTATATATTATAGGAAAGAAGATTTACATTACATGAGAAAATTCTTGCATTATCAATATATGAAAAATCTGGAAAATGTTATAAATTTTTAGAAAAAATATTTCATTTGCCATCTGCTAAATCTTTAAGAACTGTTCTACAAAAGATTCCTGTAAAAACAGGATGTAATAAACTTATCAAGAAATATTTAAGAGAGCAAGTAAAAATAATGAGTGAAAAAGATAAAGTATGCTGTTTAATGTGGGATGTAATAATATTACAACCTCATATTAATTATAATGAAACATTAGATTATATTGTTGGTTTTGAAGACTATGAAACTTTAAGAGTTGCAAAATATGCAGATCGTGCATTGGTCTTTATGGTCAAAGGCATTCAGAAAGGATGGAAATTTCCTATTGGTTATTTTTTTAGTGATAATGAAAGAAGTAATGGTTATCTTATTGCATGTATTAAACGAATGACAAAAATCTTGGTGGATTGTGGTTTAATTTTAGTTGCATATGTGTGTGATTCGAAAAGACCTAATATAACAGCTATAAATAAATTAAAATTTGATTCTTCGATAAAAGTTAAAAACAAACTAAAATATGGTAAGCAAAAATATTGACCTGCAAATTATTGAATATTAATATAATGACATTTAATTCAATTTTGTCTATTTCTCAGAAAACAGTATTCATCTTTATGGACAAGATATTATTATACTATATGATCCACCAAGTTTATTTAAGGAGCTTAGGAATAATTTATGGAAACATGATTTAGAACTTGATTATGGAAATGAAACATTAAAAGAAAGACGATTTGTTTCATGGAAAATCATACAGTTAGCATATAATATGGATACTAAATCAAATTCTCTACACCGTTTGATGCCTAAACTTACTAAGGATCATATTTTTAAAAAGTATATTAAAAGAAAAAACGTGAAGAATGCTATTCAAATATTTAGTAAAACAGTAGCTGGTTTCATAGATTATCATACTAAATTTGATAGTAAGTAGTTATGTAAATTATTTAATTCGTACTATACAAACACACATTATTTGGGTCATTATTTTTAAACAATCTTTATTTAAAGGCAAGATGGAATTTTTAACTATACCCCAATGTATACCAAAAAAAGAAGGACACTATACTGCAGAGACATTATTATTTTTTAATCAAATGTTCGATTCTGTGAATGGATCTTCAATTAAAGGAGACACACCTCTACGTTCTAATATTTTAAGAAATAGTGAGCATCATTCATTTTGGATTACTGCAATTAGCAAATTGAAGAACATGCATTTTGTAGATATTAAGACAAAATGTTTATTGAATAACACTTCTATATTAATTCGATGGATTTTAACATTACAAGGTTTCCAGACATTGTGGCAAATTTTAAAAGGATTCGGATTTACATGTTTAAAAGCAAGATATCTGAATTTGGATTCACTTGAAAATTTTTTCAATTCAATTCAAAGCCTTAATTTTCCTTATAATAATCTTACTTGCACTAATTATCAAACTTCGTTTAAAATACTACTTCTTCATAACTTGATTCTACATCAAACCACAGATAATAATTATGAAACTATTTGTAATGGAAATTTACTTATTACAACTAAAACTTTCTTACGAGAGATAGATAACAAGGATAATAGTAGATGTGAGGAATATTATGATGAAAATGTAACTATAGAAGATATAAACTTTTTAAATTATAACAAATTTTTAAAACAAGCAATTTTAAAGAAGATAATTAAAAAATTATTGCAGAATAAACAATTAAAGGCCTGTAATGTCTGTAAATCAATACTTACTAATAGAAATAATATTGAATTATTTTTTTATAAAACATATAAAATCCTTTTTCAATCATTGCCTAATGTTTCTTATAAAAGAGATTTAAAATTAGTACTTAAGATGATCTTATTTACGAATGCTAATTTTTCATTTATGAATTGTCAATATCATGGAAAGCTTATGATTGAATTATATTCAAGATATGCAGTATTTTATGTTACTTGTTCATGGTGTCACTTTACAAATCAAATATTAAGTAATAAGAAACAACAATTAAAAAATATTCATCCAATATATAAAAAAGCATTAAAGATAAGTCAAAGAAATTCATTAAAAAAATTAAAATATTTTTAATATAGTTAGATTTCTGTATATGTTTATAAACATATGTATATATGTATGCAGATATTATATATATATATATATATATATATAAATAAAATGCACATGCAACACGTTTCTATTTTTAATAATATTTTGATCTCTTAGAAATATTTATTATATAAGGTGTTTGGGAAAAAGTGCATAATTTGTGATTTGTGACATTTCGTCATTTGAAGCTTCATTTTCAAGGTATTTTATGATTAAAATGTCATTTGTTAAACAGAAATAGTCATTTGATTCTGTTGAAATAACGTCACTCTGTCTTCCTTGATCTACTGACTTTCTTTAACCAATAATATCTTTATTTTTTTTAATATCTTGAAAATGAAATTTCAACTTAATTAACACCAAAGTAAAAAGTCTTTAAATTGTATGAAAATGTATTGAAAAAATATTACTTTTTTCCAGACACTCTGTATGTTATGTATATATCTTCTTGTGATATAGTCTAAAACACATTAAAGACATTCTAGAACTAATCAAGAATTTTATAAATATAAAGATTAATAATGCTTTAGCTAAGATTTATTTTCTATATTTTTAAGAATTAAACAGGAATGAATGTTAAGTAAGTTTTTAAATGAAAATTTTATAACTTTCAATATTCAGAGATTATTTTCTAATTGCAAGAGTTTCTATATAAAAAAAATCACGTAAGTGGCTTTCAAATATATTATGTATTTAAATACAATAATAAATTACAATATAATAAATATAATTTTTCAATTTCTTCTAGACAAATAAAAATTTATTATATAAGCACATGATATTGTTTTAAGAACTTAATATATAGATTCAGAATAACACGTATAGTATAACATTATGTGCATTATAAAATATTTTAACATAATATAAATAATAATCGGTATCATTACATTAAAGAAAAAAAAAGTTGATCTTCATATGACCTTAATGCCTCCATTTATAAAAACACTAAACTATAAAATGATGTGCCATTTTGAATTATGAGTTTAATATTTAATAATTTTTTTTATATTCAAAATAAAGTAGTTTTTTAAGTGACCTGTTTCAATTTCCTCACCTTATATGTTAAAATATTTCTAATTTCATATTAATAAAAATAACGGGAATTATGGTTTAATAATATATTGATATTTATTTTTAATAATAAATAAATTACATGCACATAATCATAGAAATTGGTCTGGATATTATTTATTCTGATATTGATTTAAAACAGAAAGAACTACAAAGAATGCTTTTGGATACTAATCATTTATTTTTTTAACTTACTTGCTTTAATTCTGTTATTTCTTATTATTGTTTGTTGAAGGAATTTCTTATTTCTTAGTTTAAGGCGTTAACCTTTAAATTGAAAAAATTCTTATAATTTGTATCGTTCCAAATAAATTTCCATGGACAATATTAGGAAGAAACACGTATCAATTACTATCATCATAATACTAATAAACAAATAATGCCTAGGTTCTTGATCTTATTTTAGATTTTTAAAATTAATCTGTAAATTTAATAAAATATTTTGTAATAAAAGGATCACCATTCCCTCTCCCCAAAATACCTATAAAGTCAATTGCTAGACTTACGAATTATGTTTACGAATGTTGCACATGCTTCCTCATAAAAGTATTTGTTTATTTGTTATCTTCCATAGTATTGTTTTGCTTCTGCCGATAATATTGTTTCTGGAAAGTAGGATATTGTTTCTTGTAACGCGTTTTTATGATTTCGACTTATGTGATAAGGACAAATTTCAAGCAGATTTTTATATTCTACACGGGTTAGATTTTCCAGAGTAAAGACAAATACTTCGTATCCTGTTTCAAGGTACACATTATTTTCAAAATCGTTGAAAGTACGGGCTATTATTTTTGGTTCTTGTGGTTTATCACATTCAAAAACAGCAAAATTCGTCACTTTATGAAGGACTGATTGTAAAAACATTTTCAATATATCTTTCTTATGAATATTACATTTTATAAGAAGTAATGGTATAGATTCTGAGCGGAATGAACTTGCATACATATTCTGCATATGAAACTGAATCATGATTTGAAATATATTGCTTAGTTTTAAATAATAAGATGATAGATAAATAATATATATACAAAGGTTACGCGTTTTCTATCCAGTAAGAAGTTTCAACACAACTATGGCTAAATAATCTATAAAGTTGTTTCAATAATTTTTAGAATATCGGAATACGTATATATTGTAAAGATTTATAACTTGTCTATTCCAGATATTGTTAAGTTTTTAATCATAAATACTTTCAGTTGTTACACAGTTCTGTTATTATTCTTAACTGTCAATTAGATTGGATATCATTAGAGTAAAACTTCAAGCAAAGCATTGATTATAAAAAAAAAAGAGAAAGTATACAAGAGTAAGTACACACATAGAAATGATTTAATATAAAAACAGAAACACATGTAATTTCTGGTAAATAGAAGCCGAGGAGGAAATAAAAAAATAAAAAAAATTACAAATTAAATTATTAGAATATTTTTAAATAGATGATTTATTAGAAATTTAATAAGCGTTAGTAATTATTGATGATTAGAATACAATTTGAAGAATCTTGAGACCAGAATATTTAAGTTGTAGCTCATGCAAAACAAGAATGACTTTAAATTTCTAAGTTGTATTAGGTATAATGTGTTTGAATGTATACAGTCATACTTTTACATAGTTATACAAAATGTAACAATTATATAGGGTGTCCCAGGAAACTGGGACGAGTTATATCTCTGAAAGTATTGGAGAAAAAAAAATGCATTATGTCAAAATTAAACAGCATTAAGCGCTACACATTCTTATGAAACTTTTACGCATTGTTGTGTATCGGTACAGTTGCAAGATGCACTTTTTTTTTAAAGGAAAACTCTGATTTTGAATACATTAATAAATGCAGTTTTCATCCTCTACAAAACATACTAATAATGTTATGTCTTAAAATTGTTAATTTCGGTATTATTATGATATGATA
Source organism: Sclerodermus sp. 'alternatusi' (assembly GCA_037305995.1). NCBI lineage: Eukaryota > Metazoa > Arthropoda > Insecta > Hymenoptera > Bethylidae > Sclerodermus > Sclerodermus sp. 'alternatusi'. The sequence goes on from CM074556.1 coordinate 519,688, forward strand.
TCAATAAGATATCATGTCATTTCTCACTACTTACCCTACAGGAGAGGTTCAAATGGCCCTTCACCGCACTCTAAACATTTCTCTATTCTATTCTGCACGCTTTTTATCATGTTCTGTAATTGTCTTTCTGTAATTGGTGATATTTCTAATGTTACATTGAAATGGACATTTTTAGACATAATATTATTAATATGTTTTGTAGAGGATGGAAACTGCATCTATTAAAGTATTCAAAATCAGTTCTCCTTTAAAACAAAAGTGCAATTGTACCTTGCACCTGCACCGATGCACAAAAATGCATAAATGTTTCATAGGAATGTGTAGCGCTTAATGCCGTTTGATTTTGACGTAATACATTTTTCTCCATCTCCAATACTTTCAGAAATATATCTCGTCCCAGTTTCCTAAGACATCCTGTATACAGGGTGTCCGGAAATAAAGGAGACATATTTTGAAGGGTGGTTCCTGACGCAATTCTAAGAACATTTTTCTGTTGGCATTTTTTAATTTAAAGCTTCATTTTCAAGATATTTAACGATAAAGATGCCATTAGTTGGACAGAGACACTCCGATAATTGAAGTGAGGTAGCGCCACTCTGTTTCGCTTCAACTATCGGAGAGTCTCTGTCTGACTAATGGCATCTTTGTCTTTGAAAATGAAGCCTCGAATTAAAAAATTTCAAAAGAATAAATATCTTATAATTATGTCGATTAAACAATTATACCAATGTTTAAGATCACTACATATATAGCACATTAAGTTTGCAAATAATTGGCAATTAATAAAGTAATCTGTATAACATTACGATATACAGAGTGTATGTAACAAGAACTCTAAGCTAAATTTAAAAAAAAAATAATCTAAACAAAATTTTTTAAATCTAACAAGTTAGAGGGGGTGATTTTAAGATGATTTTTCATTTACCAAATTTTGATCTGAAGTTTAGTTTCCGATATATTTAATGATAAATGTATTATTAGTTTGACAGAGACAGATAGATAATTAAAGTGAGAGAGTGTCGTTATTTCACTTCAACTAATTGACTGTCTCTGTCTAACTAATAGTACTTTTATCATTAAATATCATTAAAACTAAACTTCAGATCATAATACGGTTTATGAAAAATGCTCTTAGAATCATCTCCTCCACAATCCTTTAAAGTTTGGCCTATACCCTATACAAAGTGTAACAGTGATTACTTTCGAAATTTTAAGGGGTTGTAGAGGAGAAATTTCTACACTAAGTTTTTATTCACCATTTTTTGATCTGAAGCTTAGTTTTATAGATATTTAACAATAAAAATACTATTAGCTAAACAGAGACAATCAGCTAGTTCAAGTGAGATAACATCACTCTCTCTTACTTCAAGCAACTGGCTGTCTCTGTTTAACTAATAGAATCTTTGCTGTTGAATATCTTGGAAATTAAACCTCAAATCAAAAATCGTCATAGCATCACTTATCATTTATTGATTTGAAGCTTAATATTTTCGAGATATTCAATAATAAAGTTATTATATTAATTAGATAGACAGATAATTGAAACGAGACATAGTGGTACTGTCTCAATTCAACTATCTGTCTGTCTTTATCCAATTAATACTATATAGGATGTAATAGTGAAATGCAAAAAAATTTTAATGGGTTACAGAGAAAGTGAATTTGAAACGTTTTTTCATTTGCTATTTTTCAATTTAGAGTTTCATATTGAAGATATTAAATGATAAAGATACCATTAGTTAGATAGAAACAGTCAACTAGTTGAAGTAAAACAGAGTCACGTTATATCACTTTTACTAGCTGATTGTCTTTGTCTAACTAACAGTATTTTTCTTATGAAATATTTTCAAAGTGAAGAAATAAATTAAAAAATGATAAAGACCATATCTTCTTAATTAAGCGTCAGAAAATACTTTTTCAAACATGATGCATTTATTTCGAGATATCTTGTATACATCATTGTAAAGAGTTTTCTCATTCTAAGAATTTTTGGGGTGACTTTAGAAGAAATATATAAAATTATATTTTAAGGTTCAACAAAGACGTTTTTATTGACTATTTTTTATAACTATATTGTGTTTTTTTTTTATTTTAATTTTGTTTTATACAAAATGAAAAACTTTGAATAAATATTCTGTATTTCTGCTTTCTTACAAAAAAAATCTGACAACACATAATATGCATCATTGGTAGTACATGCAGTCTGAAACAGCAGAATACACATGGCCACCAGTGTAACACATTTTCTTCGGCCTTTTAAATGTTGGGCCTGGAAAGTATGGGTGGCCTCAAGGTAAAGTAGTAAGCAGGACAAAAATGTGTGAAATAGTAAATGGCTCAGTGGTAGTAATGTTGAAACCAATGAAGGAGGAAAAATAATGCTATATATCTACGCTGATTATCTAATATGTATGATAAATATACTAATTTCATTTAATCTTAAAACTTAATCGTTTTGACTAAATTATATTTTTATCAGCTAAAAATTTTGAAGTAAAATTATAAGAATTTTCATTTCATAAATATAACTGATTAAAAAATTTATAAAAAATCTGAATTATAATGAATATATTGTTATATCATAATATTACTGAAAATTTTGAAATGACAGATTAAACTTGCTGAATTTTTAAATAAATTAAATTAAACGATTATTGTAAAAATACATAAAAAATATTATCCTTTCCCTTTTTCAATGTAAAGTATAATTATTTAAAATTCATTAAATTCATTTCTAAAAAGCAAGAGTTTTTATCTATTACAAAGGAAAAGTTTTCAAATTCACCGTTAAGGAGGGTTATGCACTGTTGCCAGAATTTACCATAAACTAAGGTCTCTGGCGTGGAAGAAAATCCCTCTGTCCTCCCAGGCAGGCGCCCTTATGTTTATTGAATCAGTGTTTCGCACGGGAAACACGTTTTAAGGACCCACTTTTCCAGAAACTGCATTATTCCATACCCAGCTTTTAAACTGACCAGTACCTTTCTAAAGTTCTCGTCGTATAGCCGGACGACGGGGTTGCTTGTAATAAACTTTTTTAATTTTCTATGGCATATCCATTAAACGAGAAACATGGAATTGCCTAAACCTATCCCAGAAATTGTTTATCAAGGATATCTGATTAAATCACCACCGACAAAAATTTGGGGTGGGGTAAGTGTGTGCTTCGACATATTCTTTTAATATATTTTCATATTTTTTTTTACTATGTATCTCTTTGATTAATTTTTCCTCTCATTTGTCTCTTTTTATGTAATTAATCTGCGGTGAGTTATCTTTGAAAATGTAGCATTTCATTGCTTTTATTCCATTTTATAATTATTTTTTCATGTTTACATTTCTATTATTCTAATATATTAAAGGGCGTACCCCAACTATTACGAGAGGCGTCTTGACCACCATTTGCTTTTTCTAAAAGATGAATTTGAATATTTCACTGTTGCTGAAGTTTTTACTTAATGAAATTATACGTATGGCTGATGAGTAGAGATCTATCGATAAATCTCGTAGGTTAATGAAAATGAATAGAAAGAAGGGGGGGGGGGGGGTCGCAAAAATAAAAGAGAGAGAGGTACTTACGTTGAGAACAAATTTTATATACACCAAGCAGAATTTAGATAAGTTTCAATTAAAATCTACAAAACTTTATAAATCTCTTAAATTTAACGATTTCCTATAATTGAATATTTATTTATGCCAGCCAATCAAAGCCATTTTTATTTATCATGTTGTGTTGCTTATTAAAAAAACGTATTATATTTTATTTTCATATCTATGCAGCTGCTAAATTTAATAAATATATTTTATCTTACTTTTTTAACGATTTAATGTTTAAAATTATGTAAAAATATCAAAATATCAATATACAAGGTGTAACATTGAGATATTCCATAAATTTAAGGGGTTGTAAAGGGGGTGATCTTAAAACGATTTTTCATTTACCAATTTTTAATCCGAAGCTTAATTTTGAAGATATTCAGTACCAAAGATGCTATTAGTTAGACAGAGACAGTCGATTAGTTGAAGTGAAATAACGACACTCTCTCTCTCACTTTAATTATCTATCCGTCTCAATGTAACTAATAGTACCTTTATCATTAAATATCACAAAAACTAAACTTCAGATTAAAATGTGGTAAATGAAAAATAGACTTAGAATCACCTCCTGTACAACCTCTTAAAATTTCGAAGCGGATCATTGTTACACCGTGTATGTATTATTACATATACAGGTTGTCCGGAAAAAAAGGAGACATTTTTTGAGGGGTGGTTCCTGAAGCTATTCTAAGAACTTTTTTCTGTTCGCATTTTTTGATTTAAAGCTTTATTTCTGAGATATTCAACGATAAATTTGCCATTAGTTAGACAGAGACGCTCTGATAGTTGAAGTGAGATGGCGCCACTTTGTATCGCTTTAACTAGCAGAACATCTCTGTCTAATTAGTGATATCGTTATCGTTGAATATTTCAAGAATAAATCTTTAAATCAAAAAATGCCAAGAGAAAAAAGTTCTCAGAATTGAGTCAGGAATCACCTCTCAAAAAATGTCTCCTTTTTTCCGGACACCCTGTATTTCGTATGCTATATGTATCTTATGCAGGGTGTAGCAATAATCACCTTCGAAATTTTAAGAAGTTGTAGATAAAGAGATTCTACGATGATTTTTCATTTTCTTTTTTTCGATCTGATGCTTAATTTTAAAGATATTTAAAAATACAAACACTATTAGCTAGATAGAGAAAGTCAGCTAGTTGAAGTGAAATAACATCACTCTCTCTTATTTTAACCAACTGACTATCTCTGTTTATATTAACTTATAGTATCTTTGCCACTGAATATCTTTAGAACTAAGCTTTAAATCGATAAATGTTAATTAAAAAATCATCTTAGAATTATTCTTTCTACAACCCTTTAAAATTTTAAAGGGCATCATTGTTATACCCTGTATGTTTAATATAGATGCATATAGGAAAAATATAGTTTTCTTTCGTATAATGTACTGTATTGTTTCAATAATGTATTAATATATGTGTATATAGAAATTATTCTTACATTTATAATATATGAAAATCTCACATATACAGACATAATTTACAGACGGGGAATGCCTTCTTTAACGTCATAAGGAATTATATTCAGTGGTCTTTCACCATGCATGTTGAGTACGACCACCGAATGTTGTTCCCTGTGACGCCAGAGACGGCATTAATGTCTCCGTCTGTGCATATCTACATACAGAATATAGTAATGATCCTTTTCGGAATTTTAAGAGGTTTTAGAGAAGATAATTCTATGACGAGTTTTTATTTATCATTTTTCTATCTGAGGCTTAGTCTTAAAGATATTTAATAATAAAAATACTATTAGCCGGACAGAGATAGTTAACTAGTTGAAGTGAAATAACATCACTCTCTTTTACTTCAACCAACTGATTGTTTCTGTCTGATTAATAGTATTTTCCTCATTGAATATCTTGGAAACTAAGCCTTAAATTAAAAAGTGGTTAATTAAAAATCGTCTTAGTACTACCCCCACTACAATCTTTTAAAATTTCGAAGGGGTTTATTATTACATCTTGGCAATTTATACATGTGATTATACTGGTATAAATTTTAAATGAAATCGAAATAAATTTTTCCAATGTGAGATAAAGAAGGAGTTAATGAATTAAGAAGTTGAATAAATTATAATATTAATTTAAGATCATTATAATATTTGATTCAAAATATTGATTTTAAATTTAAACTTTTAACTGAGAAATTAAATTGCCAAAAGCACATTCTGGGTGCGCACCATGATATTAATAACTACAATAAGTACATTATTATGAATATATTGATTGTTTAACAGCTTTTAAAGAACTGAAATCTTTAAGCTTTTTCAAAAAATTAAACAATATTTTCTGTTAACTTATTGATATTTTAATTGATAACTAGCACATAAATTAATTAATCTATGAAATTGTTTATTCACAGAAGTGGAGAAAAAGATGGTTCACCTTACGATCTGGTACAGATTTACCAGGACAATACTTTTTAGATTATTTCATTGATGAACAATGTCGCAAATTCAAAGGCAGGATTAATCTAGACGAATGTAAACAGGTATTATATATAATATTTTTCTTACTGAGAAAAATAAACTTGCATAACATATCACTGATTTATATATTTTTCCATTAACAGGTAGATTCGGGTCTTCGATTTGAAAACAACAAAGAAAAATATAGTCATATGTTTAGCGTGAAAACACCGAAAAGAGTGTACTATTTGGTAGCTGATAGCGAAGCAGAAATGAACAAATGGGTGGAAGCGATATGCCAAGTTTGTGCATTAAAAGCGTACACCCAAGATGAAGTACACCATTTAAGCTCAGGTAATTAAAATTTCGTTTTTAACAATTAACCTGCCGATATTAGAAATAAGATTTTCGAAGTAACAAAACGATGCAAATCTTAAAGAAAATAACGATTATTTAGCGTTTCATTTTGAAACAATTGAATCGCCACCAGTCTCACCAGCAAGTACAATGTCAAATCCATACATTCACATCAGCGAATGCATTTCCGGTCGTCGTTTGGATGAAACCAGCTCAGTGAATTCGGCAATGGGTTATTCCCATGAACATTACGATATCCCTAGAAAACTATTGATATCTCCACCTGTATCACCAGCAACTACTGACGCTGAGAGTGTTTTTACCGATGATGAGTGGACGTCACCTGTACCCCCATCTGGCTTAGAGGGAGTAGCCTCCACTAGTACTGGCAGAATAGTCGGTGAATTTGAAGTAGAATCATGGAGTGTGAAGCAAAGATTTGGCAAATTACAAATCGTCGACTCAGTAACGTCACATCCTTTGGAAACTATATCGCCTCCTCCAAGACCCCCGAAACCAGCTCATTTGCTATCCGCGAAATATGCGTATAGTTCACCCGATTCCCATGATGCCGACAGATCTACGACTTCCGTTACTCCAGCCCCATTGCTGCCTTCGAGATACAGAACGATGGATGAAAGTTACGACTTTCCAAGATCGCATCAATATAATTCTGTACCTGAAAGGACTTTGGTTGTTGGTCCATATCCAAGGCATTGCTATTCGAATGCAGCACCTGGTATTAAAGACGATAGAGTATTTAGGTATGATTTTCCTGAAGATGAACCGACAAGCCCAAGGTCGGAATGCTCGGGGACGACATCATATTCTAATTTAGAGAGTCCATTGATTCACGGTGGTACCTCAGGTTCTATGTTGTTACAACCACCGTCGGTTCGTAGAGAATTGAAGCCACATCGAAGATCCAGCGATTCGACTTCAAATATCAGCAATGAACATTCACCGGGTCCAATGATCGGATCTGCAGAAATATCACCGCTTGATGCATCAAGTATGAATCGAAAATTCATGCCAGTGTTTAGTAAATCACCAGTGGAAGTACCAATGAAGTTGGCAATTCCTCCAAGAGGTGCTATTAAAATCTACCCAAATTTTCATCCTTCGAGTAGTAATGCCTCACGTTTCCGTTCTGTGTCAGCAGATGGTGATAACATCAGGGAACCTTCAGAGGTACTTATTCGTGTTTATTTATGGAAGAAGACATTTCTTAAAATTAATTGAAATATTTTGTCCATCCCGTCCTTATTATAAATTCTTATTTTAAAACAGTTTTATTTTAACACGTAATTACCCTATTTTGTTTTTAATTTTATAATCAGTGGCAACATAGTATAATAATCTGGTTTATGAGGGATTTAGAAAGTTCGATGGTTTATGTCATTATGTACACTAATTTGATATTTTATTTATCAGTGTTATCTTTTTCTTATGGCAAATTAATTTATTTTCAACAGGTTAATAATGAATTTTATAAAATTTGTATTACAGACCTATTTCCACGATGACACCAGTAGCGTTGGATCTGCATCTAATCGGAATTTAGTGGTATTGCAGTATTTAGACTTAGACTTAAAAGCTACGGAGCGAATAATTTCATCATTGCCACCTGCTCTTCCAGATACACACACAACGGTGTACAAAACAGTAGATTTTATGAAAACTGAAGCTTTTAATCGTACTAGAAGAAAAGTGGAAGAAGAAAGAAAAAAGTTGTTTAAGAATGAAAAGGATTCTTAAAGAATGGTAAATTTTATGCAATAATTGTCAATTTCTAGTCAACATTTTTTGTAAAATCATATATGTAAAATAATGTCTCTGTATATATTATTTTAAAGAATTTATTTATTTTTAATAAAAAAATACAATAAAATGAATGTGTATTTTAAAAAATACTTAATTAACACTAAACGTACCGACGATCGGTCATTTGACCGGTTTTCAATGTAAATTTGACCTTTAGCGAAAGCCTTCGGTACGTTTAGTGTTAAAAAAGTCGCAACGCATGGAACAACTCGGGAGTTGCGTCTAAAATATTGGCGGAATATTTTTGTCTCTGTCATGCTTAAACGGGTTAATACTGTGATATCTCTACGCTCAGTAAAACCTCGGATTGTCAACTCCAAATCTTATAATTTGGTAAGCGACCCGATTTAACGTGCTGGAACCGGCGTAATGCAATGTAATATAACTAGCATTTGTACGATAATGAATTCTTTGTTTTAATAGCTTTCAATGATCTCTTAATGTATAATTTCCATGTAAAAAGGAATAAAGTATTGTAACTAATTATATTTAACGCCTTAATTTATTAAGTGACAAACATTGTGTGATACTAACGTTATTCTAAAAACTGTTTTCCTCTTGGCATTATTTAATTTTAAGATTTGTTTTCAACATATTCAATGATAAAGATGCCATTAGTTAGAAAGAAACACTCCGATAGTTGAAGTGAGGTAGCACCACTCTATTTCACTTCGACTATCGGAGTGTCTGTCTAATTAATGGCATCTTTATCATTAAATATGTTAAAAATAAAGCTTCAAATCAAATAATGTCAAGAGGAAGAAAGTTTTTAGAATAGCGTTAGAAACCACCACTCAAAAAATATCTCCTTTATTTCTGGGCACCCTGTAAAACTCCAAAGATGTACGCAAATATGTTCAGTAAGATTGTGCTATCTGGATACAGTCAACTTTAAATAAAGCAAATCTTTCTATAGAGATTTTGAATATGCATAGTTTTACTATGTAATATACATTTTAAATACAAAATTTGATGTAAAATATAAAATTCGAAAAATTTTTAAGCTTTTATTTTATCAGGACACTTGGTAGAGTCTCGCGTAAAGTAGTATAGCCTTACAGTGACCTCATGTGTAATAAAGTGCAAAATATAGAGCGAGACACCGAGTATCCTTTTCATAAAATATTTTAAAAAATTCAAAAAAAAAAGAAAAAAACTTTTTTAAATGCATTAAAATGCATGTAAAATAATTTTAACAATTTAAAAAATTTTTAAAAGTGTATGTTCAGTTCCGTCGTCGTTATCATCGTCGTCGTCTCCATCTCCATCTTCGCTCCGCTCGAAAATATGGCATTAGTGACGTCTTTGCATTACATCATATACACTAATTAAGCCACATTCAGTAATTCTTTACTTTACCTTCGAAAATAAATTCGAAAATCATCCAACACCCACCTTTCGTCATACCCATTGCCACCCAGTTTCCCCTCACTCCCCCACACCCTCCCCAACTCATAACACTTTTTATAACATTCCACCCACCTTTCACTACCCTCACGACCCACCCTTTTCCGATAACCCACATCACCTCCCACTTTCCACTTCCCACGTCCCACCTCCCATCATCCACTTCCTAATTTCTAATAATCTATTTCCTAACTTTTATCTCATAATTATCCACTAAAAAGATAAAAAACACCTCCTACCCACTTTTCTTCATATCCAGTCCCACCCATCTTTTACTACCCTTACAACTAACCCTCTTCCGATAACTTCCATCCTGCCTCTTATCCCATAATTTTCTAGCAAAACGGTATTTCCACATAAGAAGGAAATTCTTTTATCATTTTTCTAATAAGATAATTTTTATAATTATTCATTAATAAATATACTATTATTATTATATTATATTATATTATATTATATACTATTATATTATTATATAATATTATTTAGATTAAGATAGTTAAATTTCTCGCCACCCCCTCCGACCATTCACTTACTTAATGATTATGGCCAATTTCTAATTAATAAAATTAGCTAATTAAATTAATTATGTATATACTAAATTATTAGTTATTATAAATGGATTATACTATTAGTTAGACACAGACAGATTTATAGTTAAAATGACACAGACAGAGTAGCGTTTACATAATATTATTGTATAATGCATAAGCAACTAATCGATAAATGTCTAAATGTTTAAATTTTTTAAACTTACAAAAATTTGTGAAATTCCCCCTAAAGACATCAAAATGCAAAAAAAATGCGCCAAGTAATTATCCCGTACCAAAAGACCTTTATACAAAAAAAGTTTTATATTAATTTAACTCTTTTAAGAAAAAGGATACCAATAAAAAAGAATTAGTTGTTGCATTTTCTTAAAAAAATTATATTTATCGAATAATGTTAATTATTATAAAAAATACTTTATTTTACTTAAATTCTGTTAAAAAGGATTGAAATCAAATGTTAAATAAAGTCAAGTATGTAATCTTTATTCTCAGCATACAGTTTCTGAAAAATAAGCTTACATTTTTTTATAGATAATTTTTAATCAATATGCTTACAATTATATTACAGATTATTTATAAACAATTCGTTTCCAATTTTTTTATAGAGAACTTGGCGAACCTCCATGCTTCTTTAAATAATATTAGATTTTAAAATACGTTGTTCAAATATTAACTATAGACCGTGATGTATTATCACTAATGTGTTCTGTTTGATGATGTTTCTAGTCTTACTGGACAACATTGATGATAATTTATCGGCTAGAATGGTATTTTTATCCACCAACAGCTACGAATTCATGTTGATAAATTTTCTGTTTTCTTCAAGTAGTAGTTACGAATTCATAGCATATTCATATATTATAAGAAGTGTGAAATTTTAAATTAAAATGATTATTATTTTGTGCTATTTAAAAAAGCATAGAGGCTTAGCAAGTTCTCTATAAAAAATTGGAAACAAATTGTTTATAAACAATTTATAATATAAATGTAAGCAGATTAATTACAAATTATCTATAAAAAAAATGTAAACTTATTTTTCAGAAACTATATGCTGAGAATAAAAATTATATACTTGACTTTATTTAACATTTGATTTCAATTCTTTTTAACAGAATTTAGGTAAAATAAAATCAATTAATATAAAAGTTTTTTATATTAACATGCACTACTTGGTGCATTTTTTTTTGCATCTTGATGTCTTTAGGGGGGATTTATTTTAAACACTCCATGAATGAATTTTTATCGAGGTTTATTAATTCCAAATACTGATTCCACAAAGTATTATACCAAATGGATATGATGATATATAAACTACAAAATTTATTCTGGTTTTTTCTAATAAGCTATTAAGATTTCTTAACTATTTAGTTACTTTAACAATACAAAACAAAAAAAACGTTTTTATCTTATTGGTCATGTTATTTATCATAGATTTAGCTATAAAAGAAAGTCAATAAAAACAATTTTAAGTTATATAAAATTAATTGTTAAAATCTCATCAATATAGATAGAGTGTTTCAATAAGGTATGACCAAAAACCTTAGAAGATTGTAGAGAGAATAAATCCAAGACGACAATTTCTTCACCACTTTTTGATCTGAATTTTTATTTTTAAGATATTTAATAATTAAAGTACTATTACTTAAATAGAAATAATCAGCTAATTGAAATGAGAAAACATCATCTTACTTCAATAAACTGATTATCTCTGTCTAATTAATAGCATTTTTATCATTTAATATTTTGGAAATTAAACTTCAAATGAGAAAATGGTAAATGAAAAATCATCTTAGGATTATCCCCTCAACCACTTCTTAAATTTGGCCATGCATCATTGAAACATGTTATATATACATATATATATTAGCTTTCTTTCTTACAAAATGAATAAATCTTTTTATTTATTACATAATATATACAAGTAGAATTACACAATGTTCATTATATAAAAAAGATTATATAAAGAAACTTAATCAAATCTTATCAATAAATGTATTATTTAAAATTTTGTTCTAACTTCTCATAAACATCTGTCATCTCAGGTCTATCTTTCATTAATTTGGTACACCATTTACCAACTTTTATTAAACATGTATATATTTCAGAAGACTCATTACCAGCCTTAACATCTTGTAATTTACCAATATTAGAAGTATTATTAATTATATCTACTAAATATTTCTTACTGGTCTCATTAGTAAAATTAAATTCAGTATATGCTAGAAGTCCAGTGGCTAATTCAAAAAGAAATATACCATAACTGTATGTATCTAATTTTGTAGATAATTGTTTATCTTTTAAAAATTCAGTTGGCAAATAATATCTTGTTCCACATACTCTTTTTACCTATAAATAAATAAATTATAAATACAAATTTTATTTTATTTTTATAAATCAAAAAATAATTTTTCTTACCTTTACATAATTTCTTTTTGTAACCTCTGTTGCTAAACCAAAATCTCCAATCTTAGGCTCAAAGTTTTTATCCAATAATACATTAGCACTTTTAATATCGCCATGGATTATGGGTATTTTTCCAATCGTGTGTAAGTATTGTAAACCTCGTGCAGTCCCTTTAGCAATTACATATCTTTGCATCCAATTTAAGGGTGGGCAATTGTATTTTAATTGTAATTTATCTTTTACAGAACCATTTTCCATTAATTGGTACACTAAACATGGGAATTTACCTCCCAAACTATATGCATACAATAATAAAATATTTTCATGTGGTCTTGAGTTTAAAGTTAATATTTCTCTAAGACTTTGTTTAAATTGTGATATGTTTTTATCATTACATAATGTTCTATTAGTGAAAAGTCTTTTTATAGCCACACTTGTATTTTTCAATATACCTTTATAAACAATACCATATCCACCTTTCCCAAGAATATTATCAGTTTTCCAATTTTGTGTTGCAATAATTAAATCACTATATTTTATATTAGGTAAATTAGTTTCTGGAATACTATGTAGTGTTTTAAAAAAACTTTTCATAGTATGTGTAATTGGATTGTATTGTTGCGCACATGATTCCATTAAGTTATTAGTTTTACTTGAGAGTACGTTCTTGTTTAATGGATGGGGATCATTATATTGATCTGCGCTTTGCATATTAATTTCTTGCTGTTCAGGTTCTAAAACTTCTTTAAAATCATTTGTAATGATGGAAATGAGTTCCGTATAATCTATAGCTAAAAAGTCTTTTAATAAGGATATTGCTTCATACTGTTTTATTTGATATAATAATATTAATAATTCTTTAATTTTAGGTTTTTTAAGTGTCCACAATGTTAATACATAATTAGTTGGATTTTCAGTATATTGTAAATTTTCTATTGTTATTTTATTAAATTTCAAGATTTCTATGAATATAAAAAAATACAAAGCTAATTATTACACAGAAGTATAATATTAATAATAATAATATATGATAACTTACCAGCAAGTTCCATCCATTTTTTATTTTGATTCAAAATTAAACAAAGTTCTAACAGTTTATAATGTGGCAATTGATTAACATATTCAACTTTACTTTTTAATTCAGCCATATTTAAATGTATATTAGATTAGCAAGCGAATTATTATACGTTTCCATATAATTTTATGAATCTTTTGGTATAGATTTATTAATTAAATTTTGTTAGAATTTTTGAAACGAATAAGTCCTCGAGAGTGAAAGAAAGATGTCATATACATGTAACTAAATAGAACAACCAAGACCTCTATAAGAGCTATGCAAATATTTATAAAATCTGTAATTCGTTGAAAGGATTTTTTGTTTGGGTATTTCTATCTACATAGTTTTCGTTAAAAACCTTTCTTGAGTGGTGATTCTTAAGTGGTAATTCTCAGAGCTTTTTTCCGCTGGCATTTTTTAATTTATTGCTTTATTTTCAAGATATTCAACGATAAAGATGCCATTAGTTAGACAAAGAAACTCCAGTGGTTGAAGTAAGATAAAGTGGCGCCACTCAGTTTAACTAATGGCATCTTTATCGTTGAATATCTTGAAAATAAAGCTTTAAATCAAAAAATATCAAGAGATAAAAGTTCTTAGAATAGCGTTAGGAATCACCTATAAAAAAATGTCTCTTTTTTTCCGGACACCCTATAGAGAGATTGATTCTAAGACAATTTTTTTATTTATTTTTTTGAATTTGAAGTTAAAAGTTTCATCATACCCCATATAGGAATATGATGTCCTGAATACTGCCAAAGGATGTCCGAAAAGTCTTTAGGATCATCCAAAACTGATCCAAATGACAGCCTAAAGACGTCTTGACGACGTCCTATGTCCGCGAAAAAGACCGCCATAAGATGTCCTGGCGATCTAGTAATAAGACATCCCGAAGACGTCCTAAAAATCTAGTTTTAAGACATTGTAGGATGTTTAGTGAATTTAGGGTTTTTACATTTTGGGTTAATATTTCGGGAATAAAATTTAGGTTATAAAAGAATAATCGATATATATATATAATAAAATTTTATTTATTCTTTTTTAAGAGCTAGTATAATAAAATACAATATTAATAAAAAATATATATATAATTGTAATTATCTGAAAGTATAAATATTAAGTATTAAATACAAATCAATATCTGAAAATAAAATATTTTTTGTTTCGATTAAAGACAAGTAATAAATATAAAAATTAATAAAACTGTTCACTAACCGTTAATTCGTTTTTTCTTCTAGACATATTTTATCTATTCACGATGATGAATCGATTCTACAATTACACATTCTAAATTTTAATTTAACTCTTTACATTTTTCAGCAATAATCACTATTTAAAAACTTAGAATCTGTAACATTTTGATTATGCTCGCGATTAAAATTTCACGAAATTGATACACACTAGTAATTGTAGCTCCGCATAGTGGGTAATTCTGCAATTAAACTGCGCCAAATCGGACTACTTTCAGATGCCCTATTCAAGACATCTCAGGATGTCTTTTAGTTGTCCTTTCTAAGACATCCTAATTAAGACGTCTCTGTGAAGTCTTTTAGGAACTGCCAAAAGATGTCTTAAAAAGGAGGTCCTCAAGACTTCCTTTGGAAGTCATTCCTATGTGGGACTTCATTGAAACTCCAAGTATATACAAGATGTAACAATGACATGTTCCATTAATTTAAGGGATTGTAGAGATGATATTAAAAGGATTTTTTATCACTTTTCGACCCGAGGCTTATTTTCAAGATATTCAGAGGTGAATATCTCTAAATTTGACTAATAATATCTTTGTTAATGGATATTTTTAAAGCGAATTTTTTTTTCTGTGATGAGTGCCATGAGACGTATTGGGCTTACGATAGAGCGTATGAGTACTTTTGGTCTAATTACGTGATATTAGTATTATAAGAATAATTGGCGTCATAATTATTTTAGTGATCGTTGTTTTATGCGGTAGTGTACAATCGATTCGGTGAGAAATCATAATTTTAACAAAGATTAATAAAAGCGAATCGGTACGTAATTCTTTACCCGACGCAGATCAATTTTTCCTCTTCTGCTGCGTTACGTATCACTCTCTTCATTTTGTCTTTAACGTCAGTTATGCGTATGTTTATTTTATATCGTACACTCGTTGATGTTTTATCTAGCGCTAATGGACTATATTTCCCTATATCAAGCTCTATGACGTCACGCTCTGACTACGATATGAATGAAGTGGGAGATGGTTACACGGGAGGTGAGAGATGGGAGATGGATGCCTTTAAAACAAATTGTAATTTATTATTAATAATCAATTATATATAATATTTAGTTTATTTGTATTCAGAATATAAATAATAAATGGAAAATGCATTAGCGTTAAAAATTTATAATATTTTTTAACATTATTTCCAAGTATTTACGTTCGGAACACGTATTTCGCTATTTCATACTCTATGACGTCACGCTCTGACGTCACTAGTGACAGATTTTCAAAAGGTGCAAAAAGTAAAAAATAATAAATATTTATAATATATTTTTCAAGTTATTTCCATGTATTTAGATTCGGAAGACGATATTCCGCCATATAAAGCCATATGACGCCACGCTCTGACGTCAACCGTGGTAGGTTTTCAAAACATGCGAAATGTGGAAAATAATAAAAAATATAATATATAATTAACAAATATTATTCATTTATTACAATAATTACTTTCAATTTATAATAGTTAATATATAATTAAATGTGATAATGTAAATATATAATTCATTAATTATTATTAATATTTTTAATAATATTTTGTTTATTTATTAAAATAATATAATAATTAATGAAAAAATATATTTTCCTTAAAAATTTGTCATTTTCCACGCTAAATGGGCAACTTAGATGGAGAACAGGGTATTTCGGTATATGAGCATAAATGACGTCACGGCGTGACGTCACTAAAGGCACGGTTTCTAGCGGTGCGAAAAAGATGGAGATGGAGATGACGAAGACGACGGAACTGAACATGCACTTTTCAAAAATTGAAAAATTATGAAATTTATGCAGATGCACTTTTTATGCATTTTGGTGCATTTAAACGAAAAAAAAAATTTTTTTTTTCGTTATATAGCTTTAGAAGGTCTTACAACGTGTTTTTGAATTAAAATTCGTTTAAAAAATCGACTTCAAATGTTTTATGTTTCAGGAAAAGTATACTCGGTGTCTCGCGTACAGTAGCACATGACGTCACTGTCAGGTTATACTATATATATATATATATATATATATATATATATATATTATATATACTTGGCGCGATATACTTATTTATATATATATCTATATTTATTTGTTTATATATTTATGCGATATCCTGATATAGACGCATAAATTGGAATTTGTATTTAGTTTTATTTCTATCCCGTTAATTTGTAGTTTCTTTAGTTCTTGTATTAATATATTAAAAGATTTTTCGTAATCTTACTTTTAATATCTCTAGTTTCTTTATAACTGTACAATGAAAAATGTTACGTAACTTGTAACTGGTTTCCCTGCACTCCTGCCTGAATGCAGGGAAGGGTGTTACCTTCGGCCTGTCTCCTCTCGATAGCGTGCTTCACGGCGCCAGCTGATTATATCGGGTAACCAGCAACCCTTCCTGAAACTTTCTGTCCTCCGGGAACCCTGCCAAGTCCCCGAAGTCTAGACATTCATCTCTTCCTCCTCTCGGGCTCGCCAGAGCGACAGGGCGGCATATACCGGCCACTCAGTCTCCCCTCAGGGCTGGCTCTGCCGGTCCTAGGAGTTTCGGGACTCTGTTCCAACCTCCTCGGGCCTGGAACAGAGGACCCCCTCTTTTCGCCAAACCGCTTAGGGTGTGGGGTAAGGGGCGAGAGCATTCTAAACCAGGGAGAATCCTCCCAGCTCCCGGTTCGGACCGCTTCGCCTGGTCGAGCCCGGCGCCCCGCTTCGGCCCTACGGCCCCTTCGGATCTGCGCTCTTGCTCGCCAGTCCCTGCTCCCCTCTCGGACTGGGTATTCCTCCCCCGATATCTGGGCCTGGATCCAGGGTCTCTCCATCTTCACCTGGACTCCTACCACTTCCCAGGGGAATCGGCATATCCCTGCGGACTCCTCCGATTTCCCCTGCTGGACGTCGGCGGCCTCGTCCCCGTCGACTCACGCAGGCCTACGCCTTATGCACGACTCCATACCAGGATCCTCTCCCGTAATCCTGTCCTGTGGATTATCCCTGTAGGCTGTCTCTCCCGTCTTAGAATATCCTGATGGATACTCAACGACTTCCTGGGAGCGCCGGAACTTTCATCCGGACTTCCACCAGTCCTACAGGGAGTTTCGTAGGTTCCGCTTCCTCAAGGATACACAGCCCTGGCAGTCGGCTGCTGCATCCCGGTTCTGCTTCACCGCACAAGCCAGAGTTCACGGATCGAAACCCCGTTCCTGCATTTCCTTTCCGAAATGCAGTCTCTTTCGTGATTCCCTTGAATCCCGGCAGATGTCGCCGCTCACACCTTTATGAGGCGATTTCCATTCTTATTTCAGGATTTCTAATTGCGAGAGCAAATGCAACAGAAATTCCTGTTACAGTATTTTATTTTAATTTTTTTACAAAAAGACAAGCATCCGATTGTGGGTAGTGAGGTTTCTCCTGGGATATCGGTAAAATCTTGTCCTCTTATAAAAAATCTGCATGGTTTTAGAAAGAGAGAATCGGAATAGCCTTGAGCCTCTGAGATAGCTTTCTTTCGGTTCGTATTCCAAAGAATACGAGACTGGAAGGTGTTTTCTGAACGGCCGGGATAACGGCCCTATCTCCTTGTTTGGCCGATCCGAAGAAATTCACCGCAAACCATTCTGATCCCGGTATTCCAGCAGGTTTACCGAGAATAGGGAACGGTAATTGATAGTGGGATGCTACCTATCCAAACTCAATTAGTTGGCGCCCATTTCAGATTTTTATTTTGAGGAGGTTGGGCCGAAGGTAATCTTCCCTGCATTCAGGCAGGAACGCAGGGAATTCGTTACAATGGGAGCTTTCCAATCGCTGTTTTAGGTAACACAACATGACACTGGTGTCGACACAAGTGCTTTCCAATAGTGCTACAAACCGACTACTCTTGACACACCAAAATAGGTGAGTTACGTTGTGTTTTGTTGAGTTGTGTTCTTAGTTTTTGATAATACTTTTACCATCTTAAGCTTTTGTAACTAATGATTAATTTATTCTTCCAATTTTCGGTAAAATGACTATATTAAAGTATTCAAGTGTTTTACAATATAATAAAATCCAATAATAGAATCATGCACGTAAGAATTAAACATTTTTATAATAGTTAGAAATAAGTTACATTTTTTATATAAAGTGTTAGTAAAAATTTATAACTACTATTACAATATAAGTGTACACAACTACTTTTTATGGAAGCTGCATAAAATTTTTTTGGTTGCATCATTGCGATCAGGATTACAATACGATTGCTCATGTAAACACCCTTTAACTTTAATTGGTGACCCCGACCTGATCCGATCCACGAATTTGCGCGAACGTACACCACGAGCACGTGCGCGATCGCTTGTTGAACGCTCCTGCGAATTTTAATGCTGCATACACCTCCTGACGCCGGCGGAACAGGCCTACTGGTTTACGCCTCCGATCCTGGACAGGAGCAGAATCGTCCGGAATCCCACAGGACGCTCCTCACAGCCATGATGGAGCTAGAGAGGTTTGTAGAAAACCCCTCGGTGAAGGCAATTGCTCACTGCAAATTGCCATCATTTTGGCGTGCAAATCCCGCGCTGTGGTTTGGACAGATCGAGGGAGCTTTTCAGCTCCACAGAATTTCCAGCAACGAGACCAAATACAATATGGTCTTGATCAAAATTGATAACGAGGCTCTGCAGGAGGCCGAGGACGTGATAAGGGCCCCACCGTCCTCGGGAAAGTACCAGGCGCTCAAGGAGGCCCTACTTGCTCGCCTCATGGATTCTGCTGACCGGCAGCTCCTAAAATTATTTACCCAGCTGGAATTGGGGAACAGAAAGCCCTCGCAGCTTCTGCGACAGATGAGGACGTTGGCAGGCAACCGCGTAACCGACGAGGTCCTCAAGGTCAAGTGGCTTGACCTTCTGCCTGTTTCGGCCCAACGGTTTCTCCATTTGATTAAGCTGCCTACTTTGGAGCAGTTATCAACGGCCGCAGACGATCTGTTGGAAACCATTTCGTTGGTATCGTCGGTAACCGATAGTATCGTAATCCCAAACACACCGGCGGTGTCAGGGAGTCTACCGGCTAGGCCCGGGACCATACCGACTGCGGTCGGCAATTTACCAACGACTTCGCCGAACCCGATGTTGGTATCGGTGGCAGCTGAGTCGAAGGAAGACCGACTGTTCGCTGAAGTCTCTGCCCTGACGGTGGCAGTTGGCCAATTGTTCACTCTTTGGCGGTACTTATCGTAATATATTCTAAGTAACCAGATCACGAGTATTACCACCAATGTATAACTTAATATCTGTAATTCATGGGCTCAGAAATAAGGAATGCACTTGATAAGAAAATATAAAATATATTTCGTTCGACTATTGCACGTGCCGTTGACTAGAAGAACCCGGAAGGAAGTGGCCGATGATCGCTAGTTTCTCAGAGGTCTTGCCTCATTCGACTCTGGTCAACCAGCGCCATCTGGGACCGCCACAGTACTCCCCTCCTAATGGAATGATACATTTTAACTTAACCTACTATTTACATGATTTTTCATTGGTTTTTACAAGCGACGTATGCCGCCCTTCGTTATTTGCGCATATGTTGCTAAGGGTTCTTTGAACGTTAGTTTTTTCTTTGGTGTCGGTTCCTGCCCTACTGCTGACTTGTCTGCCTGCTGTTCGGTTGTTCTTGCTGTAATTTTCCTGGAATATACGTTTGCCGGAGTCGCTGCTGCCTGAGAGTACGGTAGTCGGTTCAACCCCTCGTCCATTGGTGCTATGAACGCCGGCTTCAGTCTGGCTATGTTTATTACCACTCTTTTGCCATTGTAGTCGATTGCAAATGTTTTGTCCGACTTCCGCTGTAGCACTTCGTGTGGTCCTGAGTATGGGGCTTCCAATGGACTTCGGACTGCATCTTCCCTGAGGAAAACGTGTGAGCAGGAATGCAGTTCTTTCGCGACGAACGGTTTCTGCTTGGTATGGTGACTAGTGGGCGTCGGCCGCAAATTTCCGATGGCTTCCCTCAGGTGTTTCAGGAAGATGCCCGTGTCTGCTACCGATGGCTCCTGCAAAAATTCGTAAGGAACCTCTAGCGTTGCGCCGAAAACCAACTCCGCTGCCGATGCCTTGAGGTCCTCTTTGTATGCCGTGCGAAGGCCCAACATTACGAACGGAAGTGCTTCCATCCATTTACTGTCGTGGCACATCAGTGCCGCCTTTAATGCCCTGTGCCAACGGGAGGAGCCGAATTACGCACAGATTTATTCAGCACGGCTGAGTTCAGCACGACTTTTTTCAGCAATTCCGGATGTCGCACAGCCGGATTATGCATGACCTGTTTATACACAACGAGTTTTATGGATGGCCGGATGGCGCACCATTCGTTTCTGAAGATTGACCGAATTTAACACATATTTAAAATGTGTGTTAACTTTATATTGACTATTGTGTTATTTTGTCAGTTATAAACTAATTTGTATTTGTTTTAATATATCATTATTTTATTTTGAAATAATTATATATATGTATCGGTTTATTTTTATATACCATTTAAACTATGTAAGTTGTCAATTTAATGGTATCAAAACGGAAACTCGAATCCTTAACCTCGAAAGACAGAACCTCGAAAAGACAGAATCTCGAATAGACAAAACCTCGATTTAACAGAACCTCGAATTGAAAAAACCTCGAAAGACAGAATCTCGAATGAACTTTTTTTTGAAAAATTATTAATTTGAATCATTTGTTCTTCGAAAATAATTTAACAGATTTTTATATTAAAAATAATTTTTTATTATTTTTTAATATTTATTATGGTTTTTGTTAATTAAGGGAAGAGCCGAGATAAACATAATTTAAATGTGCACGGCTGTATTGTACTCTTATATATTTGTACACGTACAAAATGTACACAATTATTTTTTATTATTTTTTTATCATAAATTTCTTCATTTTCTTAAAGTATTTATACATTTTTATATCTCAATTGAGAACTATTTATTTATAAATTTTATATCTTAAAAATTATATAATATATAGGGGTTGAAACACACACCACCAGGTGATAACTACTTACAACATAATTTTTTGGATTCGAGGTTCTGTCTTTTCGAGGTTCTGTTAAATCGAGGTTCTGTCTATTCGAGATTCTGTCTTTCTAGGTTCTGTCTTTCGAGGTTAAGGATTCGAGTTTCCGTCTTGATACCATTAAATTGACAACTTACATAGTTTAAATGGTATATAAAAATAAACAGATACATATTGTTACGAGTTCGGGTATGGGTGTGAAGTATGCATGTATGACAATTTCAGACAGTTTGCTTGGTGTGATGGTAACCATTTAAATAACTTGTAAGTTACCATGTGTTGTTTATTTAGTGAACTTGGCGGCAGAGCTGCTTTTAATCGTGTTCAGTACTGACGTGTTTATAGCAGACTCTTTAAATCGATCTAATTTCATAAAGCTTATATTTTGCATTTTCTAGTTCTTGCTTCTTGTTTCGTTAATATTTGTGTTTCTTGTTGTTTATTAATTAGTTAATTAATAAACAGTTTTAGTTCTTTTATTAACTTGATGTGATTATTTCAAACCGCGCGCGGCTCGTAACAATATATATAATTATTTCAAAATAAAATAATGATATATTAAAACAAATACAAATTAGTTTATAACTGACAAAATAACACAATAGTCAATATAAAGTTAACACACATGTATAAAGCATAAACATAATATTCTAAATACATATACTTTTAATTATACAAAATGAACAACATAACTATACTCACAAAATAGACTAGTAATTTTTCTGGTTATTTTAAATATGTGCTAAATTCGGTCAATCTTCAGAAACGAACGGTGCGCCATCCGGCCATCCATAAAACTCGTTGTGTATAAACAGGTCATGCATAATCCGGCTGTGCGACATCTGGAATTGCTGAAAAAAGTCGTGTTGAACTCAGCCGTTCTGAATAAATCTGTGCGTAACTCGGCACCACCCGTGCCAACGCTCCAAGATGTCATTGGATTCAGGGTGATATGCTGTCGTACGTATCCGTTCTGCCCCAATTAATTTGGTCAATGCTTTGAATAACGCGCTTTCGAATTGTGTGCCCTGATCCGTTGAGATTTTGCTGGGTGTTCCGTATCTTGCGACCCAATGTAATAGAAAGCTTTTCGCCACCGTGAACGCGTCGATGCTTTTGATGGGAATAGCCTCCGGCCACCTTGTAAATCTGTCAATGCACGTCAGGATATAACGATGATCCTCTGAAGTTGGTAGTGGCCCTACTAGATCGATGTGGACATGCTTGAACCTCTGCTCTGGAATCGGAATTTTGTCTGGGACCGTTTGCGTGTGTTTCTGTACTTTCGCCCTCTGGCACTGTATGCACGTCCTTTATGTCTTTCTTCATATTAGGCCACGTGAACTTCTCACTTATGTATTTCAAGGTGCTTCGTCCGCTAGGGTGAGCCAGTCGATGAGTTGCTAAGACCTTCTTGCGTAACGTCTTATGCACGAATGGTCGGGTTTGCGGTATCGAACAGTCACAATATACGGTAGCCTGTGAGCCTTCCAGCTGAAAGGCCTGTAATTGTAGGGAGGAATTGTTGCTGTTTTTGAGTGTTTGCAATTCCTCATCATCAACTTGTGCTTCCGCCAGCTCTTGTAGGGTGACGATGACCGGCATTGCTATTGTATTTACCCTCGATAATGCGTCGGCTACCGCATTGTCTTCGCCCGCTACGTGTCTGAAGTCAGTAGTGAACTCGGATATGAACGCCAACTGTCTGCACTGCCTTGGTGAGAGCTGTTCAGTCTTCTTGGAGAACGCGTAAATTAGTGGCTTGTGGTCTGTCACCACTCGAAACTGTCGTCCCTCGAGCATGAACCGAAAATGTTTGATAGCCGAGTAAATGGCTTGGAGCTCCCGGTCGTACGTACTATATCGCTGCTGCGACTGCTTCAGCTTCCTAGAGAAGAAGGAGAGTGGTTCGAGTGCATCACCCACCTTCTGCTGCAACACTGCTCCGACGGCCCGATCCGACGCATCCGTTTGCAGTACCATCTCCGCTGACTCCTTCGGAAAGTTCAGGATTGTTGCCGTGGCTAACTTTTCTTTAACTAATTTGAATGCATGCTGGCGCTCCTCTGTCCACTCTACTTGTTTCACGAAATTTTTGCCGCTCCCTGCGATAGCTTCCTGTAGTGGCGTTTGCGTTTCTGCTAGATTGGGAGCAAAATGGTTATAAAAATTGATTAATCCCAAGAACCTGCGCAATCCCTTTACTGTCTCTGAGCGAGATTGCCTCTAGTGCGGCCCACGGCCGCTAGATGGCTAGGCCCAAGCATCTCGCCTATACGGCCCATGCTAATCGCTTCTCGCTAGTGATAAGAGGACCACGTTCCCTTATCACTAGCGACGAAGTACCTGCCCAGCGCAGTATCCAGCCAACCTACTACCTTATCAAATCTTGAGGGCTCTTCAAGGTTTGTCCTTACTCTCGTTCCAGTCTTTAGCCAGGACTCTTGGCCAAAGACGACCCTCCTGCCTTGGCGAGGGCTCGCTTGCTAGGTTCCACTCCCTGGATGCTCCAGAGATCTTGCCACGCAAGCATCTGGTAGTCGCGGGTTTAAAAACTGTTGCTTCGGCTACACTCGCCCGTCGAGTGTTCTGCCCGATATTTTTGTGATCAGAAGCGGTCAGCTTGACCGGTTCTCTATTATAAGGGTTAATCACCCAACTTGATTATTTTTTGATTACTTGTATAACGAAACGTAATTTCAGAATATATTGTTTGGTTTAAATAATCTCATTGCCTTCGTCATTGAACCACCCAGCCACTCTTTTACTTTTCAGCTCGTGTAATCTCATCACTCTAGTTGCGCACAAATTTCTGGTCCTTCGAGCCGAATATTCGGCATACTCAAATTTTTTGTGTTGCAAATTTGCTGTGATCACGAGTGAAAAGAGGCTGAAGGGTCGGTATCATGTCGCAAGATATTTCCGGGTACATTACCCATCTCAATGTCCTCCGAGAGGAATTAACGCGGCTTTTCTCAAACACGAAAAAGCGCGGAGTGAATAATTTCACCAGACGGTTTCTCCAAGAACGAGCGTCCACGGTCAATCGGGTGTTTGAAGACATCAAAACCATACACCTAGAGATATGCAATGCCATTCCTGCCTCGGAGCTAGCACAGTCCAGTTACATAAAATCGAACACGTATCAACTGGCTGTGGATGTTTATGAGGCAGTAGAAATGCACCTGGATGAACGTTTGGACCGACTCACGGAGGAAATCGTGACTACGCCTACATCTAATAGGGCCCCGAGCTCTATGGGCTGTGCACTCAAGCTGCCCCATATTGATCTTCCAAAATTCACAGGCAACTATCCCAGTTGGCCATCTTTCCGCGATAGCTTCCGGTCAATGGTTCATGAGAACCACAGTCTGCCGGCCATCCAGAAGTTTCATTATCTAAGAGCTTGTCTGAACGGTGAGACTTTAGATCTTATACAAAACCTACCTCTCACGGAGGACAACTATCAAACAGCATGGGAAACCCTTAAATCTCGCTACTCGAACGGACGTCTTCTCATATCAACGCTGTTGTCTCAGTTCTTTGAGGTTCCCAATGCTCGTTCTGATCATTTGTTTTCGATCAAATCATTGCGGGATGCTGCTACGCTAACAATCGACGCCTTACGGAACGCAGGATGTAATGTGGATTCTTGGTCTCCTTTAATCATCCATTATCTCAGCAGCAAATTTGATGACTGGTTGAACGACGAGTGGGAGAGGCTCTTGAGTGAGACATCAGAATATCCAGAACTTGCTAAATTTACTGATTTCCTCACTAGACGCATTTCCGTTTTGGAGGCTCGGGCCAATTCAAAGAGTAAGCCCAAACGGCCGTCCGAGAAATCCATTCGTGTTCACACCGTGGAGACTACTCGCATTAAGTGCTCAAACTGTTCTAAGGATCACTATCTCTTTCAATGTCCGAAGTTCTTGGGACTTTCCCCAGATGGACGGTACAAGTTCGCCCAGGGTGCCAAACTCTGTATCAACTGTCTACGCAGCGGACATTCGGTTGGCAATTGTACATCTACTAACAGGTGCCGCACTTGCTCAAAACCACATCATACACTTTTACATTTCCCTAAGAGGAATGTCACTCCAAATGTGGTTGGGCCTACTGAAGAATCAAAGGAGATTGTCGCATCTCAAGTCACTACTCTGCTCAGTGCAGAAGAAGACAGAACGGTATTATTGGGCACAGTACTTCTTGAAGTACGTTCTCCCGAAGGCCAATCAGTTGCTGTGCGAGGTCTGATCGACAATGCGTCTCAGAAGTCGTTCGTCACAGAAAAATTGGCGCAGAGGTTGCGACTTTCTCGCACCAAGCAAGACTCCACTGTCTATGGAGTAGCAGGGGTTGCATCATGCAAGGCCCCGCCCGCTACAGAGGTGACTCTTCATTCCATCAAAGAGACTCCAGTCTCGTTGGAAGTGAGAGCACTCATATTGCCCAAAGTCACCAATTACATGCCTCCAGCCTATTCTGTGTCTGAGTTTCCGAAGTTGCAAACCTTGGAGTTATCAGATAAGAATGCCTCATCTCGTTCTCCAATCGATATCCTCATTGGAGCGGACTATTATCCTCGGGTAATGGAGGAAGAGGCGATCAAGTCCCCCGATCAAACACTCATCGCACAGAAGACAATCTTCGGATGGACAGTTATTGGGAACGTTCCTGAAATAGAAGCCACGCATTCTAACTGCATCCAGGTGCTCCACTGTTGCAATGTCGACCAATCGCTGAGAAAATTTTGGGAGCTGGAAGAAGTTCCTTCAACGTCAACGTTGTCCCCAGAGGACCAACGATGTGAAGACTTCTTCAAGGAAACAGTGACCCAACTACCTTCGGGTCGTTTCTCTGTGGGGTTGCCTTTCAAACAAGGATTTCACCCAGACCAGTTGGGTCCATCACAGGATACCGCTGCTGCTGCACTTAGAAGATTGTGGCGTCGATTCAATTCGATATCCAATCTACAACAGAAATACGAAGAGTTCATGGATGAATACGTGACTCTCGGACATATGAGCAAGGTCACTGATGATCACGACAAGCGGGTATTCCTCCCCCATCATGCCGTATTCAAACATGAGAATGGCAAAGAGAAAATCCGGGTAGTCTTCAACGCCTCGTCGAAAACCCCAAGTGGGTTGTCACTTAATGATGTTCTTCTCATTGGTCCAAAACTTCAGAAGGATATCACTTCTATTCTGATGAATTGGAGAGGACATCGACTGGCGGGTGTGACTGACATCGTTAAGATGTTCAGACAAATCTTCATCAGGAAAGAAGACAGGAAGTTTCAAAACATACTTTGGACTTCCAATACCCGTACTACACCCCAGGTGTACGAGTTGAATACCGTCACCTATGGAACAGGTTCAGCACCGTTTCTTGCTTCAAGGGTAATTCAAGAGTTAGCCATTAGGCATGGGAACGATTTCCCTGATGCTCAACGCATCCTTCTAGAATCCACCTACGTAGATGATATTCTCTTTGGAGCAGACAATCAGTCTCAGCTGACCTCTATTAAAACCCAGTTGATTCAATTGCTTGCGAGGGGTGAGTTTGAACTCAGCAAGTGGGCATTCAGCTTCCCTATAGAATGTAAGGATCGGGATACTTCAGACAATTCGTCCATACCTATACAGGATGGGCCTGATTCTGCAAAAAAGATACTTGGGATATCTTGGAACCATCATTACGATTGCCTTCATTTTGCAATTTCTCCATCTCCAATTGGTGCTTTAACAAAGAGGATTTTACTCTCTGAAAACGCCAGGATCTTTGACCCTATGGGATGGATTTCCCCGGTCACTATCATACTTAAACAGTTGATGCAGTCTACTTGGCTGTTAAAAATTTCGTGGGATGTACCTATTCCCGAACCCATACGATCCAAGTGGCTCCAGCAGTATCAGCAACTGAGCGAATTACAATCCATAACGCTGCCTCGTTGGGATGGGAGAGTACCCAACGCCGGAAAATTGGAACTAGTAGGCTTCTGTGATGCCTCAACCTTGGCCTACGGTGCCGTGGTCTATTTCCGTTTTGTGGACACTTCCGGCCAAGTCTCGGTGAATCAAGTCATGGCCAAGTCTAAAGTAGCACCAATCAAACCGGTTTCCATACCACGTATGGAGCTGTTGGCTGCAGTGTTACTCACAAAATTGATAATCCACATCAAGACTTCTGTGGCTTACCCAATTGATACGATCAACTGTTTTTCGGATTCTCAAATAACGCTGGCTTGGATTTCACAACACTCTTCCAAATGGAAATCTTTCGTGGCTAACAGAGTGGCATATATACAAGAGAATCTTTCGGAGGCCTCTTGGAGTTATGTCAACACGAAGGATAACCCAGCGGATTTAAATTCACGAGGATTATCTCCCGGGCAATTAAAAGACGCATCGCTTTGGTGGCAGGGTCCATCAAGAATTCATGAGCCAACGCTCCTCCAGGTTGCCAGTCCAACCTTGCATACGTCAGAAGAGAAAAGAATTGTGGCTCTTCACGCATGGGGTCCAGAACCAGAACCACCGTCTTTCTTCATGACTCGGTTCTCGTCCTGGTCAAAACTAGTACGAGTTATGGGGTATGTGCGGAGATTCATCTCCCATGCTCACCATCATCACCCAGTTTCATCTCAACTGTTTCTCACCTCTGCTGAATATACTTCTGCAGAAAGGCATCTTGTACAAATAGTACAAGGGGAAGCTTTTGAATCCGAGATTCGTGCCCTAGGCCAGAGCCAGCCTCTTCCTAGGTCATCAGTACTCAGTCCGCTTAACCCGTTCATCGAGAATGGGGTTTTGAAGGTAGGTGGTAGACTGACCAACTCCACCTTACCTGAAACTCAGAAGCATCCAACGATATTGCCAGCATGTCACGCAGCCAAGTTGATCAATCTCAAGGCTCATATTGATACTTTGCACGGGGGATTGCAGTTAACACTGGCGGTCGTGCGCTCCAAATATTGGATTCTGAACGGACGCAACTTGGCCAAAGGCGTCATTCGTCAATGTGTTAGATGCACCAAGTGCAAAGGGAGAACTTGCAACGAACTCATGGGTTCTCTTCCTGCGTCAAGAGTTCAAAGAAGCCTACCATTTGAGCACACCGGCGTAGATTATGCAGGGCCAATCATGGTCAAACAACACGCTGGACGTAACGCCAAGGCAATCAAAGCCTACATCTCAGTATTTGTCTGCATGGCCACCAAGGCTATTCACCTTGAACTGGTATCTAGCTACTCCACCCAGGATTTTTTGGCAGCTTTTGATCGGTTTATCGCTCGTCGAGGCAAGCCTAATGTCATGTACAGTGACAACGGCTCGAATTTTGTGGGAGCCCACGCGGAATTAAAGCGAGCATTCCGCGAAGCCAGGAATACTGCCCAGATGACACAAAATGCACAAGAAATCGACTGGAAGTTCATTCCAGTTGCTACCCCTCATTGGGGAGGCATTTGGGAAAGCGGAGTAAGAGCCGTCAAACATCACCTCCGTCGTTCGCTTGGTTCTTTTATCCCGACTTCAGCGGAGATGTCTACGTTGCTTTGTCGCATTGAGGCGTGTTTAAACTCTCGGCCTCTAACTCGTCTACATGACGACCCTGATAGCCTGGCATTCCTGTTTCCTGGACATTTTTTAATCGGCAGACCAGTACTGACTGTACCAGAAAAATCCACATTGGATTTAAAGCTCTCCACATTGAGTCGATGGCAGCACATTTCTCATGTGGCAGAGTCCTTCTGGAAAAAATGGTCCAGAGAGTACCTTCAAACTCTTCAGCCCAGAGCGAAATGGAGAAAGAAGGAACAGGAATTGAAGGAGGGCGACGTGGTCATCTTGAAGGATGCTAATCCTCCTTGTAAGTGGAATATGGGACGAGTCATTCGGCTGATTCCTGGGGCAGACTCAGTGGCAAGAGTTGCTCTAATCAAAACTGCTCAAAAAGAGGTCTAGCGCAGCATTACTCAAGTCTGCAAATTGCCCACTTCCACATAATCAGCCAGAGACGTTTCCCAACGGACGTCTTCACCTGGGTAACGACATTTAGATTCGTTTCGAACCTTGCTTACCTGTAAACAGGTGACGTCAAAACAACATGTTTACTGTCTATTTTATAAGGACTTCACACGGAGGAATTTGACAGTGTCAAGTTAGCCGACTAATTAACTGGGTTTACCAATTCAAAAATGGATAATTATCTTCACTTGGACATCGAGGAGGACATCGAGCGATTCCTGGACGAACATAGCGAGTTGAGCATGGACATCTTCGACAGTGCTTTTCTGGAGGAATTCGCCGACGATCAGGCGAATGCGTTTGCCGACGCAACATCATCGCAAATCAGCCTGGAAGCAGAAACAACTCCTGGATTAGCATTAGTGGATCAAACAATTCCATCAGAGGACCCTGGTACTATCCACGAACCCATCGACCTTCCTACGTTGGATGCTGCCAATTGGGACAGGGGGATTCTACACGACACCTCTGCCAAAGAAGTCGACCGGGACACCAGGACTATTTTCATACGTTGCTTTGGGACGGTCATCGTCGCTCCCAGGTCATCGGTGCAGCGATTCCGGAGATGGAAGGACTGGACCCCCCAGGGAAAGGTTACCTTGCGATGGAACACCGCTTTCAAGCTCACATCAGCAAGGCTAACTGTACGGCACCGTGGCTAACAGTGCCCATCGTATTATTTGCAGTGTAACCCACGGTCACACAGTTGACAATTTTCTTTTGTTAAATTAGTGAGTGCGAACATTATAATATTAAACATTTCCTTAGTGTGCGGTTTATCTATTGCGTGCGTATCCATTTTTTTTTCTCTCTGTACCTGCGAGTACGAACTTTCTTTGGTTATTTATTGTTGACCAACCCGACTGGTCCCATTTACAGCTCGTCAATTTTTTGTTTACTACCAGTCAGTCAATCTGACAGCTCGCACGCGTTTGTTTTGGTTAACGCCACATGGCGTTAACGGGGGGGAGTGTTGAGCGAGATTGCCTCTAGTGCGGCCCACGGCCGCTAGATGGCTAGGCCCAAGCATCTCGCCTATACGGCCCATGCTAATCGCTTCTCGCTAGTGATAAGAGGACCACGTTCCCTTATCACTAGCGACGAAGTACCTGCCCAGCGCAGTATCCAGCCAACCTACTACCTTATCAAATCTTGAGGGCTCTTCAAGGTTTGTCCTTACTCTCGTTCCAGTCTTTAGCCAGGACTCTTGGCCAAAGACGACCTCCTGCCTTGGCGAGGGCTCGCTTGCTAGGTTCCACTCCCTGGATGCTCCAGAGATCTTGCCACGCAAGCATCTGGTAGTCGCGGGTTTAAAAACTGTTGCTTCGGCTACACTCGCCCGTCGAGTGTTCTGCCCGATATTTTTGTGATCAGAAGCGGTCAGCTTGACCGGTTCTCTATTATAAGGGTTAATCACCCAACTTGATTATTTTTTGATTACTTGTATAACGAAACATAATTTCAGAATATATTGTTTGGTTTAAATAATCTCATTATCTTCGTCATTGAACCACCCAGCCCCACTCTTTTACTTTTCAGCTCGTGTAATCTCATCACTCTAGTTGCGCACAGTCTCTGGTCGCTCGTATTCGACTATCGCCTGTACTTTTTCGGGTGCTGGTTGAATGCCCTGCTTGTCGATCATGTGTCCCAGGAATTTTACTGATGACGCCCCGAAGACGCATTTGTCTACGTTGATGGTGATTCCAAATTCTTGTAACCTTGCGAATAGCTTCTCCAGATGTTCCTGGTGTTCCTCGGCGTTGCGTGAGGCTACAAGTACGTCGTCCAGATATACGTAAATAAAATCTAGGCCACGGGTGACTTCGTCCATAAAGCGTTGGAAGGTTTGTGCTGCGTTCTTGAGTCCGAACGTCATGTAAAGAAATTCAAACATTCCAAAGGGTGTGATGATGGCCGTTTTTGGAATGTCTTCCTCCCGAACTGGTATTTGTTGGTATGCTCTGACCAAATCTACTGTTGAAAACACACTTGTCCCACTGAGGAAATGTGTGCAATCCTGAAGAAACGGAATTGGGTATCTGTCCGGAATGGTTTGCAGGTTTAGCCGCCTGTAATCTCCGCATGGTCGCGATTCGTCCTTCTTCGGTGCCAGATGCAGCAGGCTTGACCATGAGCCCTTTGACGGCCTATAAATCCCCTGCTGCAGCATGAATTCGAACTCTGCCTTAGCGATTTTTAACTTTTCCGGTGCCAGCCTTCTCATTTTAGACGAGACCGGTGGGCCCGTGGTTTCAATGACGTGTTGTGTATTATGTGCTACTTTGTCTGGTATAATATTAGGCCGAGTTAACCCTGGAAACTTGCTCAGCAACTCCTTGAATGAGCAATTCTTAGCTATGCTTGTAACACTGGGTGTTGTCGAATTGGTTATGTGCCCTGATATGTACAAACCGGTTAACTTATCCACCAACCTTCTGCGATTGATGTCTACCAGTAACTCGAACTTGCCTAGGAAGTCTGTTCCGATGGTGGGTGCGCTCACGTCTGCGATGATAAACACCCATGTAAATTGTCGCTTAAGTCCTAATTCTAATGACAGGGTTCTTGTGCCAAAAGTGTTGATCTTAGAGCCGTTTGCTGCATAAAGCACTAGCTTTGCTCTGTTGCGCCGCTCCTGCAGATGTGGCGGAATCACGGATACATCTGCCCCTGTGTCTACCAAAAACTTAAGTCTTGATTGAGTGTCTTTTATTATTAGGCGACGGCTGCTACGCTGCAAGGTTGTCGCCGCTACCTGCAACTGTACTAGTTTCCCTGATTATTATTTTTTTTCCAGCTGCAAGGGTCCTTGCAACCCTTTGCACTGTTACCGAACTTCCAATGATACCAGCATATGCCACCCCTGTCTGGCTAGCGGCTTCTGGAATCCTCCTTGTACCTTCGGCTGCCTGAGGATGATCTGCTTCTGCTTTTTCGCTCCTCTTTCAATTCCGTCGCCAAGGTATCCAGGCGTTTGTTTAGTGCTGCTAGATGCGCCGCCAAGGAAGGAGACGACGATCTAGCCACCCCTGCCACATTAACTGCGTTACCTGGTGTGGAGATAGTCTCACAGATACGGTCTGCTAATTCCTGCAGTTGAGCCATGTCCTCCTTGCATGCAGAAAGTATGGCTTGCGCCTGCATTGGGAGTCTCTGTAGCCATAGGGTTCTAAGGAAATCATTTGCTAACTTGTCTCCGGCTAAATCTTTCATCTTTTTAAACAGTTGCGACGGTCGTTGGTCTCCAAGTTCCAAGTCATTTAGCAATGTGTGCAGCCTCCTGCGTTCACTGTCAGAAAACTGCTCTATTAGGTGACGTTTTAGTTTCTCATACCTGTTGCCTGGTGCTTCCTCCAGTATGGTGTTGTCTATCTCTTCAATGGACTCGGCGTCTAGTGCTTGTAGCACGTAATTGAACTTGGTCTCGTCGACCCTGATGCCGGCGGTGTGAAACTGCGCCTCAAGCTGAATGAACCATTGCTTGGGTTTTCTTTTCCAGAAGGGGGCCGGTTTTACCCCAACTGCGGCCACCTGCGGCCTCTCCAACGCTGCTGCGTTTGTATTATTCTCCACTGCGTAATGGATTTGTTTAAAATGTTCGCAGAATTTGCACTGTTCTTTGTCTGTCTGTCTGGTCGGTTCGCCGATTCTTGAGCCCGCGTCGAGGTCACCAATTTGGCGGTACTTATCGTAATATATTCTAAGTAACGACGAGTTCTAAATTCTAAGCGCCATCTGGGACCGCCACAACTCTGACTCGTCGTGTACTGGAGCGATTGGATGGCCCTCGTTGCCAACACCACTGCGGCGGCGGCAGGAGTCGCAGCACATCCAGGGGAAATCAACAGCGACTGCTTCACCATCTGGAGTTTGCAAATTCCATCGGAAGTTTGGAGCACAGGCGTACAGACACCGATACGTATGTGCCTCAAGTGCAACAGGGAAACTAGTGTGCTCGGCGTCTGTTTTGGCCACTGACGTCAATAGTGCATCAACCCTTGAGAATCGGTTGGACGTGGTTGAGAAGGAGAGCAGACTCAAGTTCCTGGTGGATACAGGTTCCATTGTGTCCTTGATTCCACGTGTTTCTGTAAAAAAGATTTTAAAGAAAACTAGTTTAGTGTTATACGCTGGAAACTCAACTGTGATCTCTACTTACGGACAACAGGCGCTTGAACTGAATTTAGGACTCAGACGCGCGTTTAAGTGGAGTTTCATAGTAGCGGACGTTCAAGGTCCAATCTTAGGTGCGGACTTTCTAGGATTTTACGGGCTATTGGTGGACATACAGAAGGGCCGGTTAATAGGCCCGCTAACTACCTTATCGGTGTCCGGTGTATTACAACGGACAGTGGTGCATACCGTGTCCACCGTGCGAGCTCTGAATGTGCCGACTGGAACAAATGGTGACAGGTACAAGTCGCTTATATCGCAGTACGCGGACTTAGCATCACCACCGACTGCGACGGCAATGCTACATGGATCAGCGTCCATCATGAAATCCACACCACGGGTGCCCCAGTATTCTCTAGGCCTAGACGGCTCACCGGTGAGAGGCTGGCGGCGGCCAAAGAAGAGATGAACATCCTCATCGACCGAGGCATAGTAAGGCAATCATCCAGCCAATGGGCTAGCCCCATCCATATTGTCCAAAAGCCAACAGGAGGTTGGAGAGTCACAGGCGACTACCAGAGGCTAAACGCTATCACGGTCCCGGATCCTTATCCGCTGCCAATAATTCGAGATCTGTTGCAGGACTGTCGCGAATGCGAGGTTTTCTCCTCCGTAGACCTACAGAGGGCGTATTACCAGATATCAGTAGCGTCGATGGACATCATGAAGACAGCCGTGACTACACCGTTCGGGATGTTCGAATTCCTTGGAATGCCGTTGGGGCTGCGGAATTCTGCGCAAACGTTCCAACGCTTTATGGACTCCATGCTGAGGAAGCTACCCTTCGTGCGTGGCTACTTGGACGACCTCTTAGTCATGTCAAGGTCACACGAGGAACACTGCGACTACCTCCGGCAGTTGTTCGACACTCTGCGTGAAGCCAAGCTATCCATCAACCTCGAGAAGTCGGAGTTCGGCAAGGGCAAGGTGAAACACCTGGGCTTCATAATTTCCAAGGACGGATATTCGACACCGCCGAACAAGGTTCAGACCATGCTGGAGTTCCCGAGGCCAGACGACACCGCACAGTTGAGGCGGTTCCTAGGAATGATCAACTTCTACAGGTGCTTCCTACCCATGGCAGCGGAAATGCAGGCGCCGCTTCACGAACTCCTTAAAGGATTGCCCAGGAAGGCGAAGAAGCGCATAGACTGGAATCCGGTGACCTTGGAAGCTTTCGAAGCTTGCAAGCGTAGCATGGTCAGCGCCGTGAAAGCCACGCTCCTCGACAATGACGCGGATTTGGTACTTCGCACCGACGCCTCCGACACGGCCTTAGGTACTTCCTTAGAGCAGGAGGGAGACAGCTGGAGACCAGATGGATTCTTCTCGTGCAAACTCAGCGAGGCAGAAAGGAAGTACAGCACGTATGACAGAGAGCTTTTAGCCGTCTACAAAGCCGTTAAGTATTTCCGCCAGACGCTGGAAGAAAGGAAGTTCACCGTCAGGTCCGATCACAAGCCACTAGTGCAGTCGGCTGCTAGGGAGCATACAACTGCCTCCCCAAGGGTGCAACGACAACTGGATTTCTTGCTTCAGTTTGGTGTAACCTTTGAGTCTGAAAGAGGCGTGTACAACGTTGTCGCAGATGCACTTTCACGTGTTTGCACAATAAACATGCCCACCGGACTGGATGCCGAGACAATCCGATCAACCCAGAACGAGGATGACGAGACACAACATTTGAATCATTACCCTGCAATCAGCATGGCCAAGCTTGATATTGAGGGAGTGGAGATAATGTGCGAGGTATCCACGGGTATTGTACGACCTTATTTACCTGTCTCTTTAAGAAGGAAAGCCTTCGACGTCATCCACGGGCTATCTCATCCGGGCAGAAAGTCAACGGCGAATATGCTGTCCCAGAAATTCTTCTGGCCAGGCATCAGGAAAGATGCACAGAACTGGGCACGAGATTGTGAAGACTGTCAGCGCGCTAAGGTTCATAGGCACAACCGCACCGAGTTTGGCAGATTCAAGGAGTCGGACAACAGGTTTGACCATATTCATGTGGATTTGATCAAGCTTCCGGAAGACAGAGGCTTCCAGTACTGTCTCACGATAATCGATCGTTTTTCGAGATTGCCACAGGCGATTCCGCTAAAGAACACTCAGACAGAGACCGTAGCTCAGGCGCTATTCGAGCACTGGATTTGCCTATTCGGAACACCTCTCACGATCACCTCAGACCAAGGACCGCAGTTCGAGTCGGAACTCTTCAAGGTTCTCGCTCAGCGTGTAGGGGCACAGCGGACGCGCACAACACCGTATCACCCACAGTCAAATGGACTCGTAGAGAGATTTCACAGGACACTAAAGGCGGCATTCATGTGTAACCCGGGAGTCTCCTGGGTGGATCTGCTGTCTTCTGTCCTTTTAGGGTTGCGAACTTCCGTGAAGGACGACCTGTTGTTTCTCCGGCGGAGATGCTGTTCGGCACGACTCTGAGGGTGCCTGGCGAATTTTTTGTTACGAACACAGTTCCAGGGGATGCTCATGTGGTCCCTGACAAATTGCGAGCGTTGTTCCAGAGGATCAGACCCATTCCGGCCTCTAGACACTCCACTCAACAACCGTTCACGTTCAAGGAACTACAAACTTGTTCACACGTGTTTAGAAGGGTGGACACGGTCAAACGGACACTCGACCCACCGTACACGGGACCGCACGAAGTACTGAGGCGGATCAGCGACAAGCTATTCGTCATCAAAATAAATGGACAGGAGAAAACGGTGTCAGCGGACGCTTTGAAACCTGCGTATATCGGTCGTGCGTGACCCTCGGAAAAATTGTAAACAAGCTGCGCTTGTATTTATAATAGTATTATTATCGACATGAATGAGTGCGTACAATGTTGATCCCTTACCCATTGAGGTAAGCTCTCTGGGGGGAATGGTGTGACGACACACGGCTATAGGTATAGAGGGCGAATCGGCACTTGGCCGTTTCGCAGTCGCCTTTACCTCGCCACGCGAACTAGTCCAGCTCCGTATTTTCAAGTGTATAGTTCAAATTTTTGAATAAATATTCGTTATATTTTTATTGAATTTTTACAAACAGGTAGTTCTGTTTTATTCCTCCTGCTTACCCTAACACATCTACAGTGTTATATCCTAAAGTTCTAGGGGCTTTCCTCTTTAACTTTATACATCTCAGGTAACTATAGCAAGTGAAAATTAGTATCTTTATTGGTACTCGTGTAAAACGCTGTATAATGATATAGAAAACTGTAATGCTGCAAAAAATACTAAATGTTATTCTTAGAAAAATATTCAGCGAACAAAATCATTAAAAATTTGGTTTTTCAAACATTTATACACATTTTAACAACAAAAATGATGAATTTTAACACACAGTATATATTAAAAACTACTATATATTTCAACCAATATTCGAAATGATCACACTTCCTTAAAAGGGGTGATTCCTGACGCTATTTTAAGAACTTTTTCCTGTTAGTATTTTTTGAATTGAAGCTTTATTTTCAAGATATTTAGTGATAAAGATACCTGTAGTGAAACAAAGGTTCTGCGCATAGTATAGTATGCTGATAAATCTTATTGGTGTCCCTCTTCTTAACTCAATTTTAGTTTGAACAGTATAGCGCATATATGCAATATTACTATATCGCGTGTTTGCATTGTTTCAGCGACCAATCTAAGAGAGATGGAAAATATATGTTTGCACCAATGACATATATAACTAGACCAAGCATTCTCAAAGTTTGTAGGCGAGGGGAGTGAAGCCGGAAACGGAAAGAGTGAGAAAGTAGATCGGGCTCAGTGCTATCTCACTCTCTCTTATAGAATTTATAGGAAAAAAATTCACTAAAGTAACACCAGATGGCTAACAAATATAATTGTGGCGCGTGGAGCCACATCCGGCCAAAAAAACTGAGAGGAGTTGTCCTTCTAGAGAGAGGTTGAAGCTAGTTCTCCGGAGAAGGCTCGTGCTTCGTTCTTCTTCCTTTGGACCTTGTACGGAGAACACCTATCTGGATAAAAGGACATCATATTTTTAAGTATTATCTTTATTGTATCTCGACTCGCAACATGCAATTGATCTGTGATAAATCATCGTTCTTTTAACGGATAAGTACAAAGTGCGAAACTCTATTGTGCGCGGACGTTATATTTTATTTACTTGTATTATAAAGTATTAATATATTTCCTTATATGCATACATTTCTCTAAGCACTTATTTCTTTGATTGAACCCTGATCATGAGTATTATTACATGCATAACTATCGGTTAGTGCTGTTGGGGGACTAACTGATAGTTCATTCGTAAAAGTGATGAGTCCCAGCCTTCGCACGTGTCACGGAACATAACCTCCGAGGTTACCGACAGTGTACGGTATTAGTCGATATCACAGAGGTTGGAGGCTTGAAATCCCCCACATTGGTGACCCCGACATGATCAGGGTCAGTCAGAGCAAAATTTTATGTATCGTTTATTTCTAACATTAGTTTTAAGTCTTTTATTGTTTAAACTCATGATGGAAGCGCGAAACAATGTATCTCCTCCCAACGCTAGTATTAGCACGCTTAGCGTTAAGACTCCAGCGTTTTGGAAGAACCGTCCTAAAGTTTGGTTCAAGCTACTTGAAGCACAATTTCATACCTCTGGAATAAGAGTCGATGAGACAAAATTCAACTACGTCATCCAAGCCCTGGATGGAGAAGTCCTGGAGCAATTGGGAGAATCCAACTTTGAAGCCATGACAAGCAATAGGTATGAGCTTCTTAAACAACAGCTTATTACCAATTTCACTGACAATGAAGACAAGCGGCTTAAGATACTTTTGACTGAACTGGAGCTGGCGGATCAAAAACCCTCTCAACTATTGAGACGAATGAAAGATTTGGCAGGAACAAAAGTCTCAGACGATTTCTTAAAGTCACTCTGGATGCAGAGACTGCCTACACAGGCACAGGCAATTTTATCAACGAGTGAAGTCGAGCTCAATCAACTCTCCCTGTTGGCAGACAAAATTTGTGACGTACTTTCCACTCCTAACAATCAATTGTCTATTAACAGGATTGCAACGTCAACTCCTACTGCACTGGAAACTCTAGTTGAGCATTTCTCTCCAAGCTGGTACAGCAATTGCAAGCACAATTGCAACAGCGCAGCAGGTCTCGCTCTAGATCGCCATGCAACAGTTCCACCAAAGCTAGACATGGTGCTAATGGTCAGTGTTGATACCATTTGAAATACAAATAGCTAGCTAAGAGATGCATTGAGCCTTGTAGCTAGAAGGATCCCAACAAACTTGAATCGGGAAACTAGACAACCTGCAAGCTGAGGCGACCAGTTTGCAGTCAACTAACCGTCGCCTTGTTATTCTTGATCCTGCCACAGGATCCGCATTCCTCATAGACACAGGTGCGGACGTTTCTGTAATTCTTCCTGCTTACATGGACAAGAAACGTATATCCGACAAAGTTCTTTTTGCTGCCAACGGAATTAAGAGACGCACTTTTGGATCGCGACTTCTTCACCTAAACTTGGGATTGCGGCGAGACATGCCTTGGTCATTCACCATAGCTGATGTAACCAAACCCATACTAGGAAACGATTTTCTGCACCACTATGATCTCTGGATCAATATCAAACGTAAGTTATTAAAGGACGCTAATACCTCACTCTCAGTTGCAGGAAACCTGTCTATAGATAACGCACCTACGCTGAAAATTCTAGCGGACGATTGTCCTTACAGAGAAATCCTAGCACAGTTTCCTTCGCTTACAAGAATTAACCTTAAGTCCGACAAACCTTTACACAAGGTTGAACATTTCATAGAATCCACGGGACCACCTGTTAGCGCCAAGGCCAGACGTTTGGACACTTCAAAGTTAAAGGCGGCCAAACGAGAATTCCAATGTGGGGGATTTCAAGCCTCCAACCTGTCGGTAACCTCGGAGGTTATGTTCCGTGACACGTGCGAAGGCTGGGACTCATCACTTTTACGAATGAACTATCAGTTAGTCCCCCAACAGCACTAACCGATAATTATGCATGTAATAATACTCATGATCAGGGTTCAATCAAAGAAATAAGTGCTTAGAGAAATGTATGCATATAAGGAAATATATTAATACTTTATAATACAAGTAAATAAAATATAACGTCCGCGCACAATAGAGTTTCGCACTTTGTACTTATCCGTTAGAAGAACGATGATTTATCACAGATCAATTGCGTGTCGCGAGTCGAGATACAATAAAGGTAATACTTAAAAATATGATGTCCTTTTATCCAGACAGGTGTTCTCCGTACAAGGTCCAAAGGAAGAAGAACGAAGCACGAGCCTTCTCCGGAGAACTCGCTTCAATCTCTCTCTAGAAGAACAACTCCTCTCAGTTTTTTTGGCCGGATGTGGCTCCGCGCGCTACATAATGTCTATAATTACGAGACTTTACATACTAAGAAAATAAATTTTTGTATATAATTTTATTATATATTTATTTAAAAATAAATAAAAAAATAATACTTATCCTTCTTATAACTCAGAATCTTATTAAAATTGTTATAGTTATTTGTACTGTTTTAATTGCGCATTCCTTAAAATAAGCAATTTGTTTAAATGATAATATAAATAAACATACAGACATTTAATTATGTAAATTATTTATTGATTTTTAAACGTTACAATTTTGTTACATTTACTTCGTATTCTTTTAAGACTTATTGCCTATGGATTAGAGTGAGATAGCACTGAGCCCGATTTGCTTTCTCACTTTTTCCGTTTCCGGCTTCATTTCCTAGTTATATATGTCATTAGTCTGCACCGTACGGAAACCTTTCTGCTTTCTGCGTATGCTTGATTATTGACCAATGAAGAGTACTTTATAGGCATCAGAAACATTCCCACCGTTTTAAAGAGACATAGAAGTCATAACCTATAAAAATAATTATTATTTACATCAGAAGTATAAATAGGTTTTATAAAAATGGAGAAAAGTTGCTATTTATATAAAGCGCAAAGATCTAAGGAGATTTCATTACACAAGTAAATTATGTGTTGTTTATATATTATTTGCAATTCAGAACAAAAATAATATAAAATTTTGTAGATTTCCAAAAGCTGATGCAATACGTAAAATGTGGATAAAATTTTGTAAATTAGAAAAAAATATAGACAATGTAAAGAAGTTAGAGCTATGTTCTATTCATTTTAATCCTGAAAATTATATGGGTTACCTAAATATAATGTTACCAAAGATTTTGAAACGGGCTGCCATTCCTACAATCTATTTAAGTAGAAAAACTAAAAAAGGTAGGAAATTATTATTTTCTACCTAATCGTTATTAATTAAGAAATAATTTAACTATTTAAATTTTAATTTAAAAAAATAAACACAGTAAAATCTAGCTGTAAAAAACAGAAAATAGAAGTTGCTTCATGTTCAAAAGAAATTTGTCATGTGGTTAATGAAATACCTCATAGAACAATTATTGAAGTTACGTATTTCTTATTATTTAGATGTAAGGCTTTTCCACTGTTCCAGAGAACGACAAAAAAAATGTAGAATTTATAAGACAAATATTTCATAAACTAATTTTATTTAGCAATCAATAACTTTTTTATATTAAATATATTTTGTTATGAAGTTGTTTCTCTTTGACCCTTTTCTTCATTTATACTTATTGTATAGTTCAATTTATTTATTGTTAAATATATTATTCAATGTTAATAATATAAATTTGTTTATTATCTCAGGATAATAATAAGTTTGCAAGTAATCATATTTACCAATCACACATTTACTATCTTTCTGTCTATGTATTACAGATCCATTCTTAAATTGAGCATGCGCAAAAGGCAGAAAGGTCCCCGTACGGTGCAGACATATTTTTTCCATCTCTCTTAGATTGATCGCTTTCAGCCAATGCTTTGGGATTAGGAACCCGCGATATAGTAGTATTACATATATGGTATAGCGTTACTTTTAGAGTGGGTTTTGTTTGCGCACATTTTTGATCGGACACAGCGTGTTCCGTAGATTGGACACACGTTGTATCGGACACACATTGCATCGGACACACGCTTGGTTGGATTGGACACATGTGATGGTAAATTGGACACAAAAAATATGGGGCAGATAATAAAATTCGACTTTCGTACCACCGAAACTTATGATTTCTTCTATACCATTGCTTTCTGTCTTGACATGAATTGATACAGGTTGCGCACATTTAACACTCTGGGTGTGTGTTTGATAAATTTCTTTACTAAAGCTTAACAGAGACATCTGTTATTAATTTCAATTTCAACAAACTGTTTCAGAAAAATTAATATGTGAGAATAAAATGACCGTTTCAATAATGCGCATAACACTTGCACAAGTTAATTATAACCATGTGTCCAATCCAACCAAGCATGTGTCCGATGTGGCGTGTGTCCGATACAGCGTGTGTCCAATCCACGACACGCGCTGTGTCCAATCAAAACTGTGCGCAATGAGGACGCTCCCTTACTTTTATATACCGTGCGTCCTACTCTTTTATGAAGTAACTGAAATAATTCAAGTGTCACTGATTTAAATAGTACTAAGTGGCTTTAGTTTTTAAAGTGATATAAGTGTTTTATATACATTTTGAAGTGAAAAAATGGAAAACTCATTACCTAACAAAATAGGAAAGGAAAAGTGAGGAAATAAAATATTACCTATACGAAAATATATTTAACTTTTTAACATTTTCTCTTAATATTAGGTTGCACATTCAGAGCAGAGAGTATTAATTATAAATTGCTATAAAGATAAAAAATCGAAACACCCTAACATAAAGTACGAAGAGCTCATGGGGTCGATTGCTTACACGTGTGGTGTAGGAAAGCGTCTTGTGGTTGAAACTGTAGTCGCTTATAAGAAAACGGAAGAAGTTGAATCGCCACCCAAAAAACGGTTAAAGCCTGACGCAGTTTCTAAATTACTGACCGAAGACCTCGAAAAAATTAGGAACCACGTTCATGATTTTTGAAGGCAAAACAAAATTGCCAACAGTTCAAAAGATACTCGTTGCTATAAACGATGTTAATAGTTTACCCAATTTTTCAAAAACAACATTACAACGAGTTTTAAAATCTTTGAAATTTAAATATATTCAAAGAAAAAGAAACAGTGTTCTCATAGAAGAGGAATATTTAATTCGTTGGCGTCAAGCTTAAATTTCGAAAATTCGAAAGTTCAGAGCAGAAGGTAGGCCGATTTATTTCTTGAATGAAACGTGGGTAAACGCTGGTGACATGAAAAAGACAGTTTGGGTGGATCAAAGTGTTGCATCGACTTCAGATGCGTTAGCGAAAGGTCTTACGATTGGTGTAGCTACTCCGGTTAGTAAGGGGAAGCGTTTGATTCCCCTTATTATGTTTTGAATCAAAGAAAAACTCTTCTGACTACCATGACGAGATGAATGCTAAAACATTCTACGATTATATTGTAGAAGTTTTACCAAATTTGAAAGATAAAGCTGTCATCGTTATGGACAATGCGCCCTATCAATCGGCGAAACTTGAAAAATGTCCAACCAAAATGTGGAACAAAGAAAAAATTAGAAAGTGGTTGGCATCTAAAAATGTAACAATGCTGTCGGATACCATGAAATACGAACTCTTACATAAAGCTGCAGAGATAAAGCCACTTTATGACAAATATATCATCGATGAATACATCAAAGCATTTGGCGAAGATATTCTGAGACTTCCACCATATCATTGCGATTTAAACTCAATAGAACTAGCATGGTCTTCGGTAAAAAAAATTATTTGAAATCTAACAACAAAACGTTTAAATTAATTGACGTCAAAAAGTTGTTATTGAAGGCGTTGAAAAAGTGACACCAGAAATGTGACAGAATTTCATTTCACATGCCATTAAAAATGAAGACAAACTTTATGATATTGATCATATCATTGATAACATTCAAGACGTTGAGGACACCAGTTTTGAATCTGAAAATTCAAGCAACGAGGACGATCCACAACAAATGTCAGAACTGATTAGTTTCATATTTTTTTATATTTTTCTTTTAAAACATTTGTATTACAGTTATAATACAGAGTTTATGAAAACACTAAAGAAGCGTTCTTATTTCTTATAATCCTTCATATTTTATAAATATTCCATAAATAATATTATTAAAATAAATTGAAAAAATTTATTTATTATCTGTATTTATTAAATATTCTACTTCTACCTCTAAAATATTTTTATTCTAGGAAAATGCGTCAAGTT
The DNA here is from genome assembly GCA_037305995.1 of Sclerodermus sp. 'alternatusi'. NCBI lineage: Eukaryota > Metazoa > Arthropoda > Insecta > Hymenoptera > Bethylidae > Sclerodermus > Sclerodermus sp. 'alternatusi'. The sequence goes on from CM074556.1 coordinate 564,039, forward strand.
AAGAGAATTGATGTTTAATTAGATAATTGATAGTCACCCAGTATATGATTCGCGTGGTAGGAGGCTAGTACAGAGTGGGGGAAATATAGACTCAAGCAACTGTCACCGCTCTCAGTCGCATGCGCGAAACAAGTTCTTTCTTATTTGGGCTCAAGTATAGATAAAAATTATTTAATTTTTACCTAATATTCATAATAAACAAAGTGTTTTACTCTACAAAAATAGAGTGGCGTTACTTCATTTCAACAACCATAAAAACAGTTCGACAGATAAAAATATATACTACTAACTACGTTAAATTTTAAATATGTATGATGCTTTATTCTCATTTGTTTTACTTTTAAACAGCTATTCAAATGGAATACATCTCCAATATCATTTACTGCTTATTCATATTTACTTTTTTATTGTTTGTCTTTTTATAAAGTTATACGCATAAAAATAAATTAAATCTATATATAAATAAAAGTAAATATAAATAAAAACTTCGAAATTTATTTATCACAAGACTTGATCGAATTCTTAGATTTACAACAGGCGACCTCTGCAATTCGAGGCGCCACATCTGCAAAGAATAACTTTGCCTGGTACACTGCCTACAACATAATTATAATTCCACATTAATTCCTCACCAGCTTTGATGTTTTTTAACGCAAAAAATGCGACCCATGGGAATCTGACGTCATACGTATCAACGAAAACATTTTGTACAAAAATGTTAGGATCACACGAATGATTAAAAAAACGTCCAACATTTCCTATAAATTTTGCATCCATAATATATGGAATTTCATCTGCTCCAAAGAAACTTCTGGCAGACTTAAATCTTAATCTATCTACTTGTAATGATTCTACAGTAGGATTAAATCTGCTTAGTTGTTGTCTTCCATTTCTAATTTCATCATCATCATTGTTTATTTCATTTAATGTTCCATTAGAATATACATTCTTTCTTAGTTTTTTTGATTTTGGACTTTCATATTCTTCTTGATAATTTTTTTTCTTAGATTTTCTATTACTTTTTCGTTTCTGATATCGAGATTTATTGAAATTTTTCTGTTTATTATTAGTGAAATTTCCATTGAAATTTTCATTACTATCGAAATCGTCGTTAGAATTATTTACAAAATTTTCCGACGTTTTGTCATTGTAACTTTTTGAATATCTTTTATTATTAAATGAATTTGTTGTTAGAGGCATTTGTGGTTCAAGCACATCAGATTCGTAATCTTCCTTAATTCCTTCAACAATTTCAATATAATCTAATTCAGCGAGATATTCATCACTAAAATTTTTGCAATCTTCGTTAATACCTTGTTCAGTTAAAAGTTTTCCAGCATAAATGCAAATGAAGGTTCCCAATGGAATATCATTTAGACACCTTACACCCCATCCGCGAGTAACAGTTTTGAAAACTTGTAACTTTAAGTTAACTGGATGTTGGACAACTCTATTCAAACATGTTTTAACTGAACATTTACATCCAGAATTACATTCGTATATTCCACTGAGCACGGGTTCTGGTAAACGTTTGTAGGCATAGCCAATCGACTCGTTTGGTACTTGACCTTGTAAAGCGGCTCCTTGTATGGTTAATTGCCAACATTGGCATTTTGTTTTATCCTGGCAATCGTCTTCACAGTCACAGCAACATAAGAAATTTGGATCCAAATTAATATTGACGTCTTTCATAGGTTCTTTGTGTGTTGTGTATTGAATTAAATCTGGTAAATCAGTATCCAATTCATTTATACAAGGTACAGGAATATTTTCTACACCATAACTATAATCTTTAATATTAATGAAGCATTTGTCTACAGTAAACTCGGTTAAACAATTTATCGAAGGGTTAAAATTAAATAAGTCAAGCGACATTGAACTACCGGTGACGTTTACGTATTTAAGAACTTCCTCCATATTTCTAAGTCTAACGCCGCAAGGAGCTTGATACAAAATAACTTCATTGTCCTTACAAGATGTACAAGTTTGTCTATTCCAACCACATAATAAAGGAATTGATAGTGGAGAATATCCTTTTAAATCATCAGAAGTGATAAAAATACTTTGTATACAGTGAGGGCCACATTTGTGAGTTTCAAATTTTTTTGTTTGAATTTTATTCACTAATTGATAATGAACTACACCATTTGAAACTTTAGATTCTTTATTTGCATTAAAATGTATTGTTTTTAAATTTGGTTTTTTGCTAGTACTCTTTTTAGCCACTGCTCGAGGTTGAGATGCATTATTAGTTATATTTAAAGATTCTGAAATTATTGTATTTTCTAAGTTAGAAGTTAATGGCTTGTCATTTTCATCATCATCTTCAATTTTGATTGATGTGTATTCAACGTATGGTAAATTAATTCCATTTGTTTTATCTGGTAATTGATAATGACTAACCGTACTAATTGGTGCATGATGACCTCGCTGACAGGTAACAGCTTTAAGAAGTTCTAAATAAAGCGGCCATAATCTTGCAGAACCTCGGTAAATCCATTCTATCCTTCGATCAGAATAATAATGTACTAATACTAAGCTGGCATCTACTTTTACTACTTTGGTCAACCACCATTTATTATTCCATTCTGTTTTCACAATTTGACCAATTTGGAATTTTACCATAGGCCTTTCCGGATAGGATTGTATGTATTTTTTCACAAAATCTTGTGATTCAATTGGTACATCTTTCCAAACTTTTAATGAGCTTTTATAAATTAAGTAAATGCATTTAGATTGCACATATTGAGCATATCCATTATCAAAAAATACCAAATATCTGTGTTTGTTCATTACTTTTGGTGGTTCAGCAATAATTCCACTATAAAAATTTTTAAAAGTTCTATCATGAAAAGCAGCTACTACTCGTGTTGAAACTGGAATAATGAATTTACTGGTAACAGCTACAGCAATCTGTTTACCATTAACAAATTTAAATACGTTATTGTATTTCTCTTGTAGTAATTCAACTTGATAAGGTAAAGGATTTTCTGATGCTATAGCATGTACTTTTGCCTTTAACCATGACATCAGTGGATGTTTCATAATATACACTATGCTACCCACTTCAGGCACTGGAATTACGACAGGTTCATTTCTAAATAAATTAGAAACTACTTTTTGATTAATATCACCCATCACTTGCTCAGGTTCTTGTTGGCTATTTTCTAATTGTGTACAAGGTGATACATCTACTTGTGTAGATTTTTCTATGCAACTTGTTTCTATTATAGCAGGAGGTTCAATATTATTATCATTAATTGTATCATCTATTTGAAGTTCGTTAAGCATTATAATTTGTGGTTTATATCTGTCATAATATTTTTGTCTCAAACTATCTACATCTTTCATCGTATTTTTAATACAATTATTAAGTTGATTATCTTCCTCAATAATTTTATTCCATTTATTTGTTAATATCTTACAGGCCTCTTCAATTTGATAGTCAATATGATACTTCTTCATAGCATAATCCAAATTATTGTCAAAATATTTTATTATATTTAAGAGAAGGTCATTTGATAAAAATTTATTATTTTCTTTTGTTCCAATTTTTTGTTCATTATCTGAATCATCACTATCGGAAATCTCTATGTGCATTGTATGATTAGGAAATTCACAATTTAAAAGTGGTCTTCGTTCTAATAACTCCAATGCTAACTGCTGTTGATGTTCAAATGAAACATTAAAGCATTTTTTGCATATTAATCTTCTTTTCTTTCTTGTAGTATGTATATTATAAAAATAACGTGAAAAGGATGGTGTTATCATCATATCTAAGCCAGAATTACATTGATAATTTATACAACTATTATTATGCGCTTTTGAAGATTTTTTCCTATGATCATTTTTTTCTATTTCTTCATCTGAAAGTAAGTCAATAACTTCTGCATAGTTTGATTTACTAATCTCTGTCATTTTATGTAATTCTACTTAATAATATATTATAAATTGTAGTAATTAACCAATGATAAGCTAATATTCAATTAGAAAAAAAAAAAAAAAAAAAACAATAGAGGATTGATCCAAGTAAGATAAATGTCCGTATGAAAATATAAAACACTTATTAATTCAATTATATGAATCCTTATAAATGGTGTTGCACTAGTGGCGCCCTCTTGTCGAATAGTATATTTCTGAAGTCAAATGAAATTGGAATGTTTATAAAACTTGATATAAGTGAGATTCATGCTTGCACACACAAAAATATGAGACACTCACCTACTCAATTATACAATTTAACTGGAATTTAATATAGAAGTACAATTAATAATTGATTTCTTCTTGTTATTGGTCAGGAAAGTCGGTACTATATATTCGTTAGTAAGGTAAAAACTGACAAAGGAAAATATTCTTGCGTCCTATTTATAGCAAGGAACTTGTAATTCTATTGGTTCAAATTGGCACCAAGAGTATTGTCGGACTGGGAATGGTTCAATTCTGTACAATAGACCTATACTTAGTTCATAACGTTTTTCGGAAATACACAGATGCTAGATAGTAGACAAAGGAATTTTCACTAAGTGAAAGATTCTTTCTCACTCTCTCTCTCTCATAAAAAGCAATATATATTTAGTGGATAAGAGTGCGATTACTTCGGCTAATAACCATCGTCCATGAGGATTTCGCACCATATAAAAAAAGGTCAATAGATTTGATTATATCCTTTACATGTTACATAGACATTCATTCTCGTAAAAACTAAAAATCTTAGAACTTTCTCCAAACCCTGTATATAATACAGGGTGACTCATTTGAAAGTGTACAATCAAATAACTTCTAAAGGTTACACATGAAAGTTATAGAATTGAAGGAAATATTTGACATAAAAGTAGTTTTTGCCGTAACTTCACGTGCGTTTTCAAGTTACAGAAGTAAGCTTTATGTTTTTAAATGACAATTGTATTTTTGACCCTTACAAACATCGGTCGTCTTGACGAGAGGAATTCAAACTTATCATATCTCATATCCTTTTCATTGATTTTTATTATAGGGGGAGAACTTATTCATTTGTTTCGGGATGTATTCATCCGGGATCGCTGTTATTTAACATCTTCATAAATGGCATTGGAGTAAATTTTTGGAATAACAGCTTCATTCTCTATGTAACGACTACAAGATCTATAGAGAAAGAAACTAAAACAAAGAAAAGAATGTGCATCTTAAAAATCTTAAATGAATGTATTTTCACCAAAAGTTGTCTCACATGCAATCTGGAGAAAGAGAATATTATTAATTCAGTATTTAAAAGAGTTAATCTATGTACAAAATGTAGAACTTACATTACCAAACGTAAATGTATTTTTATGAAATGCTTACACATCTATATTGCAAGGGTTGCATGAATAAGTTACCATGAGATATTATACAGGAAACATTCACATATATATATATATGTTATTTGTAAAATAAAATCTTTTTAAAGATACGTTCTTTCCTTAAAATGTAAATAAGGACATGATGTAAAAATAAAAGTAAAATAAAAGTTTGTAGATTAATTAAATTTAGACTGAAACCTTGCCTGTGTGTGTGGTTACAGTTTCAGTTCACAGGATGGTCATCCAAGAGAGCGTTTTAACCGGTAAAAATTCAGCACTACCCTGTACAATCTGGACAGGACCTTATTTCAGTCTAACTTGCGCAAGGTGGCCATAAGGATTTACCACTTCATTAATCAATTGAAAATAAAATAAATTGTTTAATAATTGTGTACAAAATATTTTGACGTGTATTTTAAAGTATTTTATTATATAATATATATTACATAATAATCATAATTTATTAATATTAAATTATAATAAACTAATCTTAGAGATATTAAAGGTTGTAATAAGGACCCTTGGCCAGACTTTATGGTGTTATTGGGGGGATTTTAAGGGGTAATGCCACTGTAGAGTTTTGAAAATTTATTAAAGGAAAACCAAACAACGTTTGAATTTATTGCATAAAATTATGTAATTCGATACTGATAGGCATCATGACTGTTTATTTAGAAAGGCTGTACTGGCGACCAAGGTTCTAATTAACAGGTGATCTTAGAACAAAAATTCAAGCAGTCTCTGACTTTAAGTGTTAAAGTTTAGGGAAGTACTTACGGAAATAAAAAAAAATCAAAATTGTTAATTTGGCAACATATTTAGATAAAAATGATTCTTGGTGAAAACTTTTGTCTAAAATTGTTTATAAAAAAAAATATTGCATTAATCATAATATCCGTTCGTAATTCCCTCAGTTATATTGTTTTGAAGGTCTACACAAAATTTGAAATTGATTGGTTAAATATTCGAGGAGTTAGATGATTGCCAAGTTCAAAAGTTTCAAAAATTTTCAAAATTCTATAATGGCATTACCCCTTAAGGGGTTTCGGGTAGTCAGTAACTTTGAAAAATCGACTTTTGAATTGCTGCATTTTTTAAAAATAATAAATTTAAAGAAAGTAACTTTATATGGCCCTGGTGTAGGTAACACAATGTAAGTTTAAAAAAAAAAAAAAAAAAATATTGAGATAAAATTCGAACTTTAAACTTTAAACGCGTTTTTCTTAAAACAGCATTTTCCAAATCGGTGAGCAGAATTACTGAAAAATGATACAACGTATAGCTCTGAAATTTTGTAGACTTCTTTTATAGATAAGCATGCGATCCCTGATCGAAGGATGTTTTATTTTTTAATGTTCAAAATAGACACGATTTTCTTAAGTAAAAGGTGAATTTTCACTTTAAATGTCCGCCATTTTGCATACAATTAATTTCTCAAAAAACTCTTCGATCAGGGACTAGGTAACTGATCTATTCTCCAAATCTATTCATATATTTGCTTGCAGATGATCTAGTTCTAAAATATTGATGATCTAGTTCGAAAATATTCGAAAGTACTTATTATAAAATGTAACTAGGAATATGGAAGATTTGCTACTTATGAATTTGTCAAATAAATTAAATTGAATATTGTGCAAGATAGACCTGGAAGAAACTAGAAAATACTTAAAGGAATATACAATAAAAGAGAGAAACTAGTGTTTCAAAGAAAACTAACTTTATTTGTATTTTAAATGATTGGAACAGAATTACAAAATTTACAGTCTCTGACAAGAAAGTGATTACGCCAATGCAAGAACTTAACAGAAGGTCAAGAAAAAGAACACACGAGAGGAACCGTGGAACACACGAGGATATAGCGATTCTTGTACCCAGAATTGTTACAAAAGTATTTAGTCGAGGTCGCCTGATAAATTGGAGAAGAGAGGAGAATACGAGGTGTTCTCGTACTCGCAATGGTACTGGTTAAGGACTGCAATTAGGCAATATCGGACGTCTACTAATAGGCCTTTGCCACACATTTTCCTAGCGAGAAACCCTAGGCCTAGGGTAGCCAGATGTTTGATATACGCTCCTAGCGGCGTCTAGGCGTACTACGCTAGATCTCACACAAATATATATTTTATTATAGGATGAAATTAACGTAAAATTACTAAATTAAGCTTTAAAATAAATTTTCTTTGTCTTATTTTTCTTTTTTAAATTTTTGTAAGTGGCTCTTACGTCAATTAAAAATAAATTATGTTTTTTGCAAATTAATGCACTCTCTTAAATACGATAAAAAGTGAAGAAATTTAAATATATTAAAAAGTGTAAAATTATTGAAAAAGTTAAAAGATATAAGTGAAAAGTGTTCAAACGAATGAAATACTATACGTATTAACGGGTTATTCCGAAGAGTAAACACAGTCGAAAATCTCTTTTCTTTTAGATATTCACTAATCAAGTGATTATTAGTTGTGAGATGACATTTTTTTATAAAAGAATCGATTTCGGGCAATTATATAGATATTAGTAGAAGACTCTACCCGGTAGATTCTTATGTTGTTAATGTTCGGATTCGATGACGTCCACGAATTGCTCGGGGGGATCGATTGCTTTACGATATTGAGAGCTTTCACATAAGATAAATTGAAAATTTTATAATTTCAAACATGTGATTATTAAAGCGAAACATGAAAACGTAAACGTCCTTGTCTTGACAAGAAAAACAAGGTCAGGATTGTTTAGTTTCAACCTAACATCGATCTGGTGAAACATGATGTCGATGATTGTGCAATTGCATCAGATTTATCATTATATTGGAAAGTCTTCCAAATGTTTACTATTGGTATATTTGTGCTATCTGTGATTATTAACAAAATAATACTAATCTCAATGATATAGAATTAATAAAACCATTAATGCTTCGATATGTGAAACTAATAAATTATAAGTATTTACAATTGAAATTTTATGGTACGCATCCAAATAATTTGTTAATAGCAAATGTAACTTTGAACAAGAAGTTTAAAAGAAAATAAGTAAGTCAAAGAGCACAAATAGACTGCCCCAAAAATCTCTGATATAAATTGATAATTTAAGGATGAATATAGAAGAAAAGTTGCTTATATTAAAGTGGTTTATTTTTCAAACAAATATTGCAAGTGTCTAGTGGAATTGTGGTCTTGTTGTATAATGTTGTTCACTTGTATTTTGGACTCGTGTTCGAGCCTGAACCCGAGGAATTTTTTTTTTTATTTTTTCATACAAATAGATGAATTATATAGTGATATACAGGGTGTAACATTGATGTTAGGAGAAATTTTAAGGGGTTGTAGAGGGGTTGATTCTAAGACATATTTTCCTTAGCCATTTTTTAATTTAGGGCTTAAATTTTGAATTATTAAGGTTTTTCTGTACATTATATGATTGGCTGACGCGAGCGCGCTGTGACGTCAGTCAGCTGTAGCACCGCCGGCGCAACACCGTAGCTAGCGGGGAAAAATATCGTGTCGCCCCAAGAAACAAAAATCCATTAAATTTTATGAGAATGTACAAATAACCATTAATAATTCAATTTTTTCTAAATATTCAATTAATACCTACCACAAATAGGAATTAATTGAATATTTATAATAAGCCCATGAAACTTTTTATTTTTTACTGTAAGCAATAGCTATTAAAGTTATTTTAAGAAAAAATCCTAACTTAAATAACAATTACTTAATAAATAATAAAAAGTTTCTTCAATTACACGCGCGAACCTATTAATTTATCACTAATTTTTAAGTAAATAGCATGCAAATTAGAATTAAAGTAAATAAAATATTTATTCGACTCACTAATTATTGAAGATTATCCAGACATCCTTCACGTAGTTTAGAATCTTCATTAATTTATAAAAGTTCACCTAATTTATTATTTTCACAAAAATAACAACACATAACCACACTTACTTCCACACACAATTTCCAGGTACTTTACTTAATTTCACTGTTCACAAGAATCACCTCACATGTCTTACCGTGTCCGTAATTAAATTGATATTTTTAAAGCTATACGCGAAAATAATTATTAATTTAATAATAAAAATTAAGGCACTATTATCCCTACACCGGCATCGTTCGCGCACTAACACTCACACTGTGAAGTTGCACACTGTCCACCTGCTGGGCCTTATTCTAATTATAGGCCACTGACCTACTTTCCTACTGGATCAGCTGATCAACTGAAGTCCTGAGAAAAAGGAAGAAGCCGAGGCTTCCTTGATTAGACTAAGTATAACATAGTAAATAATTATTGAAGTGACTACTTTTCTTACCTTGAAACTTTTTTTATTTTTTTTTTTTTTAGTAAGAGGAAAACCCTCATGGGCACCTAGTCACCCACGCATTGAACAATGGGGACTAGGTAGTGTGAGACTCTTACTCACTAAAAACCTCTCTAGAAGATGCGCTTTCTTCCCGTCCTTCCTTCCCGTCCTTCCTTCCCGTCCTTCCTTCCTGTCCTTCCTTCCTGTCAAAAGAATTGATGGAAGCATCTTCTTGATCCTATTGCACTTCACAACACTTCACAACACTTCACAAGTTTATGCACCACATTTGTCAGTTTTTAATACGCGCGTACTTGACTGTTTATAATAAATGTTCGAATTGTCTTCCGCGAACAGTCAAGCACGTTTCTGCTCTTCGCAGAATAGAGTTCCGAACTCTATCGAATATCGCGTCATTGTCTTGGATCTCATTGCACGCGGCGAGTATTCTTGCAATGAGATCTTCTTCACTGTCGACTGGTGTCTCGTACACCAGTGACCTTACATGCCCCCATAAATAAAAATCCAGAGGTGTAAGGTCGGGCGAACGCGGAGGCCAAGGTGTAGCACTGCCTCTTCCAGAAAAAAATTAAAACTCAGCGGAGTCAATAGTCCGAGTTATTTATGAGTTTTTTTATAAATTCAACGGTTACTGCAATACTTTTTCTGGAAGAGATCAAATAACAAAACACTGACAATAGGGAAATAATCGTTATAACAAAACAAAATCCTTCAGTCCTCTTCTATCATCGGAGAGGACTTGGCGTTAAGTGACTTGGTGAACAAATTATTTAAAAGCCTTAAAACGAATCGCCGAGATCTATACACGAACGCCGAAAAAACAGATATGCTATTAGCATATGGTGCCGCGAACGGTAATCGAGAAGAAGCCCGAAGACTTTACCGCGAACGATTTCCGGATAGAAGACTTCCCGGTCGCGGATATTTTGTTGCACTCGCGCAAAGACTTCGAGATACGGGTTCGTTAAACCCCGGAGTGGCTCCTGGTGCGGACAGGACAACGCGAACTATTAATTTCGAAGAAGAAGTGATAGAACGTTTCCGCGAAAATCCGTCCACCAGTACGAGAGCTGTCGCGCGCGAGCTCCGTACTGACCATATGAGTGTGTGGAGAACTTTACACGAGGACGGCTTGCATCCTTTTCACTTGCAAAAGGTGCAAGGATTAAAGCCGCAGGATTTTGAGCCGCGAGTGCAATATTGCGAGTGGATTGTAGACAAGTGCCGCGAAAATAATAACTTTCTCCGTCGCGTTCTTTTTACGGACGAAGCGTGTTTTACGCGTAACGGCTTCTTTAATAGTCGCAACAGCCATGTGTGGGACGTCGAAAATCCCCATGCAATGGTTGTTGCATCAAACCAAAATCGGTTTTCGGTAAATATCTGGGCCGGGATCGTCGACAACCAGATAGTCGGGCCATATCTCCTGCCGCCGCGTTTAAATGGGCAAGTGTACGCGAACTTTTTAAGACACACTTTGCCCATTTTACTGGAGAATGTGCCACTGGCGATTCGGGAAGAAATGTGGCTGCAAAGCGACGGCGCACCAGCCCATTTCACGCGTGAATCCAACGAGTATTTAATTCGCAAATTTAATAATCGTTGGATCGGAAGAGGCAGTGCTACACCTTGGCCTCCGCGTTCGCCCGACCTTACACCTCTGGATTTTTATTTATGGGGGCATGTAAGGTCACTGGTGTACGAGACACCAGTCGACAGTGAAGAAGATCTCATTGCAAGAATACTCGCCGCGTGCAATGAGATCCAAGACAATGACGCGATATTCGATAGAGTTCGGAACTCTATTCTGCGAAGAGCAGAAACGTGCTTGACTGTTCGCGGAAGACAATTCGAACATTTATTATAAACAGTCAAGTACGCGCGTATTAAAAACTGACAAATGTGGTGCATAAACTTGTGAAGTGTTGTGAAGTGTTGTGAAGTGCAATAGGATCAAGAAGATGCTTCCATCAATTCTTTTGACAGGAAGGAAGGACAGGAAGGAAGGACAGGAAGGAAGGACGGGAAGGAAGGACGGGAAGGAAGGACGGGAAGGAAGGACGGGAAGAAAGCGCATCTTCTAGAGAGGTTTTTAGTGAGTAAGAGTCTCACACTACCTAGTCCCCATTGTTCAATGCGTGGGTGACTAGGTGCCCATGAGGGTTTTCCTCTTACTAAAAAAAAAAAAATAAAAAAAGTTTCAAGGTAAGAAAAGTAGTCACTTCAATAATTATTTACTATGTTATACTTAGTCTAATCAAGGAAGCCTCGGCTTCTTCCTTTTTCTCAGGACTTCAGTTGATCAGCTGATCCAGTAGGAAAGTAGGTCAGTGGCCTATAATTAGAATAAGGCCCAGCAGGTGGACAGTGTGCAACTTCACAGTGTGAGTGTTAGTGCGCGAACGATGCCGGTGTAGGGATAATAGTGCCTTAATTTTTATTATTAAATTAATAATTATTTTCGCGTATAGCTTTAAAAATATCAATTTAATTACGGACACGGTAAGACATGTGAGGTGATTCTTGTGAACAGTGAAATTAAGTAAAGTACCTGGAAATTGTGTGTGGAAGTAAGTGTGGTTATGTGTTGTTATTTTTGTGAAAATAATAAATTAGGTGAACTTTTATAAATTAATGAAGATTCTAAACTACGTGAAGGATGTCTGGATAATCTTCAATAATTAGTGAGTCGAATAAATATTTTATTTACTTTAATTCTAATTTGCATGCTATTTACTTAAAAATTAGTGATAAATTAATAGGTTCGCGCGTGTAATTGAAGAAACTTTTTATTATTTATTAAGTAATTGTTATTTAAGTTAGGATTTTTTCTTAAAATAACTTTAATAGCTATTGCTTACAGTAAAAAATAAAAAGTTTCATGGGCTTATTATAAATATTCAATTAATTCCTATTTGTGGTAGGTATTAATTGAATATTTAGAAAAAATTGAATTATTAATGGTTATTTGTACATTCTCATAAAATTTAATGGATTTTTGTTTCTTGGGGCGACACGATATTTTTCCCCGCTAGCTACGGTGTTGCGCCGGCGGTGCTACAGCTGACTGACGTCACAGCGCGCTCGCGTCAGCCAATCATATAATGTACAGAAAAACCTTAATAATTCAAAATTTAAGCCCTAAATTAAAAAATGGCTAAGGAAAATATGTCTTAGAATCAACCCCTCTACAACCCCTTAAAATTTCTCCTAACATCAATGTTACACCCTGTATACTATCCGCTTAACCTTTCCTAAAAAAAAAATAAAAATAAAAATATTTTCATATAAAGAATACAAATATAAAAATATTTTTATTCTTATTTTTGTCAGGAAAGTTTAGGCGGATATCGTATAACACTATACAGGGTATCTGGAAATAAACGCACCCCATTTAATGGGAGGTTAATAGCATTAAACTAAATCGAGAAGTCCTTAGCCACTTTTCGATCCGGAGCTTAGATTACGAATTCTTAAGATTTTCCCAACTTAACTTTATTGACTGCCACTACCAAGTAGGCATTAGCGTTTGCTCATAAAGCCCTCGCTAGAGATTTCATATGTTGGATTAATCGAAGTAGATCGAACCATTACCATCTAGCGTCATCTTTCTTTAGGAAAGGGTTTATTGATGATCCCGCATGTTTATGCGATTATACCAATGAGGATCTTAACCATATCATCTGGCAATGTCCAAGGTACGAGCAGGGTAAAGGTGAACTAATCAGTTCCTTAATTACGCTCAGGTTTTATCCTCCGTTTCATATTGATTCCTTTTTGTGGAAACCATCCCTTCAAGCACTCATGGTTATTCATAAGTTCCTAAAAATTCACAACTTACACACCTAGATCAGTCATCTTAAAATATCCCCTCCTTTGATATCTAACCCTCCCTGCAGGTCTCATCAAAATTAACCTTTAAAATTTCTAGATTTCTCTTTTGAGTGTAATACACTCGCTACTACTATGTAAGCATATATTATATCTATAATGTAATTTTGTAAAAAGAAACCTATCTTTGTATACTTTGTATCTTTATTTGCTTATAGCTCAGTATTGAGCTTAGAAGCGTAATAAACAATAACAAAAAAAAAGTAGGCATCAGCCATGACGTCACATCGCTATGACGTCAGCGGGACAGAACCGTACTACGTACAAATAAATTACAAATATCGTGAGACACAAAAAAAATTTTTTTGTTAATAATCTTATGCTAAACATATTAATAATTATTTAAAATAGCTCATAATATAATTATTTAATTAATATCTAGTACGTATTAATAAAATAATTATAATGAATACATTAAACTTGTTACTTCTTGATGAAAATACTAGTCATTTCTATTATTTATTGAATAAAGGTACACTTTAATTTAAATTATTTTAAAAAAATTAAAAAGTTATTTTTATTATTTGTCAGTAACAATTATTTTCATCGAATTAATATTGAAGAAACATGGTTAATTTACACATTAATAAAAACATTTATTAAACTCACCATTTCCTTGTTATGTTCAGACTACTCCTATTCTATTTTCGAATCCTTCTTCCTTTATTGTCCACTTTTAAGTTTTTTATTTTATTAATTGTTGCACTTATAAAAAATCACAACCTAACCACATTTTAAAATATACACTTTTTCTATTTTATCTGGTACTAAGCACTAATCAATTACAATTACTTTAAAATAATTTATTAATCACAAACTAAATCATTTTACGCGAAACAGGAAACTACTGTATTTTATAAGAAAAAATAAAAAACCCATTGATTAATGTCGTTTATGCTGTCAATACTAAACATTTTCACAAGTAACTTTCCTGGACTGTTTTCGAATTATTAAAAAAAAAACTTTTTTCGTTTTTATTTTTTTTTCAATAGTAAAATTAAAAATTAACACTGATTTTTTCCCAAATACTTTGAAGTAAAAGACATTAAAAAACATTTTTTTTTTAATTGTCAAATGTAAAGCTAATTTTTTTAAAAATAAATAATACCAAAATAATTTTTTTAACTGGGTTTTTTTAAACATGCAATCATCAAATTTTAACAGTAAACGTCTTTTATAGTTTTTTATACTCAGGAATTTTTTCAATTTATTCGGTTTGGTGGAACATTGCGAAAAACATAAAAAGTATGGTTTTCTTTAGAAAACTTGATATCTAAACAAATTCATACTCTTTTAGTAAAAAACTTTATAATTATTTTTTTTATAATAAATACGTTATATGCTACGGAGATACCAATAACATTAAGAAATATGTCAAAAAAATCGAATTGTATTAATCATCATCGCTATCCTCATTAATAACTATACAGTTTCCTGTATTATTAAAAATACCACTCAAAATTTTTATGTAAGAAGCGGTTGAAAGACAACAAAAGAAAATATCTTGATTAATATCATTTTACATATTTCTAAATTATTGTTTACATTAAAGATCTATTCATTTGAAGAATACTTCAATAATCAAATTAATTACTGTTTCAACGATTTTCCTTCCATTAGTGTAACTAATCGAATCAATAAACATAAGCACCATAACAGTTTTCCCGACTACTAAATATAAACATTTATAGTATTCAAGTTCTAGATAAAGAGGAGTTACAGATTTACTTTTATAGTGTATTTCAATATTACTAATTTGTTTTTTGGTTAATTCTAAAACAGTGTTTAATAATATCATTTTACTTTATTTTTATCGCAACATGTCAGAGAATCTTAAATGTATACGTTGCAATATTTATCTTCGAAAAGTGTCGGGATATAACAAATTTATTTTAACTGAAGAAGAGGCTCTTAGAATATCTGAAATAATAGGAGGAAACGTTAAAGTTAACGGGTGGTGCCGTGTTACGCACCGATTTATTCAGCACGGCTTTTTTCAGCAAAGTCAAGATTGCGCACGACCAGACTCAGCACGACCTATTTATACACAGCGAATATTATGCACGACCGAATTGCGCACCATTTGTTTTTGGAAATAGACCGAATTCAACACAAAATAAAATTAACAAAAATATAACTAGATTCCTGCATAAAATAAAATTAGTGGGGTCCATTTCGACAGAAACAAATTCGACACACGTTTTTTTAACGTTTTCAATTTTAGTACGGATTTTTTGAAGCGACATTTTTCAACATTTCAAATTGAAATTAGAATAAGGAAACGAGGTTCTAAGTAGTTAACATCTGGTGGTGTGTATTGTCAACTCGTCGAAAACACGCGTGTCGAAGTGGTATGTATCGAAATGGAATCCACTAATTTTATTTTATGCAGGAATCTAGTTATATTTCTGGTAATTTAATTTTGTGTTGAATTCGGTCTATTTCCAAAAACAAATGGTGCGCAATTCGGTCGTGCATAATATTCGCTGTGTATAAATAGGTCGTGCTGAATCTGGTCGTGCGCAATCTTGACTTTGCTGAAAAAAGCCGTGCTGAATTCGGCCGTGCTGAATAAATCGGTGCGTAACTCGGTTCCTCCCAAAGTTAACGATATACTATGCGGTAAATGTCGATCTTTTGTAACTGCTTTTGAGTCTTCGAAAAGCAGAAGTCAATCATCTACTTGTTCAAGTGTGGAAATTGATAATGAATCAGCTTCTAAATCATCTGCTTTACCATATCCTTCTGAATTTCAATCGTCCATAAGTTCAGAAAATTCTATTTTACAAGAATCACCTCATATGATAACTCGCTACTCGTCTAATATAACTCAATCAGTTGTATTAAATGTAGCAAATTCAGATGAACAGGAAATGCAATTACAATCATTTTCTCGATTATCTTCATCATCATTAACGACAACTATATCTTCACTATCATCGACTGATGATCCAACTTATGTGGTTAATGAAAAACCTGAGAAAGATGTTGAATATGTCGAAATGATGTTTCCAAGAGTAATTAGTACTCATAAAAATGACATTACAGTAGTGCCTTTCGAAACTCGTATGCAAGTTTTTGTAAAGCGAAGGATATTTATTCCAAGACATAATCGATGCTGTAAATGTCATATTATAAAAAAACAATTTTACGAAGAAGATATTTCATCTTTACGCATTTTTTCGAATACTAGTACATTTGAAATCTCTGATTTAAACAAATTATTAGATCAATTATCTATTAGCAGTGATTCCGTACTCCTGGATAACATTAGCGATCACTTTTTTTAAGAAGAACGTTGAATCATTTTAACAGGATTGACATGGGAAAACTTAATAAAATTGCGAACTATGATGATATCACTGCGTAATACAAAGTCTCGTGACGTAACGCAGGCTATTGTTATATTTTTATTCAAATTACGAACTGGTAATTCAAACGCTGTAATATTGTCAGTATTTGGATTACAACGTGAACAATTAGTATCTGATTATTCATACTCGGTAATGAAATCATTCGAACATGATATTTTGCCCAGACATTTTGGGATAAATGCGTTGTCAAGAGAAACCATTTTAAGTCATTTTAAGTTAGAAGCAGCAACAAAACTTTTTGAATTAAATGATCAACTAATGATAATATGTGATGGTACTTATATTCGTCACCAAAAAAGTACGAACAACGAATACCAACGAAAATCATATTCTGGTCAAAAAAAAGTTCCTTTATTTTGTAACAGGAATTCCTGTTGCATGAGCTATCATAAATTAAAATTCTAGAATAAGAATAGGAATCGCCTCATAAAGGTGTGAGTGGCGACATCTGTCGTGATTCAAGGGAATCACGATAGATCGAGATCACGAAAAGGACTGCATTTCGGAAAGGAAATGCAGTAACGGGGTTTCGACCTGTAAACCCTGGGGCTTGTGAGGTGAAGCGGAACCGGGATGCAGCAGCCGACTGCCAGGGCTGTGTATCCCTGGGGAAGCGGAACCTGCGAGATTCCCGGTAGGACTGGTGGAAGTCCGGATGAGAGTTCCGGCGCTCCCAGGAAGTCGTTGGGTATCCGTCAGGATACTCTAAGACGGGAGAGACAGCCTACATGGGATGATCCGCAAGACGGGATAACGGGAGAAGATCCTGGTATCGGAGAGTCGGACCGACAACACCGCGAGGCGCTGGCCTTCGTGAGTCGAAGGAACGAGGCCGCCTACGTCCAGGCGGGGAAAGCGGAGGAGTCCGTAGGGATCCACCGATTTTCCCGGCAGGCGGTAGGAGTCCAGGAGGTGCGGAAGGCACCCTGGATCCAGGCCGAGATATCGGAAGAGGAGTAACCAGTCCGTGAGGGGAGCGGGGACTGGTCGGCTCGGGCGTAGACCCGGAGGGGCCGTAGGGCCGAAGCGGGACGCCGGGCTCGACCAGGCGAGGCGACCCGAACCGGGATCTGGGAGTGTTCTCCTTGGATATCGAACGTTCTCGCCCTGTACCCAAAACCCTAGGCGGGTTGACGGGAAGAGGGGATGGCATGTTCCAGGCCTGCGGAGGCTGGAACCGATTCCCGAGACTCCTATGACCGATGGAGCCAGCCCTGAGGGGATACTGAGTGGCCGGGATATGCCGCTCTGTCCCTCTGGCGAGCCCGAGAGGAGAGAGAAATGAATGTCTGGACTTCGGGGACTTGGCAGGGTTCCCGGAGGACAGAAAGTTTCAGGAAGGGTTGCTGGTTGCCCGACATAACCAGCTGGCGCCTTGCAACACGATACCGAGGAGGGATAGGCCGAAGGTAACACCCCTTCCCTGCATTCAGGCAGGAGTGCAGGGAATGCCGGATGTCCCGAAGCCGGAGGGCAAGCGCACTTTTGCGCAGTTCCTGCGGACGGAGGGACAGAAGGAGCCGCGGGAGTTCAAGGGGAAGATTCCCCGGAAAACTCCCGCGCCTTCCAAGGAGGCTCCGGTCAAGCCGGCACCGCTGCCCGACCAACAGGCGGCGGTGAAAGGCGTTCGGCCAAGGCCATTCCGGTTAAGCAGGGCATGCTGGAATTGTCGGAGTGAGAGACACCTCTTTTCGGAGTGCCCCAGTCCGCGCAGAACATTCTGCAAGGGCTGTGGCAGGCTGGAGAGGACCCTCCGGACATGCAGCTCCTGTGCGGAGGGATGGCGAGGTCGCGGACCCTACCTGGCAGCGGCGGGCAGAAACGTGCCGCGGGATGAGCTGTACCGGCGAAAGTCGGTGCAGGGCAAACCCGGTGCGGCGAAGCCCGCACGGCCGAACCTGCAACAGCAGGGAAAGCCACCAGGGGCCGGAGGGGAACTTGGGACGGAAACGTCTCAGGCTGGTTCTATCCGGCTTTCCCGAAGGAAGAGGGCTAAGGCAAGGAGAGAGGCCGCCAAGCAAAAAACAGCTCAGAAATGAGTTGTGGAGGGCAAGGTGGTGCTCGTCTTTGTCCGGGAGTAAGTGATTGAATAAATTCAATCACCGAAACCACTTTCTCGTTTGTTCTCGTGGAATTTAAATATTCCGTTCTCGCTCAATTCCTAATAATCTACTTATTAGTGAATTTTCCTACTTAGGAAAGCCTAAGTAGGAAGTTATCGATGAATGCTTCCCCCCCTTTAGGTCTAGGAAGCAGAGGAGACAGCGGAGAGATGGAGGCGGGGCATCCCTACCACTCGAGCCACCAGCTGAGCGCTATCGAGCCGCGCGCCGTAGATCGGAGGGTTAATCAGAATCAGTTCATGGCATAATTAAACAAAAATATGCACTTATTACAAAAATATCTAAACATAAGTTTAGATCATAAACTTGATAATAAGTTATTACCAAAATCACAATTATACTGCTGGATTGCTTGTTTTCTAAATAATGAGTTCGGAAAACGCTTGAGTTCTGATAAAAATGTTATAGATGAAGTGTTGTCTGTTATGAATTAAAAAAAAAAAAAAAAAAAAAAATCAGGATAATACTACAGCAAATGATGTAAAAAAAGAGCATTGGGCTTGACGAAAAGTACCATTTGCAAATATGGTGTCAGATGATTTACTCGACTTTCCAGAGATGACTAAAAAGAAAATTTGCTCATATTATTTAGTGAATCATATCAGTTTTCGCAAGCAGTATCATATTTGGCTGAAATAATTGATGAAGATCATAATATAAGACTCCAGTATGTAAAAACAGCTGAAAACATACTTAAAGTTCAAGTAAAATCGCGGCATACCAACGCAAAGACATATCGTTGCTTTATTGAATATCATCCCAACCATAATGGGATAAATGGAATTTCTCGATATTGCTGTGACTGTGCAAATGGAAGACGCACAGTTGGTTGCTATTCTCATGTAGCAGCGATAATTTATTATTTATCGCATACTAGATATTTATTAAGAATTATAAAACCAGCAGAAATTTTGAGTGGTATTTTTAATAATACAAGAAACTGTATAGTTATTAAATGAGGATAGCGATGATGATTAATACAATTCGATTTTTTTGACATATTTCTTAATGTTATTGGTATCTTCGTAGCATAAAACGTATTTATTATAAAAGAAATAATTATTTATAAAGTTTTTTACTAATAAAAGAGTATGAATTTGTTTAAATATCAAGTTTTCTAAAGAAAACCAGGTTCTTTATTTTTTTCGCAATGTTCCACCAAACTAAATAAATTGAAACAATTCCTGAGTATAAAAAACTATAAAAGACGTTTACTGTTAAAATTTTATGATTGCACGTTTAAAGAAACCCAGTTAAAAACATTATTTTGGTATTATTTATTTTTTAAAAAATTAGCTTTACATTTGACAATTTAAAAAAAAATGTTTTTTAATGTCTTTTACTTCAAAGTATTTGGGAAAAAATCACTATGTGTTAATTTTTAATTTTAAAATAAAAAAAAAATAAAAACGAAAAAATTTTGTTTTTAAATAATTCGAAAACTTTTTGACATTAAGAGCTGAAATTTAGGATAAATTGTTTTTATTTGGTACCAAAATGATTTTCAAAGTTTCATTAGAAAACGCCGTGGGGGCAGATTTTGCATGCTTACCCGGTTATGCCCTTTGTTAAGGAAGAACTTCAGTATCTGCTTGATGATCTACCACTAGGAACAAGAAGGGATATGTGTTACCAGCATGATGGAGCTGGTCCGCACAATTCGCTAGTGGCAAAGGCAGCTCTTAATGAAAAATTTAATAGAAAATGAATTGGACGAGGACCACGGATAGAGTGGCCCCCCAGATCGCCAGAACTGAATCCTTTAGACAATTTCTTCTGGGGCCACCTAAAATCTTCGATTTATGAAAAAGAAATTGAGAACCAAGATGAACTAGCGGTACGTCTGGATGCAGCATTAGGAACCATAACAGAAGATATGGTCAACCGAATGCAGCCAAATTTCTTGCGCAGGCTCAGGATTTGCCTACAAGAAGATGGAAGGCATTTTGAGCACTTGCTGTAAAATCATTTGTAAGTTTTATTTATTTTAATATATTTTTTATTAGTATTATTATTTTTTTTAATTGCTGTAGATTCCTTAACATCTGGTCACATTTTCTGTTATGGTTTCTAATGTTTCATCCAGGTGGTTTGTATGTTTTTTTTGGTTCTTGATTCTTTTTCATAAATAGAAAAGTTATTCGTGGCTTCTCAGATCATCAATTTCCTATTGAATTTTTCAAGTTAGAGCTGCTTTTGTAAGTGGTGAATTAGGCAAACCAGCTTCATTATATTGGTACCACATATCTCTTCTTGTTGCTAGTGGTAAATCTTCAAGCAGTCTAACAGATCTTTTTAAATTAATTTGGTGTACTAATCATCAGTGAGTCTGTATTTTTTGTAGAAGAATCTACAGCCTGATATCGAAGGGATTTTCTGAAGACGAATCATGTTGGTTCTTCACATTGTATACGCCTTCTTGGTCGAACTTGCTTTTGTCGCTAAACAGTATTCTTCCACGGAAACCATCATCTGCCAATTCCTTATCCAGCCAGCAACATCCATTATCCTTATCCATTGGCAAAATCTTGCTCTTCTCTCATAATCCTATGATTGCAGTTGCTGGACTCGGCTATACTTGAATGGATATTGTTTATCCTCTTGCAACACTTCGTGGGTAGTGAATTTACCAATTTCCAACATTCTTCTTAATGATCTTGTGCTCTTTCCCGGATTTTCTTCGACTTCCTTAATTACAGCCCCTGCTACAACTACGATTCTCTTTGTCTTGTTTCTTCCAGAATCCGTCTTCTTTGGTTGTGACTGACTTGTATCCCTTATTCTTTGCATGAGATTCTTTATAACATTCTTCTTCTGGGAAATTTATTCATGTACATTTCTGTCGTTATTTTAGCACTATATATATCATTATATTATATTGTCCATACGACAGTAGCATGTCACTATAAAATAAATATTATTGTATGAAATATTTAGTAATATTAAGGTTAAAAAACTTGTTAAATTTTAATAAAATAAAAATTATTATTTAATACTGTGATCATAAATTTATTTTAATATTATGTAATTTATGAAAATATAATTCTATAATATTTTTAGAATAAAAAAAATATTATTTAAAAAATTTGATGAGTAATTAAATAGTAATAATTAAGGTTAAAATCTTGTTACCTTATGATAATATTAATAGTCGGTAATTAATTAATTGATACCATTAGATGGCAACTTTATGCCATCACCTATCGACGTTTATATTAATTATAATTATTAGCCCATATTATGACATACTTTTGAATATTGTGTATGATCCGGGAAAGTTATTATGAAAATGCCATATACTAAGTACTTCTATACCGCGTACTCCCTGAAAAATCTGTCACCATTAGAAAAGGACAGGGAAAATGAAATAATTTGCTGCATTATGCGCATGAGCTAATATTTTAACCAATGGGAAGTTCTCTTTTGCATTAAGTGCTAACTTTACATGACATGCTGTCTATTATAAGTGTATGAGTATAATATACCAGGTGTGTAAATATGAAACCGGAATTTGCCTTAACTGTCAATGCCTGATCAATATTATGACCGTCAATTCGAATTATTGGCTCCATTTGCTTTGTTGACTTCCGATAAAGATTTTTGACTTACAGCAATAGAAGTTTCATACCCCAATACAGTTTATTACAGTGTTAAACATGTCGAATTTTGTACCGGGAAATTACGATTTGCGGACAGCATTGATTTTCTGCTATCATTTAAAGAAAACTGCTGCAGAATCGCATCGAATGCTTGTCGAAGCTTACGGTGAACATGCTCTTAGCAAGTCACAATGCTATGAGTGGTTCAGCAAATTCAAAAGTGGCGATTTTGATGTGAGAAACGAAGAACGTGGGAAGCCACCAAAAAAGTTTGAAGACAGCGAATTGCAAGCATTGCTGGATGAGGATGACACTCAAACGCAACAACAACTCGGTGACCAATTAGGAGTTACTCGAGAAGCTATCTCCATACGCTTGAAAGCTATGGGAAAGATCCAGAAGATAGGAAAATGGGTACCACATGAACTGAGTGAAAGAGATCAGGAAAAGCGAAACCCACTTGCGAAATGCTGCTCGCTAGATACAAAAGAAAGTCATTTCTTCATCGAATTGTGACTGGCGATGAAAAATGGATATATTTTGAGAATCCTAAGCGTAGAAAATCATGGGTATCTCCAGGCGAACCATCGACATCGACGGTAAGGCCAAATCGTTATGGACGGAAGACAATGCTCTGCGTTTGGTGAGATCAGAAGGGCTTGATCTATTTTGAGTTATTAAAACCTGGAGAAACTGTTAATGCTGAACGCTATCGATAACAAATAATGGATTTGAATCAAGCTTTGCGCGATAAACGACCAGAATATCAAAATAGGCAACACAAAGTGATTTTCCTCCATGATAATGCACCATCACACAGAGCAAAAATGGTCCAGGAAACGATTGAGGCGTTTAGTTGGGAAACACTTTCGCATGCGGCTTATTCACCAGACTTAGCTCCGTCTGATTTTCATTTGTTTGCATCGATGGGACACGCACTTGCTGAGCAACGCTTCACATCGTATGAAAATGTCGGAAAATGGCTCAATGACTGGTTTGCTTCAAAGGAGCAACAGTTTTTTTGGCGCGGCATCCACAAATTACCAGATAGATGGGAAAAATGTATAGCAAGCAATGGACAATATTTCGAATAAAATATTTTTTATAATTTTCATACAATAAGCGTGCATTTTCTATAGAAAAATTCCGGTTTCATATTTACACACCTGGTATAGGGTGAGTTTTTTCACTAGGAACGTCGAAATATCTTGAAAAATAAGTACTTTAGAGGAAAACATTTCAGATAAAAGTTGGTTGTCTCTAAGGTGGACATAATTTGGTATTATTGGTTTGACCTTGAAAGGTGCTTTGAAGGTCTTACGTAGATCATCTTGAGCTTTTTAAATGGAAACCTCTTTTTTTAATTGTAGAATTGGTTTCTATACGCAAAAATACATAACTTTTGTCGATACAATTTTTTTTCGTTTTTTGATAGATAGTGGGGGAATATCTAAAATTGAAAATATTGACTACTTTAACAGTTGTTACCAGGGTAATAGTTTTCGGTGTGTCTCTTCTCCTTTCACATTTATATTAAATGCTCGAATTAATGTCTACATACATTCCGAAACACCTATTAATCCGATTTGTCAGGTACAATTCTGGCACAAGTACCCGACTATCAATACGCAAATCATTCCGCATACGACGATCGTCACCTATTACTAAGCACGAATTTTTCCGATATGTGGTGATATGTAAGTGAGCTTTCAGTTGAATGCCACTTACAAATCTCATAATTTTCGCACCAAATTAGTCCACCAAATTTTGTTCAAATTGAGCGATTTAGCTTCTTTTGGTACAAATATTAATAAACAATGAACTCTTTATTTGTAGAAGAGAAAATTGAAATGGTCCTTATTTATGGCGTGAGTGGTAGGAATCTCAATAATGCAGTCAACCTTTATGCTCAACGATTTCCAGGTAGGTTACGATCACGTACTTCTTTTCATCGAGTCATCAAACAATTTACTACAAATGGGACTGCGCAACCGAGAAAAAGGATTCGCCAGAAAATAGTTACTGGAGAAGCTAATGAAATAGCGACATTAGCAGCAGTTGCTTGTAATCCGCACATTAGTACTCGGCAAATTAGTCATGATTCTGGGATATCTCAAACAAGTGTTACAAAAAATTATAAAACGATTTGAATATCACCCATATCGTGTTTCCTTGCATCAAGAGCTTTATGGCAATGATTTTTTGAATCGGGTGACATTTTGTCAATGGACCCTTTAACGGCTTAACGAGAATCCAAACTTTTTCACTCACGTTCTGTTCTCTGATGAATCTTCATTCTCAAACCATGGAACGGTTAACCGACACAACATGCACTATTGGAGTGTCAAGAATCCGCATTGGCTACGTCAATGAAACACACACCCCCAGATGATAACTACTTACAACGTAATTTTAACTTATAAATGATTACTTATTACTTATTACTCTCGTACAACTCAATCGATTTTATTTTACATAACATATATTCGACGTAAAATCCATTCGACGTAATGTCTTTCGACGTTGTGTCGTTCTACGTAGTGCCTTTCGACATAACGTCGTAGTACCATGACGTCACACATGATGCCACTTTGCGGACGACGCCAATAAAATTAATTTCAAAAAACCTCTTATAGTTCAAAAAATAGGATCCGGATCACAAAGTGGTAAAGGATTTTTCGACTTAGTTTAATGTCATTAACCACCCATTACCTGGAGGTGCGTTTTTTCTGGACACCCTGTATATGGATTAATTGAGAATTATATCTGTATGTGGTTAGAAACGCATAAAAGTTTATATGAAAGTTTATGAGTTATTTAAACTCATAAAAGCTATGCATAAAAGATATCATCAGACAGTATTTAATGCTAATTATTCATCATTTTTTGTAATATACTACTTCAGAATGCTTTGAATAGAATTTAGAATTTATCAGGTTTTATTATTTAAATTTTTGTTTCTACAAAGGCTTTTGATAGAATAAACCACTCTATAACTTTGGGTAAACTTTGGAAATTTAGAATTTCGAACAATCTCTTGAATTGCTTTAAATTATAACTGTGTAAGTGTTTTGTAAAAATTCAGTTATGATCTAGTTTTAAATGGCTTCAGAACTATTTTTGGAATACCTCAAGACTTTCATTTGGAACTTCTACTATTTATCATGTTCATAAATTAAGCGAGATTGGCATGGATAATTTACCGCTTACCATTAGGTGGCTAGCTCATTCGGGTTGTAGACCCTTGCGCCTATCGACAACCTCGAGGCCTCTCGCAAGCATATTGCGATAAAGGCTGCCTTATCACTCACTGACAAACAGCGTCACAGCGTCACAATCTATTATAATCCGTCAATCTGATAGGAACCAGAGGTCTTCTCTAGTTTTTCCTTCTTTCTTCGTATTTTTCGAGGAGACATCAGAGGATTTCCTCTTATCTGCACTTGGACTTCGAGTGCAAAGGCCTCTCTCTATGTCCGTAATCTTTCGCAAAACTTCGTTCTTTCGTAAAACAAAATCTTTTTCTAGTATTGTAACTTCGTGATTAGGTGATCGCATCTTACATTGTAGAGTTGGTTTCTTTTCCATTTCTTTTATATTAATTAATTAATTAAAAAAATTTATTTATTTTTTAAAATGCCAGACTCGTTGATAATTTCTTATGTATCCCAGATCTTTTTTATGGCGCTGAGACGACTTAGCTTCTCAACTCTTGCACATAAATAAGATTGGTATTTCTCACACATGAATATAACATTATTAATAACTTGCAGCTATTGCAGCTCATTGAAGATCAATTTGATAAATACGAGCTTCAAAATTTTCTCACAAGGGGAACCCCTCACACCTGGAACACCAATTTTGATGAAATTTGGTACAGACCTTTAGGGACCCTAAAAATGAAAAGTCATTTTAGCATTTAGTTAGATACCTCTTTATTTTTGAGAAGTTTGACTTTTTAGGTCATCGCATTAACCCATTTGCATCAACACGCGGAATAATCCGCGGGTCGCGACAGTTGACTATCACCAAGCGCGGAATATTCCGCGAGCCGCGACTGTCAGCTATCACCATGCGCGGAATAATCCGCGAGCCGCGACTGTTAGCTATCCCCATAGACCTTATACATATGGACTGAGCCTTATAAGAAGCGATGGGAATCACGACTGTGAGACAGAGATATATCTCTGTCCTTGTCTATCCTTCATCTGTTTGAGTGGTACCTAATGCGCATGCTCGACGCATATTCCATTGTTTGATGAAAAATCTGCGTTTAGCGCCACCAGTAACCTACGTAGCTTTTTGAAAGTAGTCAACACAAAACGTGTTTTGTGAATTGGTGCATGTGCTGGATTTTGTGCTTGCTCCAAATTACGATCATTTTACAATTAAAGATTAGTACTTTTTTCTAGTTTATACATATATATGTATTTAGTCTAGATTAAAGTACTGTAATTATAATTTTTTTCTCTTTTCTTATTAAAAATTTCTTAGATTGTTTTAGATTTCATTACTCCAAAATTTGAAGCGGTGATCGTTTAATTTAAAAAACATTGTGAACTCCAAAATTTGAAGAGGTGATCATTTAATTTAAAAAACATTGTGAACTCCAAAATTTGAAACGGCGGTTATTTAATTTAAAAAACATTTTGACAATGCGTTGCGTACGATGTGTTTTGTGTGGGCCTATAAAAGAAAAAGAAATTTCTTGTTTTTCGTAAGTAAATCATATTTTTTAATGTATAAACTATTTGGAAAATTAATCATTTTTAACAATAAATTATTTAATTAATGATATACTATATATAATATTTTATTATTTAATGTATTATATAAATGTTTAATATTATTAATTGTATGTGCATATTGATATTTCTAAGGTTTCCAAGAGAAGAAAAATTAAAATTGTTATGGGCGAAACTCTGCGACATGTCAATTGAGCATGTACGCCCATCACATCGTCTATGCTCGAATCATTTTCAACCTTCAGATTGCATAGACAAAAGAGGGAAAGGTGGCCTTCCAAGGTTGAAAATGAATGCTGTTCCATCTATAATAAATGTGAAAAGGAAGAAGTATGTACAGATGTTCTTAACTTTAAGAACATCTTACTTAAAGCTAAACTAGTTTTATAAATACTGTTATACATGATAATTTTAAATATATTTATAATTTTTTAATAGGAATATAGTAGACCTAAAACAGAAAGCTAATACTTCTCAGGTTAGCATTCATAATAATTCTGCCATTGACAGAAATGAGTTAAATCTAGAACCAGGAACTAGTACCTGTGAGAATAATACTCATAATAATTCTGTCATTGTCAAAAATGAATTAAATCTAGAACCACAAACTAGTACCTGTGAGAATAATACTCATAATAATTCTGTCATTGGCAAAAATGAATTAAATCTAGAACCACAAACTAGCACCTGTGAGAATAATACTGATAATAATTCTTTGAATGGTAATATATTTTAAATATTAATTATAATGTGAATAATCATATCAAAGTTTATATAGCTATATTTATTAAAATTCATTGTGTTTCTTGTAGAAGGAGAGACTAAAAATAGAAGAATTTTTGAACCAAGATATGTTGGAGACATTACTATAGATGATTTTCAAACTCCAATAAGAGCAAAACGAACGATATCTCTTATAAAAGAGACATTCGCAGAAAATAGAAAGAAAATTAAAACGCTGCAGACCAAAAATTGGAAATTAACCAAAAAGTTAGAAACACTGCAAGATCTACTTCTACATTTAAAGAAGAAAAACTTGATTGAAACAGAAGCTGTAGAACATATATTGGTATTTTTGAAGTCTTAAACTTCCTGCGAAAATCAAGTTTATATAAATTTTTTTTCATATAATTTTATTTGTATATTTTTATTAGGATGGTATACCAGATAATATAAAAGAAATAATTGATCAGCGTATCAGAAAGCGTCGCAGGAAGTACTCCCAGAAAATTCGCATTTTTGCATTGACACTGAAGTTTTATTCATCTCGAGCATACGATTACGTCAGGAAAACATTTAATAATCTTTTACCACATCCAGCAACATTAAGGAAATGGTATACAGTGGTTGATGGTCATCCTGGTTTTACAAGAGAAGCGTTTGCAGCAATATCTCGAAGACATAAGATGTATCCAAATAAGCAAGTGCTGTGCAATCTAGTTTTGGATGAAATTGCAATCCGTGAGCAAGTACTGTACCATAATAATAAATTTTATGGCTTTGTCAACATGGGGACTGATATGTCCAGTGAAAATGATAATCAGACTAAAGCGAACAATGCATTAGTCTTCATGGCAGTTGGAATTAATGATAGATGGAAAATTCCAGTAGGATATTTTCTGATCAAGTCGCTCAGCAGTTCAGAACGTGCAAATTTACTATTAATTTGCCTAGAATTATTACATGAAGCTGGTGCTACTGTATGCTCGTTATGTTTTGATGGCGCAGGTGTTAATATTAAAATGTGTACAAATCTGGGAGCTGATTTCAGTGTTAATAACCTAACGCCATGGATATATCATCCACAAACAAAAGAAAAAATACTTATATTCTGGGATCCATCACATATCATAAAACTTGTCAGAAATACAATAGGAGAAAAAAGTCCTATTTGCTACAAAGGCGATGTTATTGACTGGAAATATATTGTTCGATTGCAACAATATGAAAAAGACGAAGGCCTAAGAGCAGCAACAAAACTGACTGCAAAACATATAAATTTCAAAGACAATAAAATGAATGTGAAATTAGCAGCTCAGGTGCTAAGTAGTAGTGTCAGTGCAGCTCTTCGTTTATTGGAAGATACTCTTCATTATAGTGAATTTGATAATGCCAGCCATACTGCAAATTTTTGTCAAATGTTTGACAGAGCATTTGATATATTAAACAGTAAAAACAGATTTTCCAAAAATCCTTACAACTCTCCAATAGAGAATAAAACACTACCATTTTTTGAGGATTTTGTTAAGATATTTCAAGACTATGTCATGAATTTAAAATTGGAAAATAAATTAATAGTGGAATCTGCTAGAAAAACAGGATTTCTAGGATTCATAATATCAACAACAAATATTATAAATTTATTTAAATATTTGCAGAATTTGGGTCAGCAATATTTACTAAGTTTGAAGATCAGTCAAGATCATTTAGAAAGTTTTTTTAGTGCCTTAAGAAGCAGAAGTGGTTTTAATAATAACCCTAATGCTCTACAATTTCAGAGCTCATATAAACAGTTATTAGTGCATCATGAAATTATAGCATCCCAATATGCAAACGTCATAGTTGCAGATATTCCAATTTTAAGTGTTGGTGCAAATAATTTAAAGTATCCAGATCCACTTGATTGTGAAAATGAGGATGAAAGTGAACATGAAGAAGAAAGAGCACTAATAGATCATGATTACATCAAATGTTGGGTAAAACTTAGTCCATTTATAGAAAATATTGTAAATTATATAGCTGGCTACATTGTTAAAAAATTAACGAAAAAACTTTCATGCAAAATATGCATAACACTGTGCATGCAAAAGTTTAATAGTTCCTGCGCACTAATTGAAAAGAAGACAAGGGGAGGATTAATATATCCAAGTGAAGATGTTATTAAAATCTGTTCAACGATTGAAGTAATATTTAAAGAAAGCCCCCAGAAAATATTTTCTAAAACTTTTCAATTATTCATATTTCAACGAGTTATGGAAAGGATCCCAGAAATTTTCAATACAATAGTGATGAATGAACACATAATGAATCAGGATATTATTGATAACCATAAAATACAATTAATAAAATTAATTATTAAAATTTATGTGACAATTAGGATACATCATGAAACAACAAAAATGTCTGCACATCAAAAATTTTTCAGGCATAAATGTAACAAAGTTATTATTTTTAACCATATTTGATGTATCAAATGTATTTTTATATTTATTTTTAATAAATTGATTATTAATTTAATTTTGTTGATCATTACATATATATACCTCAATGTTTTTATTAATAATAGTTACAAATTATGTTTTTACTGTACAAAAAATATAAAAAATAATAGTTTCTTACAAATTTTTATTTAATTTCATTCTTCATTTATTGAGCTTCTTTCATTTTATACCTAAAAATTATATCAAAATTAAATAAACACTAAAAAAGCTTAGTATTACACTTCAAAAACTCATACATTTAATTTTAAACATTTATATGTGTTAAATGTATCAGACCCTACACATATAGCCTACACAATGAAACATGCGTCGAGCATGCGCATTAGGTACCACTCCAACAGATGAAGGATAGACAAGGACAGAGATATATCTCTGTCTCACAGTCGTGATTCCCACTCGATGCATTATAGGTATAGGAATGGCTCAGTCCATATATATAAGGTCTATGGCTATCCCCAAGCGCGTAATAATCCGCGATCCTACGTTGCTTGTTTTTACCAGTTGCAAAATAGCTTTAATTTGCATCAGACCACGTTCAACCTCTTGTGAGAGCGTTTCAGTTCTTTGAGTTTATATACATCAGTGTATTCTAAAAAAGTTTTACTTTTTCTGTGAAAACCTTTCAAACTGCCGATATCAGTAAGTGTTGCCAATCTATATTTAAATTCAAAAATCCAAGTTTGGAAAGCAATCTTATTTTATAATATAATCTAAAATTTAGTATGCCCCAATGGATATTGAGTATCCTGATTCGAAATCAAGTAATGAGGAACGACGTCCTAGAAGACGTTGCCGAAGGATTTCGTCAAGTTCTGATAGCGAAAATGAACAATGCAATAGTTTTATAAATGAAGAGTACGTGTGGAAAGCCGAAAATCATACTCCGATTATACATCGTTTTACAGGTGAAGGCGGTGCAACTATAAATACACGGGGTTTGTCGAGAGGGGAGGTTTTTGAACTATTTTTTAATAATGAATTAATTACAAAAGTAATTACGGAAACAAATAAGTATGGTGCAAGCGACACAGACTTTATACCTCTTGAAGAGGGCGAGTTAAAAATATTTATTGCTGTAAATATTTTAATGAGTCTAATTTCCAAGCCCACGGTTCAAAGCTATTGGTCAACAGATAAAAGTATAGAAACTCCGTATTTTAAGAATGTCATGAGCCGTGGTCGATTTATTTCTATTTCACAAAATTTACACTTTTCCAGTACAAGTAATTCTAATGACCTACTGTCTAAAATTCGGGAAGTTATTGAAATTGTAAAGAAAACTTTCATTCGCATGTATGTCCCAAATAAACACATTTCCATTGATGAATCATTAATGGCATGTAGAAGTCGTTTACATTACATACAATTTATTCGAACAAAGCCTGCGAGATTCGGTGTCAAATTTTATAAAGTCTGTGATTCACAATCACGATACATACATAATTTCAATATATATATAGGAAAAGATAAAACTGCTACAGGATCTGCTGGCAGGAATGTTGTATTCAATTTGTTAAAAGAGAGTCAATTATTGCACAAGGGGTATTGCTTATTCATTGATAACTGGTACAGTTCACCAACATTATACCGAGAATTATATAATATGAAAACAAATGTATGTGGAACAGTGAGAATAAATAGGAAAGAAATGCCTCGAGAATTAAAATCACGCGTACTACAAAAAGGGGAAGCCGTTATATTTAGTACAAAAAAGATGGCGGCGATAAAGTGGAAGGACAAGAAGGATGTCGTTATGCTAACTACTATGCACAATTTAAGTTTTGTTGAAGCAGAAAAGCAAAACCGATATACTGGACAAAAGAGTTTAAAACCAACCGCAGTAGTAGATTACAATCAATATATGGGTGAAGTTGACGTTGGCGACCAGATGTTAAGCAAATTTCATACTATTCGACGATGTAAAAAAGCCTATAAAAAAATGTTTTTTTATTTTATTGACATGATGTTGCTGAACACTTATGTAATTTTTAAAAATCATAAGAAAGATCGAGCGTTTCATGTGTTGAAACAGTTATTAGCCGAAGAAATTATTGATAAATATTTACCCAACATAAATGTAAAGAAGGCATCTGTCAATGATTCCATTACGAGATTTACTGGCAGACATTTTCCTGTACGGATACTTGCAACTCCAGCAAAGGGAAATAAAACTTCAAAACGATGCGTTCTATGCCTAAATAAGTCAATTCGAAGGGAGACAGTCTTTAAATGCCATGTTTGTGATAAAACATTGTGTATTGACCATTTTAAAGAATTTCACGAACGTTAATTTATTTTAACTAAAAGAAGTTTATTTTATTTATAAAAAAATATTTGTTTTTCCTTATTTGTAAAAAAATGTAAAATACAATATAACACTGTGTATCAATCGTTTAAAAAGTACATTCTTAATAAATTCGATGAATTTGATCATAAATCATCATCGATAATTTTGATCCCCGTTACTACACATACGATCGACCGCCCGTGGTGATACGCGTAAGTCGTTTGTTGAACGTCGCTGATGTTTCGACGCGGAAGCTTAAGTAGAGCGATGATGCAAATGGGTTAAACTTGTTTTGGATCACCTTAAATCGTTTGTAATTGAGGAAACAAACATTTTTTATTAATATATTTATGGTTCTAAAATTAATGATTATAAAGATATCAACAATTTTATTATATAGCGCTATGACTTAATATAGAGAAATAATAACACTGGTTACTTACACCGCGAGTGGTTTAGTGGCGCAAGTATCTGATCGTATCTTTGTCTAAAACTGACGTTTAGTCTATGGATCGAATCCTCAGTTTCAGAGAAATTTTTTTTTTCATACAATTATTAGCCACTCTCTCTTTCTTTTCCTAGGTATATAGAGTAATGTAGAAATGAAGGAAGCCTATGAAAAAAATATTTTCTTGCGATCAATTGCGTGTATTCAAATAATTTTATATGTCTAATTATATGGCTTCATTTTAACAGTTTAGACATTATCTATGAAATCCTTGTAAGAAACAGAGTAACTTGTTAGAGTAACTTGCCAAAGTTACTTGTCAGAATAGCTTGAATAAAGTGTTAAACAAATTGATTTTCTTAAATATTTTGAATAATAGAAGTACCTAGTTGTAGTAATAGTGAGCCAATTAATATTTTTGTTTATAATAAGAATGATTCATATAGAGTGGAGAAAAAGCAAGAACTTGCAAACGCTGTTGAAGTTTTTAAAAATTTGTTACAAGTATCTGGTAAAATTTCAACTACTGTGAGTAGCTCAATATCTGAACGTTCAAAAGCAATTGGTGAAGCTTTTTTTGAACACTTCATCAATTTCATAGATGATATGATTTTTGTCGATATTGAAGAATTACATTTATTAGAAGGAAACATTTGTCATTAACGATAATGAGGAATCAATTGCTATGAACGAGAAGGAACAAACTTCGTTATCTGATGAATCTTCGCTATCAGAATCATCTTCAAGCCAATATACCTCTAGGTATTAAAATAAAGTCAGTGGCTCTGGCAAAACAGCATCTAAATTGGAATTTAAAATCATTACAATCAAAAGGAGCCACGCGTTTCTTAAAAAGGAAAGACCAATTACCTATTTGGGAAAAGGATATAGCTTCAGGAGGAACACGAAGCGATAAATTAGAAATAATTAATAAATGGGTGAATGATATTTTTCACGAATCGAGAAAGAATTTTCAATCTGTGACAACGAGACATTTGCAACAATGGGCAATTGCAGCTTCAATGCAATTTATAACTGCAGATGATACTTTTGTTTTCAAAGCAGATTCAAAAAGCTGAGTAGATAGATTTAAGCAACAAAACCGAATTCGTCAACGACATGTGACTAAATATGTATCCCACAAAGAAGTTGCGTCAATGGATGAAATCATAAAAGAAGCAAAATTGTTTCAATAACAAACGAGGGAGCTAATGATCGAATTCGATCCTAAATTTATTATTAATACCGATCAAACAGGATGTGAATATCGTTCAAATATAAAAAGAATTTTATCACACCGAGGAGAGAAACAGACGATGCTAGCTTTTGGCAGCTTAAATAAAATTACTCACTCATACACAGCGCAATATTCTATAACAGCGTCTGGACATATTACTGAAAAAACTTTTTTATGTCTTCAAAAACCAAATGGGTTAATGGGTCCTCGAGTTAAACAACAAGTAGATGCTTTAACTAATAAATACAAAAATATTTATGTTACATGCTCGAAGTCTGGAAAACTAAGTAGTCACATTTATGAAGACTATTTAGATAAAGTTTTAAAGCCTTATGTAGAAGATAACAAATTTTTATTAATTTGTGACTCGTGGAGTGGACAAACTGACATAAGTCGTTATGACAGAATTTTTACAAATGATGATGATGAAACTACTTGTTCTGTCAAAATAATTTCGCCTAAATGCACACCACTATGTCAACCCTGGGATGTCTACTTTTTTAGACAAGTGAAGAACTTTATTTCAAAGTTACAAAATAATGCTTATGTTATTCAAGCTAAACGTGAATTGCACTCACGTGAAGATGCTATTACAATACATGCACTTATTATACACTAATTGTCATCTCCGATGTTCAATAATATGTTGCGTTACGCTTGGTTTGTCTCAAAATTAATTACAGAACAAGAGTTCTTCTTCAATTTAAATCAAATTTGTTTTCCTCCTGAACTTTTGAAATCTAAACGTTCATGTGGTCAAATAGCATTTATTAAATGTGCATTATGTAACGATTATATATATGTTTTCCATGTTTTTATGATAAATATCACCTATCTACTTGTTCCAAATAAAAATTAAATGTTTCATAACTAAAATTATTTATATTTACTTTATATTTTTGTTCACAATCAGCATTCATTAATTTCAATTATTTATATTCCTGTTCAATACAATCCAATTTCTTCATCCTGTTTTTCAATAATTACCCTATTTGATTTAAATTTCAACCGTCTTATAAACATATATTTATTTACCCTTTTTTTTTCTATTCGGTTCGCATCAAATCTATAATTTTTCAAATTCATAATATTTTCCATTTTATGCCAAAAGGAAGTAAAAAAAATGTCTCTGAAACTGAGGATTCGATCCATAGACTAAACGTCAGATTTAGACAAAGATACGATCAGATACTTGCGCCACTAAACCACTCGCGGTGTAAGTAACCAGTGTTATTATTTCTCTATATTAAGTCATAGCGCTATATAATAAAATTGTTAATATCTTTATAATTATTAATTTTAGAACCATAAATATATTAATAAAAAATGTTTGTTTCCTCAATTAAAAACGATTTAAGGTGATCCAAAACAAGTTTAATGCGATGACCTAAAAAGTCAAATTTCTCAAAAATAAAGAGGTATCTAACTAAATGCTCAAAAATTGACTTTTCATTTTTAGGATCCCTGAAGGTCTGTACCAAATTTCATCAAAATCGGTGTTCCAGATGTGAGGGGTTCCCCTTGTCAGTGAACTAGAGATATGATATAGAAAAAATAGTGTGGAACTAAATGCTTCATGATACTTTTTTATTGCATTTAAAAATATGTGTTTTCTCAACTTCTGGCTATCTTAAATATTCTGATGTCTTCCATAGCGATGCCTTGTCCTTCAGAAAATATTTAAGTGATAGATAAAGTTAGATGAACCTTGGAATTTGTGTGCAAATATAATGAATACTTTATTAAAACTTTATTGTTCTTATTTTGCTCATTGATTTAGGCTTCCTTATAAAATATCAAGCGTGCAATTCCATATTAGAGATATCTTTCAGAAGTATAACCAAGTGGACCATCATAAGTGGTCATTATAAATATAACCAATTGTTATTGTCTGACCAGAATATCTTGGCTCAATATGGCAATCCCTTTTCTTTCTACCTTGCTTTTTCTCTAGAAATCTAGCCAATTTCTGTATTCAAAACTTGATGTTAGAATATATAGGCTAATTCTGTAACTTTAAATAAAGACAATGTTAACCTCAGCACAAAAAGAGGGAAGTTGATCACTTGGATAGTTGTTGCTTTAACAACAGAAGGATCCTATTAAATTATCTTATTCGCAAGGGATTTATTTAAGTAATTATCTAGTATTTATCTAGATCTAGGTGATACTGTTAGACTGGAAAACGCAGTAGTGAGCGATATCAACATTCACCAAGCGATGATTAACTTCAAGTTAAAGAATAGTTTTTACTGAAAACCTTAACATTCTTTCGATTTTCTTTGTAGCCTTGAAGCAAAGTTATCATTTTTGAACAATTCTTTAAAGTCTTTTACTTAAAAAAATGAATTTCAGTTATCTACCAAAGGAACCTTAGTAGAAAACGTGGTATATAAAATCTGTTTTTCTTTATACCCAGTTTCTGATTTATGATCATTAATCACTAGGCCCAGTTATTACCAATTGAATTCTTCCTCTTTGTCACTGATAGCTTTTATTCATCTTTCTCATTTCCTTATTTGTTATACTTTCTTATGGGAGAGATTCAATCAGACACGGTACAATTGGACACAGAATTTACACCTTGTACGATTGTACACGGTATAATTAGACACGGTGCAATTGGACACGGTTCCACTTGGAGAGAGATAAAAATTTTATGAATATCTGAAAATGAGATTTTTAAGGATTATTTTTAAATATTATTTGATAATTTACATAAAAATACCCTCTGTTCAATTGGACAGTGTACAATTGCGCAACGTTCAATTGCGCATCGCTAAATTAGATACCGTTGCCTTTGTATATAATAATTTTTATTCTTATTATATAGGCATCGTAAGCATATTACAACACACATCACCAAAAAAGTATTTTTGATAAGTCTTTTTTTATGATATTCTTTCTTTATTATATTATATATAATATAATTTATTTATTATATATAGTAATATGATCTTACAATTGTGATGGTTGGTCTCCTATTATGCCCATATCATTTAGACTCATCATGCAAAACTATCTGTAATGTCCTGTTTCTTATATGAAGAGAGAAAAACAGTTGTATCTTTGTCTTCACTGCCAGCACTAGTACTTGTTCCAGGGATAGGATCCATTTTTCAAAAGTGTAGGGTTAAATCTAAATTTGTGTTTCGCGCTCCTAGGATACCTAGATATTAATGCGTCGATGGGATGGGGTGGAGACGGTTCGAGTCGAGTGCTAGAGTGTTAAACAAACGCGCGGTAGGTGTGGACCACGTGTTAGACCTCTGGAAGCGATCCGAATTGTGAAATCTTGTTACCGGTTCCTCACTGTATCATTTTCGTCAGATCAAATAAATTTGTGTTAAACGGAGAGATTGGTCGTCGTCGCTGGTTATCTCCTACCCAAGAATTTCCATCCTGAAGTCTATTAAAAAAATATCACACGATCAAATGTATTTGATAATACCGCACGTATAATTTATTGCGTTCAAGCGAGGCGAACGTTCCAATAGTTCTTCAGGTAAGGCCTTCTTCTAATAGTTATTGAAGAATATAACAAAAAAAGACTTTTATACGAATTTCCTATATATTTCAAACGAATATTCACCTTGTTCTTATTTACTTGTGATTGAGTATTATTTAATATAAACTGTTATCTATTATAAATTTCGAATAATATCAAACTGTTGAAAAAAAAAATTAAAATTTAAGAATATACTAGAGTGTGGGAATCGAACTCAGGACTGCTGGTTGAGAGTACAGCGGCTAGCGCGCTCCTTTATTTACTGACCCTCGGTTCCCTTTCAAATATAACATTATTTAAGGCTTAGTGGTTAGAGACTGAATTTTTATTTTTCTTATAAACTAGGATCACCTTTTCTTAACTTCTTTACTATCACAAGAAAGCTGAGCTCAAAACTCGATTCGCATAAAGTAATGTCTCCTTGTAAGGCCTATTCGAAGAAACCCTCGGACACGTATCATCTTTCTTTAACCTTTTTACTACCACAAGAAAACTGAGCTCAAAACTCGATTTGCATAGAGTAGTGTCTCCTTGTTAGTTTGCAAAATATTCATTGACAAAAATATTATTAGTTCAATAGAGACAATTAGTTGAATGAAGTAGGAGATAATGATGTTATCTCACTTCAAATAGTTGACTGTCCCTATCTAATATTTATATTGTTAACCCTCTTGTTACTATGATGGACTATAGTCGCTCTACGTAAGATACCACTGAAGTATTACGAGTGGGACCCATTTCGACACGCGTATTTTCGATGCGTTCAGATTCGACACGGGTTTTGTGATGCGACATTTTTCGACATTTCGTATTGAAATTAGAATAAGAAAATGAGGTTCTAAGTAGTTAACGTTTGATGGTGTGTGTTATCAGCTAGTTGAAAGCACGCACATCGAAGGAGTCCCTGTCGAAACGGGTCCCTCTCAGTACTACGGACGACTATAGTCGCATTTTTTAAAAACACTGTCAAAGAAGCACAGATGTAGTGATGCATGAGAACGATCGCTGACGATCGATCTCGCATAGTGTACAGTTTTGTTGTGGCCCGTTCAGCGGAAATACTACGGTGGAGAACCGGTCCGTTCAGCGGGAGTACCGCGGAGAAGAACCCGCCCATAGCGAAAGGATTAAATATCTTTAAAATGAAGCTTCAGATCGAAAAATTATAAATGAAAAATCATCGTAGAATCTCCTCATCTACAACTTCTTAAATTTTGAAGAGAATCATTGTTATATCCTGTAAAATAAAAATAAAAATATTCAAGAGTTTAGATATGAATGGATCATTTAAGTCATTTAAATGTTTAATGTGTAAATTAATGTAGATTCATTATACTACTTGGGACTCCATAAGGATTAAACGTTTATAACGTTTTAAAAAATTGTTTAATTATTTAATTAATAACTTAAATATTTATCAAGTTATATAAACTTTTTTATTGTTTAATTTTAAATAATTATAATTATAAACCTATTAATAAAACGTATAAGATTTGTACAAGAAAGCAATTAACACCTTCACGTCTGATGACACCAACGTGGTCATTGGCAACCTGTTTGTTATTTATGGTGACATCAACAACAAATTTAATCTGTAAAAGTTGCAAAGTTACGTTACATTTGGGGAACTGTTTTGCTACCTACCATTAAAAATGGAAATATTAAATGAATGCAGAATTTACATGCGGACGTGAAAGTGTTAATGTTTTTTCTTTTAGAAAACTTTGAATTAACTTTGTTCTATATTTTATACTAACTTCTGACTTGCCTTAATATCTGAGGGTACATATAATATTAATTTTATCAGTTTTCTGTAGGATATTATGATTAGTTGTTTACATTGTCAGTGTTTGTTGGCAAATTTGCTTAAATTTTTTAAATCTATCTGAGAAAATATCTTATGATGGAATCTTAAAACAAAGTTGTTTCGTTGGATAAGATAAACTAAATTTTTGTAAAACATTAACAGGTTAACATTTCTACATTATTATCAAAAAAATACGATAAATAAAAACGCATTTTAATTTTATACTATGTGGGGGTAGTAATCTATGCGTTTACCTTGAAGATCAGGAAATCTAATAAGTTATTTAAGCAGCACACATTTGCGAAGGTCTCTGTGAAAATTACTACAGGGTGTCTGGAAAAAAAGGAGACATTTTTTGAGGGCTGATTCCCGACATTACTCTAAGAACTTTTTCATATTAGCATTTTTTGATTTGAAGCTTAATTTTTAAATTGTTAATTAAATAAAGATGCCATTAGTTAGATAGAGACACTTCGATAGTTGAAGTGAGTCAGAATGGTGCCACCTCACTTCAACTATCGCAGTGTCTCTGTCTCACTATTGGTATTTTTATCGTTAAACATCTAGAAAATGAAGCTTCAAATCAAAAAATGCCAAGAGAAAAATGTTCTTAAAATAGCCTCAGGAACCACTTCTCACAAAATGTCTCCTTTATTTCCAGACACTCTGTATACAAAGTGTTTTAATTTAATACAGTCAAATTTTAAGAGGTTGTATAGGTGGTGAGTGTAAGACAACTTTTCCTCTACTTCATTTTGATTTGAAGCTTATTTTTAAAGACACTTAATGATAAAAATAGTATCAGTTAGACAGATCAAACAGTCAATTGGTTGAAATAGTGAAACACCACTTTGTCTCACTTCAACTATCTATCTGTCTCTGTCTAATAATACCTTTATTATTAAATGTTTTGAAAATTAATCTTCAGATCAAAATATGGTAAATATTTTGTAGTATGGTAGCTCTCCATAGGTCTTTAAAGTTTTGCTATATCTCACAAAAATAGCCTTTATAGATATAGGTAAGGTATAATGATAAATCATGGATAAATTTTAAACAATTATAGATAACGTGAAGTATAGGATATTCTATAACAAAAGTATTATTAGATATACAAAGATATAGTCAGTTAGTCGAAATAAGCTAGTACAGCTAAACTTTAAGGTGTTATGGAAAAGTAGACTGATTGGTTTCCACTTATTATTTTATAGTTTGAAATTTAAAGTTTTGAAATGTTTAACAATAATGCTATTAGATAGAAAAAATCAGCTAGCCAAAATGAGGCAATATCGCTCTTCCTTATTTCAACAAACTGGCTGTCCTTATCTAATTAATACTATCGATATCTTTTGATATTTTAAAAACTAAACTATAGAATAAAAAATAACAAATGAAAATAATCTTAAAATCACTCTATCTACAATCCCTTTATGTTTGAACATACCACTTTCAAGAACCCTTTATATATCTTACTAAAACACTTTTTAAAACCTTATATTTTAATATATTGTTTAAATGAATTTATTAAATTTACAATAATAAAAAAACCCACAATTAAAATAATACTAAAATGTTCGGAATAAATGTTAAAAATTTCTTAACATTTTTTATACACGAATTTTATCATAGACTTCAGATTTAATAACTTACTTTTAAGCCATGATTAGCCAACTCCACGTTTCTTTCATTGTTTTCCATAGATAACTGCTTTGTAGTTATTTAACTTTCTCATTATTGTTTTCAATTACAAAAAATTAGTAATTTATGAAAATTCTGAATTTGCAAAAAAAACAGGTTAAAAATTTTGTTGATTAAACCCTTGGTTTCTTACAAATACGACAATAAATAAAAACACGTGATACATTTATATAAAATATATATCGAATGCTATTCTTTCAGAAACGTTTACTTATTAAATTATTGCTAATAAAAATATATTACATACCATTATTTCAACTATATTTCAATTTATAAAACTTAAAATAGTTCATTTTCCTCAATAAATTGTAAAAGGTATAATAACCACCAATTCTTCGAGAAAAATAAAGGAAATGCGTTGAATCCTAGCGAGGTGGATATGATCAAAACGCGAGCTGGGTAGTTATATTGATAGACTACCTTTGTGCTGCTTTTTACGATAGAAACATGAAATAAGCTTGTTTATAAGCATTGATCTACTAATGATATATCTGCCGCCAATATTATAGAAAAGGTATACGAATTTTTACTAATTTCACACATGCTTAAAAAAAGATTTAAATTTGGCTATTTGGATTTAGTATTCATACTTATTAAT
Source organism: Sclerodermus sp. 'alternatusi' (assembly GCA_037305995.1). Classification (NCBI taxonomy): domain Eukaryota; kingdom Metazoa; phylum Arthropoda; class Insecta; order Hymenoptera; family Bethylidae; genus Sclerodermus; species Sclerodermus sp. 'alternatusi'. The sequence continues at coordinate 606,208 of CM074556.1, forward strand.
AATTAGTCCTATATATATTAATATTTTTTAATATCTAGATAATTAAGCTTCGAGGCGAAAAGTGGTAAGTGAAAAATCGTATTAGAATCATCTCTACACTCT